>CM018048.1:40479417-41000650 GCA_008638375.1 Nyssa sinensis
TCTCGCAATAAGTATGGACTCCATGACCTGTAGAACACTCAGAAAGATGATCAGAGGACCACCGGATTGGCTCCGGCGGTAGCCGCTCCGATGTTTAAGTAAGTAAAAGAATTGAAAGACTGTATTGAAAGCCAAAGAATAAGCATAAAAATAAAGCGTACCTCTAGGGTTTAATTTATAAGCCGTGGCTCTCCTAAGTTGATTAGGATTTGACGCCATGAATATAGGGATTTGATCATCGGAGATTGCAGTTACCTTGTGGAGCATTGAGTCGTAGATGGAGATAATCATAGATAGTAGTTTCTGTGTTGAAGACTGTTTCCTTATTCCCTACTTGGCAGTTGTTAAAGAAACCATAAGGTCGGAACCATATGAAGTGTTGAATAAATATTGCCCAGAACAGAAGGTCTGGAAGATATACGCATGAGAATGCTTTGAAGGTTTTGCCTGCACTGTATGACCGAGTTTATCGGCTCTGAATGATATATATATAATATATATATATATATATATATATGAGAATGCCCTGAAGGCTGTGGATGCTCTGTATGACCGAGTTTATCGGCTCTGTATGATAGACGTATATGAGAATGTCCTGAAGGCTTGTGGCTGTTCTGTATGATCGAAATTATCAGTTCGGTAGGATCGAGATTTGTCAACTCCGTGGGCACACGTGTCTCAAGGTGATTGGTGTGTCTGTTTGTGGTACATCATGTAGTTAGTCAATATATATATAAATCAGTTTTGTATTGTAAAAATAAACCAGAATCAAATCAGAAAAGAAAGAAAAAAAAAAGAAATACAGAGAATGTTATTTTTAAAACACAATAGTATAAGGTTTTTAATTCAAAGCAAAACTAAAAAACAGAAAATCGTTTTAACAGTTCAAGGAAACAGTAAGGAATTAAACAAGAATACTTACAGAAATTGGAAAAATCAGAAGATCAGAAGTCTGAATTAAATCAAAGCTAGTGTTTCACACCTATGTCCTTATAAAAAATTTCATCCTCGCATGATGCTCACGACTTCTGGACGTTGGCCTTCTAAGATGCAATGATCTAAAATCTCATAGAAGTAGCACACTACAATTTGTAAACCTGGCGAACCAACAATGGCTCAACTCTCTCTCAAAATAAAAGACAAAGTGCAAAAAAACTTGTGTGTATCGAATGCGATGAATGTGTGTATATTTATAGATCTCTTAGTGCCTATTTGGTACAAGGCACGAAGGTTTCAGTTGTGTCTGTTCATGGTGAACAGACACAGTCGCCCTCAATGAAGAAGACGACTGTTCAGTCAAAATTCAAACAATGCAATCGTAAAAAAAATTCATTTTAGATTCAAACCAAAACCAAAAAACGTAATCGCAGAACGGTGACGTTTTTAGTTTTAATTAATCTGGTAACTAAACGACAACGTTTTGACTTGTTTTTAGCAGTAACAAAACGAAAGCGTTTAATGAAAAAATATTTAAATTAATATTCTCCAAAAGATATATATACAACGGCCAAGCCCAAGCTGACCTAACCCGGCTCTACCCCAGTTCGGTGTGGCGACGTGCGCGTGTGATAAACCAAGCATGTGCTAGGTCCTCCCCTTTTCATAAACTTGGGTACCCTCTTGGGGGCCCAATCCCCTCGTCTAAGGTAAGTGTATATATATTCTTTAAAAACCTTGTACCCATCCTATGGTGTGACATAAGCTTTTTGCATAAGTTCGAGCTTTGTTATCATTTCAAGTGGTGGATGTTTGGAAGGGCAATTCTCATTCACTCCTTAATGGTTTTGAGCAATCCAATATATGATCTTAATCTGCTCGTGAAGGAGAATACATTTTCATATAGATCCACCAAAAAATTAATGTGTGGGACCCACTATAATTTTAGCTCAAAGATGACCAAAAAATTATTTCAAAGTCTATTATTTCTAACAGTTGTCATCATAATTATAAGTGAATTTTGGCAAGCATAAATCATTTCTCACCATTTCAAAGGAAAAAAAGAATGAAAAAAAAATTATATTGATATTTTTTGAGATTTCTGATAATTAAACTAACATTTTTTGAAGTTTTTAAAATTTTACTAACTTCTCTTATTTTACCTGATAAATTACAAATACTCTTCTTTGGTCAAATTATTTCTTTAAAAATGATAAAGTTGTCACATTCATGTTTTTCTTTTTTTCAAATTTGACCATTTTTTTTATTTTTTTCGTTTTCAAATAAATATTGATTATAACCTTAAATTTGTATTTATATAAAATAAAAAATTATTTTAAAAAGTTGCAAAAAAATTGGTCAAAATTTTAAAAAAAATTAAAAGGAACAATTTTGTCACTTTGAAAAATAATTTACTACAATAGTGTATTTGTAATTTGTCAGTAAAAGTATAGAACATTAGTATAATTTCAGAAACTTCACGAGAGATTAGTATAATTTCTGAAACCTTTGGGGCAGTCAGTGTAATTTACCCAAAAAAAATAATGTTTACTTGTCTTAATTTTTTGTATTAAATTTTATATTCTAAATAATGTGTAATATATCATTGGTAAAGTATTAATAATTTATTTATTCATTGACAATTGTCTAATGTCACATTATTTAGAATGAAAATTTTGATACGGACATTTTTAACATAATATTATTTGAAAATAATACTCCGGTCCTAAAATTTGAGACTGACAAAGAATTTCAAAGCTACTTAAAAAGAAAAAGATTATTATTATTGACTAGATTTATATTGCTTGAAATACAATGTTGCAATTATATATGTTTTGTTAGATTTATATTTTTTGAAATACAATGTTTTGTTTGAATTGTTAACACATTTATTTAGGTAAATCATATTAAACTATGGCTACTCGCTTTATTGAGGTTAAAAAATGAAAAAGTATTGGAAAAAAAATTGAAACAAGAGTGAGAAGGAGACCCATCATAAAACATAAGAAAGAATAAAGAAGAAAGAAATACAAGTTTCGTTTACTACAAGAGCTAAATTTATTAAAAAATAATTGATTGCAAAGACTATGAGGAAATTGTGTTACAATAATTGAAAAAATTCTTTTTTTAAGTGTATGTGTTAATAATTAAGTTCAAAAGTCTTTATTGATAGAGTCTATAATTATTGTGTTAGATTAAATTTCGTTGTTATTATAATGTTAGTCAATCGCTTTCGTAAAGACTTAATTGTGTCGGACTTGAATTAGAGTTTCATGTTAGAGAAAGAGAGAGAGAGAGACATATAATTATATATATGTGTATTGTGTAATGTATTGTAATGTGTGTCATGAGAGAGAGAGAGAGAGAGAGAGAGAGAGAGAGAGAGAGAGAGACCTCCTTTATATAGGAGAGGATGGGCATACAAAAGGTAAGTAAGAGAAAAAGAGAAAGAGAGAAGAAAATGAAATATGGAGAAAATGAAACTCTAGAACTATACAAGTAATAAACAAATCCTAGCCACCATATAAAAATAGTAAACCCTAGTTACTATACACATATATTGTTAATACATATGTCTAAAGATGAACATCATTGATAATATCTTGTTATTTAAAATCTACTACAAGAAAAGTATATAATTTTTTTGATTTTTTCTTAATAGTATCTTCTTTTTTTCGTTGGTAAAAAAAAATGATAACTAAAAGATGAAAAATAGTTCTTCAAAAATTTCAGATCATCAAGTCTCTTACTTGCCTGGGCTATTATTTTCTCTCAATGTTTTTCAATTTTTATACCCAAACCAAGTGAGCAACCATAGTTTGATAGGGTTACCTAAATACGAGTCGACAATTCTATCCTTTTTTCAATTCTAACAAAACATAGTTGCCCGAAAAATAAGTAACTTCAGAATACTTCCTCTCATATACATAGTCATTTTTTAGTCGAGATTCTCCATTTTAACAAAAATGAATGATTTCTATTTCTCTCACAAGCATATATATATATATATATATATATATATAGTTCTCACTTGTTAAAAATGTAATATCTTTTAGTCTCCACATATTTGCAAGAAAAATAAAAAATTTTCATATTTATTAAAATTGAGACACCCCAACCGATCATTTTTAAGTTTTCTTCAAATGGCAAAATTCACTATTTTATATATCGTTTTTGAAATGGCTACAATTTTTCTAAAATGGATCCATTTTGGACACACAACTTTTATGTAAAAGGTGATCGAGGAAATTCAACATAGATATTCACTTACCTTTGAATATATGAATATATATATATATATATTTGATGTAGAACAGGTTGTAGAAGAATTCAATTTTTAGCACGAAATTGCATGCAATGCCAGAATGGTAGGAATTGCATGAAATTTAGCTGTCAAAAGTGCGTTTTTACTACTTTTGGTAAAAAATGTGTTGCTTAATTTCCTCAAGCTACAGTTGCCGTTTGGAGCTGTTCTTTTCCTAGATTGTTGCTTAAGTTTAGGACTTTTGATTTTACTATTTTAATTAGAATATTTCTATTTTTGAAATTTTTGGTATTTTTCCTTATTTTAATTATTTCTCTTACAGTTCTAGTCCTAGACGAATTAGGATTTGCAGCCTATATAAAGACTCTTTCTTTTCATTGTAAGGTTAACTTTTCATTCAATAAAGAATTTTCTTTCTGAGATCTTATTCTCTATGCTCGTGGATTCATGTATGTTACCTTTGTTCGTCGATTCGGACGATTCTCCAAGAAATAGGCGGTGTCCTATTTCTTCACAAGCTTCCGCTACGTCAGTTGGTATCACAGTAGGCTTAATCCTATTCAGATGGCAAACACATGGAATGAAAGCGAAATCCTTGATGGCGGTGACCTTGAAGGAGATATGGTTACATGGGTTGAATTCAGAACTTTCCAGCGTGAGACCCAGCAAGCATTGTGGGAAATCCAAATAGCTCTTGCTAGGCTGACGACAGGGAATAATCAGCGGGGTGACGATCCTACGGGTCGTCAACCATACCGAGAGAAGGCTGAAGTTGTGTGTGAACGCCACCCAGAGATTTCATGTAGGCAGCTAGCCTGTGAGGATAACCTAAGTGAGGATGAGGAACATGCTAAAGCCATATTCCAGAATAATTGAAGGGGTTACCAAGGGGAGCAGGACCGACAGACCTTTCGTATAAAGATGAACTTGCCCAGTTTTAATGGTCAACTTCAGATCGAGGAGTTTCTTGATTGGCTGGTATTAGTCGAGAGATTTTTTGATTATATGAATATTCCTAAAGATAAAAAGGTAAAATTAGTCGCGCACAGATTATTAGGGGGAGCTTCTGGTTGGTGGGAGCAGTTGCAAATTACACGGATGCTACAAGGAAAGGGGATGGTTCGGACATGGGCTAAGATGAGACGACTGTTACGATCCAGGTACTTGCCTCTAGATTATGAGTAGATTCTGTTTCAACAATATCAGAATTGTAGGCAAAGGAGTAGAACAGTCGAGGCTTACCTAGAAGAATTCCACAGGTTGTCGTCGCGTAATAACCTGTTAGAAACAGATGCACAACAAGTTGCTAGGTTTGTTGGGGGGCTGCGTTGGGCTACAAGATCGAGTTGCAATGCAAAACAGTCTACACTTTAACCGAAGCCGTTGCATTGGCTATTAAGGCAGAAACTCAATTGGACAGATCAAAGGCGGCGGTCGTAGCATGAAATTCAGTTGACTCTAGTCGTTCTGCACTAAATAAAGGAAAAACCCCAAATATTCAGCCACCTTTGTCTAACACCACTCGCGGGACAAGTAGCAGTAAAGGTCTTTTAAAGCCAGCTTCCAAGCCAGTCAACATTGTTCCACCAGAAGTGGCACCCGTAACCCTTATGCTTGTCCGGGGTCTGATAAGTGCTATAGATGCAGACAACTAGGGCACTGTTCCAACGAGTGTCCTAAAAAGGGTACCGTTAACTTAGTGGATCTAGAAGAACATGACAGATTCGAGACAGAAGGACGAGAATGAAGCGCCCTATATTTATGAAGAGGAAGAGGAAACAGGTGGCGACGAAGGAGAGCTACTGTCACGCTCTCTGGTGGTTCAGCGACTTCTATTAGCACCAAAGCGGGAAGAACCATCTCAGCGGCATAATATATTCTGAACCAGATGTACTGTGAACAAAAGGGTTTGTGATGCCATTAGAAAATAAATCGCAAATTTCTAAATAAATAGCGCCACCTAGAAAACTCCACCGAACCTATAAAAAAATTTAATAAACAAAAATTAAAACACAAATTGACCTAAAAGCAACGAATAAAAAATAAATAAAAAAAATCAGCCAGAATAAATAAAAAAAAATGACAGAAAACACTCCCCGGCAACGGCGCCAAAATTAATTTGGATGCGCGTCGTTAACACTCCAAAAATAAATTTACCTTACTTTTTAACACAATAAACACAGTAGCTAGCTAAGTAAGGGTCGAACCCATAGAGAGTGCCCACAATTTATTTTTTTATTTATTCTGACTAATTCTAAATTAAAATTCAATTAATAGCAAAACAATAAATGGGGGGGGGTTGGAATTTTGATTAAACTAGTTACGAATGAAAATTAAATTAATAACAAAAATCAATGAATTTAAAACTTCAGTTCTTCTGTTCAATCTTACCCTCGCAGTTAATGGAACAATCAATCAATTATAACATTATCCTCCCCTTCAATGAATCTAATAATCCTAGGTAACAATAAGCTCTACTACCCGAAATTTGCCTTAATTCCTCACTAATGAAATGAGCTCTCCATTAGATTCTAACCATTACACAATTTAGAACAAGCTCTTTAAATTTAATATAATGGCAGCATTAATATCTAGGAAATTAGATTATTCTAAGCAACAATCACACAAGCTCGGACTGTTTAACTTAGGACATGATAATCATAGCAATAAACAAAAGCTTGTCCACAATCCTCTATCACTATTTGCCACATTTGATTAGGAACCATATCAATTACGTAATATACCTCCTGAATCTAGCAATTGATAATAATCTGATCAATCTAACAGGCCTGATTAAATCAATCAAACTAAATATCAATAAAAAAAATTTAAACAGATTACCATGAACAAATTAAGAGAAGGAAGAAATAATGTTACTGAATTGATTCAACCATTAAACTGTAATGAGGGTTCGAAATCCCTTAGAACTGAATTAAAAATCTAGCCTAACATACTTGAATAAGAAAACAAAACTAATAAATTAATTGTTTCTCTCCCTTTTTTGCCGCACGACTCCTGGCTTCTTCAGTTTTTCTGTGCCGCACGACCTCCACCTCTGTTCTCTCTTTTTCTCACGCCGCCCGACCTCCTCTTTTGTGCCGCTGTTCTCTTCTTTTTTTTATACTCCTCAAGCCCTAGGCACGTCCCACAACGAAAGCCCAACGCTAGACTTTCTTCCTCTCCCGCACCGCCGCTTCCGCGCCTGGAATGCACGCCCAAGCCCATCACTCTTGACCCTTCTCATTTTTTTCCACTTTTGTCTTTTGTTTATTCTTCTTTGACTTTTCTGCTTTTGTGCTTCATTCAGCCGTCCAGTGCAAGCCCAGCCCATGAAAGATGCACCCCACTGCTAGAATTGATTTGGATTCCGGAAACTCAAGTTATGGCCCGTTGAAGTCGGCTGGTCGGACAGAAATTCAGCTGCGCGAAACAGTTTTCCAGGCCTGTTTTCGAAACAATGTTTGGAGGCTCAAACGAACTCGAATTTTTATAAACCAGACCTTTTTGAAAAGCCCAAGATGTCCTCTAAAAATTCCATGAATACCACTTCCTCATTCTCGAATTCTAGCACAATCCAAATATCAAGTGAAGCTTCATAGGTAAAATCTGTCCAAAAGCCAAAAATTGTACAAAATTATTCTTTTACCATCAATGCTTTCCTAATTCAATAAATAAATTAATTACCTTACTAAAACAGAAAATATACCACAAAACTAAATATAAAGGAATTAAAAATACTGAATATTATGCTCCTATCAACTGGTAACGTTTTATAGGCGGTTTGTCAGAGATTTTAGCAGGATAGTCGCGCTAATTACTGAATGCATGAAGAAGGAAAAATTTCATTAGGGAGAGGAAGTAGAACAGAGTTTTGCATTAATTAAGGAGAAATTATCATCTACCCCAGTTTTATCACTACCAGATTTTGACAAGTTGTTTCAGGTAGAGTGTGATGCCTCTATTGTTGGCATTGGTGCTATACTTTCTCAAGAAGGTGGACCAGTTGCATTTTACAGCGAGAAGCTCAGTGAAGCTCGCCGGAAGTGGTATACTTATAAGCTGGAATTGTATGCTATTTTTCGAGCCTGGAAGGTTTCGGAACACTATCTGGTGCAAAGGGAGTTTGTCTTATTCAGTGACCACCAAGTGCTGAAATTTATCAATAGCCAAAATAGTATCAACCGGATGCATGCCCGTTGGATTTCTTTTATCCAACGTTTCACGTTCACTTTGAAGCATAAGGCCGATCGATTAAAACGAGTAGCTGATGCTCTAAGCTGGAGGGCGTGGTTGCTTGTCATATTGCGGACTGAGGTAGTTGGGTTTGACTATCTCAAGGAGCTGTATGTAGACGGTGAAGATTTTCAAGACATTTGGGCAAAATGTCAGTCGGGTCTTTCCATTGATGGAATGCATATTCAAGAGGGTTATTTGTTTCGAGGCAACCAATTGTGCATCCCGAAGAGTTCACTACGAGATTTGATAATTCAGAAATTACATGATGGAGGCTTGGGCAGACACTTGGGATGTGACAAAACAGTAGCTCTTGCTGAGGAAAGGTATTATTGGTCCCAACTGAAACGAGACATCGGTAGCTATGTTAAAAGATGCCCCATTTGTTAGGCTGCCAAAGGCCAATCTCAAAATACGGGTCTGTACATGCCTTTGCCCATTCCAGCAGCACTTTGGGAGGACCTTTCCATAGTCTTTGTCTTGGGCCTTCCGAGAACCCAATGCGGATTTGATTCTGTATTTGTATTGGTTGATCGGTATTCAAAAATAGCTCATTTTATTGCTTGCAAAAAGACCTCAGATGCAGTACATGTGGCCAATTTATTTTTCAAAGTGGTTATTCGTTTGCATGGGGTTCCCAAATCCATCACTTTAGATAGGGACACCAAATTCTTGAGTCATTGTTAGCGGACCTTATGGAGGCAGTTTGACACATCCCTGAATTTCAGTAGCACAAGCCATCCTCAGTCTGATGGTCAAACGGAAGTGGTGACCCACACTCTTGGAAATTTTATTCACTGCATTTTTGGAGAGAAACCAAAGCAGTGGAATCTTACTCTTACACAGGCTGAGTTTGCTTACAATAGTATGTTGAATCGTTCTTTGGAAAAACCCCATTCCAAATTGTTTATTGTTGTCCTCCACGCCATGCTTTAGACTTGGTTCCTCTGCCAAAGCTTCCTGGGTTGAGTATTGCAATAGAAAATATGGCGGATCGTATCAAGGCTTTTCAAGAAGAGGTGCGAAAAAATTTAAAGGAATCTAATGCGAAATACAAGGCAGTTGCTGATAAAAAGAAAAGGGCTCAAGTATTTCAAGAGGGGGATCTAGTGATGGTTTATTTGCGCAAGGGACGGGTGCCAGTAGGCACGTACAACAAGCTAAAAGACAAGAAATATGGTCCTTACTAGATTCTGTAGAAAATTAATGATAATGCCTATGTCGTAGACCTTCCTGCAGATATGGCCATTTCTCCTACTTTCAATGTTGCTGATTTGTTTGAATATCATCCTCCTGATGTGTCGTCTTCTCAATTACCTAACTTGCGGTCGAGTTCTTTTCAAGCAGGGGAGACTAATGTAGAACAAGTTGTAGAAGAATTCAATTCCTAGCACGGAATCACGTGCAATGCCAAAATAGTCAGAATTACGTGAAATTTGGTGGGTGACTTGGAATCGATGTACTGATCAATACTCATTGCTTTGCTATGATGTATGTCATTTTTCAGGCAAATTCCTTCGTTTTGGTCATCAAAAGTGTGTTTTTACTACTTTTGGTAAAAAATGTGCTGCTTAATTTTCTCAAGCTGCAGTTGCCATTTGAAGCTGTTCTTTTGCTAGATTGCTGCTTTAGTTTAGGACTTTTGATTTATTATTTTAATTAAAATATTTTTATTTTTAAAATTTTTGGTATTTTTTCTTATTTTAATTATTTCTCTTACAATTCTAGTCGAATTAAGAGTTCTAGTCCTAGTTGAATTAGGAGTTCTAGTCTTAGAAGAATTAGGGTTTGCAGCCTATATAAAGGCTTTTTCTTTTCATTGTAAGGTTAACTTTTCATTCAATAAAAAAATTTCTTTCTGAGATCTTATTCTCTGTGCTCGTGGATTCGAGTGTGTTATCTTTGTTCGTGGATTCGGACGATTCTCCAAGAAATAAGCAGTGTCCTATTTCTTCACAAGCTTCCGCTACATCAATATTCAAGCTCAAAAGAATATGAATTGAAGATGAGAAGTTAAAAACGCATCATTATTCTAATTTTCTTAATAAATCTTCAATTTTCATACTGGAATATTGTGTTCTCAATAGTTAAGATAAAAGGTAGTAACGGACCTAGTTCATAGAGTTAGGGAAGTCAAAAACAAAAGAGTTACAATTTAAAGGAGCTTTATGTGAAAAGATAAAAAAATTTGAAGGGGCAACTACTAATTCTTTTAATATTGTACAGAAAATAAGGGTAAAATATACAAATTTTAAAACTTTGGGGGAAGCCATAGCTTATAAAAGGTGACATGTGAAAAAATATATGGATAAGGGAAACTCTTGTAGTCCTACTTTTTCCTCCCTCCCTCAATCATTCCTCACCTAATGACATATTACATGGGTAAGAATATATGGGTAACAATATAAAAGCCATAAATCTATTACTCAAAATATGTCGTACATAATTGGTTTTCCACCATATGTAGTGCTTATGGTTTTGCAATTGTTTTTAGTTTTTAGTTTTTAGCATATCAAAGATAGGACCTAACTTTAAATACAGTTTTTTTGTACAAGCTTTGAGGTCTGTACCATCTCAACATGACGATTGACGAATATGAGTTCTTGTCTCGCCATTTCAAAGGCCATGCTTAATACATCAGGTGACAGCCCCCAAGCCATAATGTACCTCCCTTGCGATCATAAAGCTGTCAAAGAGGGAGAAAATGTGGGTAGAAAAACCTAGAAGTGCCTAGCGTTAGTGCTCTGTTCAGTGGGAAGGTCTCACTGTGATATTGCCATTTAAATTTAAGTATTCACGGATACCAAAACAACTGAGATCAAAACTTTTTATTGTTAATATCATACTGGTTTGAAATTAAGGTGCTCAAGTCGAAATTCTAGTGTTGTTGGGATCACTCAGCCACCATTTAAAAAAAAAATGTGTTTATTGTAGATTTTGGGTAGGGATGGAAAATTGACATGTTCCATTTCTAATAGGACAGATATAGAGTTTTTAAAACCTATTCGGGTTTGGTGCGGGGGCAAAGTTGAGAAATGGTGACCCCGTCCCGTTTATATATTAAAATTCTTTCATCCCTAGGTATACTATATTTATCGATAAAATACAGTATATAAAATTAATTTTAAAATTTCTCATATCACATTCATATTATTTCTTCTTATTTTGGTTGTTTTGGTAATAAAATTTTAATTTACATACAAAAAATAATTTTCACTTAATTTAAAAATAAAATCGAGGTTCGGGACAGGATCATGGAATATAAATAAGATTAGAGTTAGAGTGAAAGACAGGGTGAGACGAGGTCTAAGGTGAGGAATAAACAGAATTGGGTTAAAGAAGGAGCACCACGCCCCGCCGCAACCCCACCCCACATTGTCCTGGGCCCTGTTGCACTTCTTGGGAGGATCTTTTTCCTCCTCCACTCCAAACCATGTGCAGAAGGATAAAGGAGGGCATGCCTATATTTTTAGAACAAAGCAATCCACACAAAAAAAAATAAAATCAAATCATTAATACACTAACTTGAATGTCTGTGCCAAACCTGAAATCAGTTTTATCAAAATGTTCAAAAGAGACTGATACAAGACAACCTTTAGGTACAATTATAGGTATCTTTGAAGATAAACCGGTGCTAAGCTTGATTAGGCATTGAAAAGAAAGATCCATGAAAACTATATGGCACCCTCTGAGGAAGTGTAATTTTGGCAGTGGGATCCATGCCAAGCTTCTTTACATCGATTATATGAACCTGCAAGGAAGAAATGCATTCCATCATAAGCACAAAAACATTTTTAGAACTTTAGATACAAATTACAAAGAGAGCAAAACAAGAAACCAGGGAAACAAGACCAACCTAGAAACAAAAAGGGAGACAAAGCCAAAATAGAGGAAAACAAAAAATACCAAACCAAACAACGGGGAAAAATCAAACAAATGACACAAAAGAGCTAGGACCAAACCAACAGCTAACCAATAAAGAAAATAGGTCTCGAGACAGGGAAGGAGCCAGGATTTCACTTGAGGGGGACCAAAAGAATTTTTGCTAAATATTCAATCATAAATCTAAAAATTAATGAATTATAATAATTTAATATTAATTGATAATATTTTTTTATAAATAAATAAGTTAATTGATATAAAAGAATTTATGAATTAGAGCAAACTTTTATTAAAAAAAAAAATCCAAAAACTTTAGACTATACAAAAAAAATTCTAAAAAAGTCAATAAAAATTTTATTAAGGGGTCGAATCGAAATTAAAATATGGGTAAATTATAAAACAATTTAGACTTATGGGGGGCAAAAATATTAATTAAAGGGTATATTTGATTTTTTTTTTAAAGTATGAGAAAATTCAAATAAAAAAATCGTGGGGAGGTAATTGCTAGTGTCTTGAGAGGTTCAGTTCATACAGGTTTCTCAAGTCTCATAAAATTTCTTGAACTTTCCTCTAATAACAGCCCTGATATTGACTGAATTACTAATTTTCTACAAAACTTGGTTAGTGCTTATTTGCTTGAGTCTATAACATTTCTTTTCATCCAATGATGATACACAATTACGGCCATATCTAGTTTTCTCATCTTCACTAAAAAAAATATACCCTTCAAGTTGTGAATTGCCCATCGGAGCTCTTCCAACCAATTCCTAGGATCCCTTTAAATAAGACAAAAGGTGAGAACTTGCTTCCAAACAACAGTGACAGAAAAGGGACAGAGGAAGAACCTGTGCTCAATACTCTCAATGCCATTGGTACAGAGAAGGCACTGAACTAAAGTGCCAATACCGCAACCAACCAGTCCGTCTCTAGTAGGTAATCTATTCTTACACAGCAATCACATGATGAAAAAAAAATAGGGGCAATACATGGAGAGCACAAAATATTCCACCATTTGACATTTTCTGTCTGGCCTCTTATAGTTTTCCTGGCGAAATTGATAGTGAAATGGCCTGATGGAGTAAGAGACCATAAGATGACATCCTCCTTCAAAGGATTTGGCTGAAATTGAGTAGAGGTTAATCTACTCTTCTCAAGCCTATTCACATTAAGGAAAAGGAGGCCAATTCCAACTATTCCATGACACAATAAAGGAGACCTTAGCATTTTAAGAGCTGCCAAAGTCCCTTATGTTTTTGATCCCTGGTGCTTGTAAAGTTTTTTCTGTTTTATATAATTCATTTGCCCCATAAAAACAAATAAATACATTGGATATAGTAAAATAAAAGTGCATTTCATTCACATCATGAAATAATTCATTTCCACATTAAAGAACAGATTTGAAAAGAAGAAAAAAAGGATTTTGGGGCAGTACACTTACTTGAGATACATTAGTCTCTTCATCATGAACTACAGAGACAATCCAACCATCATCTTCTTCAACAGATCCATCCTTGGCTACAAAGGCACTTCCAGTGCAAAAGTTGTTTTCCGCAAACTTATGACACTCCACCTTATTAATTGCTCAATTTTCCCATCCTTCTAGTATGCAAAATAATCATCATATCCACGCATTCATACATAGAAAATACACAAAAACATAAACTTTCAAATGGAAATTATTGTACTGAGAATAGAGAGAGAGAGAGAGAGAGAGAGAGAGAGAGAGAGAGAGAGAGAGAGAGAAGGGGAAGGAAAAATGTGCTGCAGTTTCCTACCACAGCTAGCCTTGTGTCTGGTTCCTCGAAGTACAATTTGGCTAGACCTCCATATTTTGGCATGCCTAATTAAAAAAGTGTATCAGTTATAAATAAATGAATTCTCACTAGTGAATATTTAGAGGAAGTAATTGGGGTTACCACATTTAGAGCTTGCCATGGAATCTACTAATTGGGTGTACCCAAACTTGTGTCTAACACCGCTAAATCTTCCATTTATCATGGGAAAATCCATTGAGAAGTCAGTTCCACTGAGATTTCTCTCCTTAACTTCTCCAGATTTCATGTTCAGTCTCCACTCATACAAACGAGTGAAAAAAGATCCTTCATGTGTCAAACCATTAGAATTGTTACTCTTGGTGTCTTTGAATCCCCTTGAAAACCACTCAAATTTATTTAGACCTCGTTCTGGTCCTGGTAAGACGGATCCAAGAGACCTACATCCTCTTACTACAACCTGTTATTTTGGTTCAAAGGAAAATTAGAAATCAAATTTTTGATTGTAATAAGTTTCATGTTGTGTTATCACTACAAATGTCAATGTCATGGTTCATAGTTAATTACGTCGTCACCATCCTCAAAGGTATTAAGAATGTGAAATGTGCAATGCGATTCAACATCAAACCATTGGACTGAATCTGCATCACCGTAACGAGGCATCACTCCAATCCTTGCATACCCACCCTTGTCATACTTCATTAAACTGCATGAACCATTGCTAATTTCACATGTTATTGATGGTTTTAAAATCTTTGAAACAAAGTTCAAAGGCTTAGAGGAATATTTACTCACGGGCCTCCCCTGATTAGTCTGTTTATGTCCAATGTAAGAGGATAATCCATGATTACATTGTACCTGACATTCATTAGAAAACTAAAAAAATTAAAGTGTATAAGAAAATGGTTTCATTCGATATTAGGGAAGTGATTCAGATTAAAATACATTCGAGCAAGGACTTTGAAAATAAGGAGGTTGTTCATTCTATTTAGTTGTTAATTATGTAGTGGAAGGATTTTTGAAATCACTGAAAAAACTTAACATATGTAGTAGAAACAAGAAAAACTTACTTCTGTGTGACCCCTACTTCATGGCTGAAGGTACTTCTACTTAACTTGAGATCAACCTTATGCAACAGTTTTTTTCCATCAACTGAAATAAGTAGTTAAGTAAATCAACATCTCAACATTAGTCATGCCTTGGCTTTAAGTAACAGCGATACCAATGTAAAATGGGGTACCAGAAATAACTCCAACTACAAAGAAAGGTCTGATTGCATCTATCCCGAAAATAACCAGTTCCCCAGTTCCTGGAGCTTTCTGTATCGTGGAAAAAAGTGAAATAAATTAGATTTTTTTGGGGGGAAATTCAATGTAATAACATGTTACAATATTGTTAAATACAAGAAGAACCTTAGGATGACTAGTAAAAGGTCGATCCCAAGCTCCACTGACATCCCAGTCTCCAAAAGTTTGTAGTGTGAAAATGTCAATCTCTTGAGGCAAGTGATTCTCCGAAGCAGCATAGAACTTCCCCGAATGCTCAAAGATGCTTGTGTTGCTCAGTTGTTTGTTCACCATTCCAAATCTCAACTGAAATAATTAATATGAGATAATAGGCTCATGGCATGCTTATATACAAGGTTTCATGCTTTTAAACAATCCAAATTTTAAAATATTTTGATAAAATAATCAAAATTTATTGACATAATTGTAAACTGTAACTATCTTGAAGCCAAGGGAAGGAAATCATCTCACTGCATTTAGAAGATAAGCCACTATAATAGCTGAAGAATCTCCTTCAACTGCAGGAAGAAATGATGGTTTATCTCTTTGTGTTTCTCGCTTGAATGTTTCTGATTCAACATATTTGTTTTTGTAAGAGATGGTCCAATCTCCATTAGCATCCTTGGTGAAATATACAGCATGAAGCATTCCTTCTCCTTCTACCCAAATGTGGCTTGATCTTCCGAAAATTGAAACAGTTGATTTTAGACCACCAAATAGAGGATTTGGGCCTGCATTTTCAGGTCGCAGGACATCAATTAAAAGTCTTGTAACTGTTTTCCATAACAAATTATTAGAAAAACTTAGGCATGTTGGCTGCCCTGAAAAATTGAGTGATGCCATGTGTTTCATATATAGCATTTGAACAATTAAGAAGCTGTCCCAAGAAAACGTCTCACAGCATATCCTACGATTAATCTATTGTGCCTCTGCATCAACAATGGCCTTGGTTCTCTAATGTGAATCAATTCATTGGTACTTACAGTGGAACAACTTTGGAAGTCACTTCACGTACGAGAATATCCTGTATCATAAGCGGTAGATGGCTTCAATTTGCACCCACTACAATTGTAAGCGACGCGAGATTCTAGTTCGTTAAAATTAGCAAATTTTAAATTTTGTTCAATTTTGATTTATTTATATATCAAGCAGGTCTCTAAAACAAGTCAAACCCGAGTAAATGGGATTTTTTTATAGCAATAGAATTCATATTATTTTATTGAGTTGAATTCAATAAATTAACGAATTTAAAAAAAAAAATTTAAGTTGATACAGTTGTTGATCCATAAACATTTACCTTTATAACACCTAATAAATAAGTGACACATCAGCATAATTTTAAAGTGAGGAAGCCGAAAGATTGCAATCAACACATAATTGTTTGGGTGGATTTTAGCCGGCAAAAAAAGTTTTCAGTAAATATTTTTAAATAATACAAGTACTTATCTAAATTAAGGGATCTGATGTTAATTCTAAAACAAACAACTTAATAGAGTCACATTCTCACAAGGCAACTGATAGGTATTATGTACTTCTTGTAGAGTCTCCCAAGACAATTGCCCAAGTATCCCTCTAAGCCGGTGGAACCATTGGCTCTTTAGTACAGAAGTAACTAATCTAGACAACGTTTCTCTTTTTATTTGTTAAAAAATGAAGACTCCAGTTCTAATATTGGATTCAAATATATATTTAGTTGCTTTATAATAGTGGCCTTTCCAACTAGAGATGACTCTTATTTTAAATTGATTTCATTAGTATTTTTGTTTTAATAAACATCTTAAAAAATCATCTCATGTGAAAATTAGTTACAACATTTATGATTTTTCGACTGAAGAAAAGGAGAGAAATTTGCATTTCAATAAATAAAATGTAAAAGTCTTTTTGCTGGTTAAGAATTCCTCTCACCCGTGATTCTTGACTTCTTAATTAAAAGGTCTTCTTGCCGTCATTGATTCATCCAATAATTAAAGAATATTTATGTTTTTGTTTTTAATCCTAACTAAATACTACCTTTTAAATTAATCATGAATTCTTCTATAAAAAAAAGCTGCCATGTTAGACTCTACAAGAAGTATATATTATTCTTTTTTTTTATTGTAAAAAAAAATTTTATGATGAAAATGAGAATATAAGAGATACAAATACAAAATATTAATAAAAAAGAAAGAATGTAAAAGATATCAAGACTCTCGAGCTTCATCCCAACTAGATTGGGCCAAACCAAAAAGATAATCATTTGCCAATGTAAACCCAGAATCATGCCAACTAGATTAGCCAAACAAAAAAGATTATCATTTGCCAACGTCAACCCAGAAGAAACGAAAAAAGGCTAGAATTACCAAAGCACATACCAAGCTACCAGAAACTTAACTAGGCTAAACCAGATGCAGCACCATAAAAACCTTAAACAGAACCAAAAAGCAGCAACCAATCAATACTCTTTAATCAATCCGAACCCAAAGCCAAAAATCCGAACAGCTCTAGGAATTTTGCAGAGGGAGAATGGGATGGGTAAAAGAACCACAACTATCAATTACCTGTTGAAGATGAAAAATCAAGTTGTTGACAGAGAAGGCAATTTGCTTCTCCTTGCTCTTAACCCCGAAAACAATTCTAACTTTTATTAAATCTTTGATATAATCCTACTGAGGTTGAATCTTGTTGAATAAACACTCATTTCTAAGCTTCCAAATAGACCACATGATGGCAAAGGGGATGACTTTCCAAATTGATTTCTGTAAACTCTTGAAATTGAAGCTGAACCACCAATCAAGGACTCCATGGATTGAATTGGGAGCAACCCAATGGAAACCCCACCAACTGATACACTCAACCCATAGAATCCAGACTTTTGGGCAGAGAAGAAGGATATGATTTGTAGATTCCATCTCAAGACCACAAAAAAGGCATAAACACTCCTCAACTCTACTAAGAATACCAAGATCGAATAGAAGAGATGCAGATTATTCGGTTATTTAAGGCCAGCCAACCAAAAAACTGAACTCTAGGGGGGTGAGAGTTTTCCAATTGAGGCTTGAGACTCGAGATTTTGGGCCAAGAGAAGAGTCATACCAGCTATACAATGAGTTGACAGTGAATTGATCAGAGGAATCAACCTTGCAGAGGAAACCATCTTGCCTATCTTCCAAAATTGGGGAGCCTCAAGCAAATATATATGAAATTTGGAGAGTTCTTCCTCCTCCCAGGCTAGAAGAGATCTAGGAAGGGAATGCGACTCTATTAAATTATTTGCTTTAGAATTAATATTAGATCCCTTGATTTAGATAAATACTTGTATTATTCATTTCAAAAACATTACTTGTTGATTAGGAAGTTTTTTTTGCAAATGATGGTTGAAATTTACTCAAAAAATTGTGTATGTTGATTGCAATCTTTCGACTTCCTCACTTTAAAAATACTTTGATGTATCACTTATTTATTAGGTGCTGTAAAATTAAATATTTACGGATCGATCATATCAACTTAAATCTCATTTTAAAATATGTTTAAGTTTGATTTATTTATTTTACAAACATGAGATGTTGAGCATGAGTAGCTTGATTATTTTAGAACCCTATCACCCATTTTAGTTCTCCATTTTTACATTAAAAAGCTGGTGAACATGGCATACCCATTCAGTTTCCATTGCTGTCTAAATTGTAGTCAAACCTAATACATTTTGAAAGAAACATAATTAAGGGAACTGGAAGAATTGGTATTTGAGAAGGCTTTTGGCGGCCGGTTGTCGATCTTATGTGATCCGAGATTGTGAAAGGTGAGAGTAAGATTTTATAACCACAACTGAAATTTGAAGGCATAAAGAAGTTTTAATAAATGGTGTACTAAAAAAATAAATCTTTCAATCCAGTGTAGTAAAGGAGAAATCAACTTCAATGAACTACAGCCACATTAATGTCCTACATCATACTATTACATTTTGGCCCATAAACATCTTAATTAAGAGTAATGTTTCATATTTTTTATTTATACTTTTAAGGTGATGTATCATTATGTATTATTTTCAAAATCATATCATCCAAGGTCTAAAAATATTAAAGAATGTAATCACAATTGAAGTATAATAGAGATATAAACTCGGATACATTACACTTCCGAATATCTATACACCAACTTAGGAACCAGTGGTACTTTTCTATATCTTGGTTACTATGCGCAACTAGCCAAGAGAAACAAAACCCAAAAGTGAAATTATTTTACAAGACCGTAAGACACGTCATACTTTTTTTTTTTTTTTTTTTTTAAGGCATTGGGTTTTTTCATTAAATGATACGAGTATCAGCTACTTTGTCACATTTTTTTCTTAACTGAAAGACAAGGAGATTGCTCCATGTGCTCTAATTTATTATTTTGATTGTGATCCAAGAACGCTAACAAAGTGTAATCTTTATGTCAATGGTAATCTTGGTACAAGTCTACCGCTGGCCTAGATCAATTTAAGTTAAATGAAGTCTCAATTATCTTGCTTAAAATTCAATTATCACTTTTATGTGACTTATACTATAATTTTAATATTTATGAATTTTATAGAAATGGGCAATCGGCAACTGTGAATGATAGAATTACAGTAAAATCACATGGGCGTGACCATCACCTTAAGAGTAAGGGAGATTTTCATCCTTTCCTTAAATTTTATCTTAACATAGATCATGTTTGCTAAGGTTGCTAAGGCATTATAGTTTTCATCATTGATTTGGGCTTTACATATAGAAAACAAATAGGCTATAGTTTTCATCATGCTCTCTTGTTTCTTCTCAAAAAGAAAAATTTTAAATGGCAACAACATCTCCAACACTGCTCCTCAAAGTTCTCATTTAGCATCTTTAATACATCTCTATTAATTGCATGTGCAATGTAAATTCCAAAATTTGGTTAAGATGTAAGGTCATGTTTGAGAATAAAATGGCCATTTCATGAAATTAAATGATAAATAGAATAAAATAAAAATTAATTATCTTGATCAAAAGAATACTTGAAATGATTTTGAATGTAATGTTCATTCCATGAAATATGTATTCTCAATCACATGAATAAGGAATGAAGAAATTAGAATGAACATTTTTTGAATACTCGTTCCACCATACCAGACTTAACCAAAAAAATTGTTGCTCCAATGATGTGCCATTTAATCTATCAAAATATGATAACTTCATATTTGACATTAAAAAAAAAAATACATGCTGTTCTATGTCATGTCATTCGCAAGATTCATTTTTTCTTTTTTTGGTTTACTTGTCGGCAATTTATTAACCATCAAATCACTTATTGTACGTGTTAAAAAATAACATTTTAACATTAAAAGAGAGTTACTAAAATATAGAATTTTGGTATTGAATAGTACTTAGATATCTCCAATCATATCTTATTATTATGTGTCAAGATATAATAATTTTAAAAATCATATTATTGACATTTAAAATAATCAAATTCTAATGCATCATATTTTAAATACAATTAACGATATAAATTAAAGATGCATAGTCTTATCTTTTGATATTATAGAAATGTCAAATTATAAATTTGACATATAATAAGACATGAGAATGAGATTTTGCATTAAAGATGTCATAATACTATCACCAACAGCCTTGCCAAAACAAAAAAAAAAACTAGCTATCTCCGTCGCCAGATCTGACGAGGGATTTTGGCTCTTCAAAATTTTACCCAGAATCCCAATGGTCCAATTTTCAACCCTCAACGGAAGGTTAACTGCAACGCCAATGGAAGTAAGGGTTTTCCTATTGATACCTCAAATCCGAATCTCCTTTTAAATCCCCTCTTTATCTCTCCTTGTCCTCAAAACCCTATTTTTCTCTTACAGTAAGGTTAAAAGGAGGGAGAAGATGGAGATGGGGGCTTTTGTAGAGAGCAAGAGGTGTAGGGATGAAATATTACAGAGAAAGAGCAGGGTTGTTGCAGCCATGGGGGTTTCAAATGGGGAAAAGAGATATCAGAGATGAAAGAGAGAAGAGAGGCGGTGGGGTGGTTTAAAAAATCTTTAGCTGGTGTTTGTTTGAGTGGGAAAAAATAAAAAAGACTAGATAGATAGATAGGAAAAAATGAGTATTTCCAAAAACATGGTCGTGGCTGAGGAAAAAAATGTAAAATAAGGAAGAAGGGATTGAAATTCAGAAGATGCAAACACAGCCTTAGTCGATGCGTCATAAAAAGTAGTTAGTTAAAATGGATTAACTGCGTATGGAGTTGGCTTTTCAAATAAGAAGACGGAGTTCTAGATAAAATTTGGAATCAATGTGGGACGTAAGGCTACTTATACTCCCTCTACTGTTCCAGTCTCCGCCATTACGTGACTTCAAATGAGTAACACCGGGGTGACTTTAACATCAATTATAACGACCTAAACTCACATTGTGCAATATTGACTTTACTTCTGGAAGCTAACCGGCCCGAAAGTGTTTACTATTACAATAAAATTCAAGCCAACACTAGTAAGCAAATTATGGTCTTAGTCACAACTCCCAAGATAGATTGTAGAATACAACAGGAGATCCTTTACTGTATACTAGATAAAGTGTACTAAAAAAAAAACACAGGTTGACTAACAAAGAAAGTATTACCACTTACCATTTCTTACGTATATACCCTCTGGAAAGTCTATAGGAATTTTTCCTTCAATGCTAGTAATCTGAACAGCTTCACCAATTTCTTCAACTGGTGCAAAGTTTCTCTGTCATATGCATTTTAATTAAATCTTTGTCACACACACACACACACACACACACACACATATATATCCCAATTCATAATTAGAACAAGAATGGAAAACAAAGATATGTGAAGCTTCTTAAAATAAAACTATGCCCTCACTCTAGTCTTCATTTTGAATTTATAGACAATTTAGCTTCTACTCGAACACACACATATCATCCCAATTCCCAAATGCCATAATACATTATGCAGACTAGACTCTTTCTAACACAGTTCTAATATATACCTGAGATGGGAGCAATGGTTGATCAACAAACTGGAATACGGAATCCACAAATGAATGCAACATTTTGTGATAGGTCCATTTGATGGTTTTAGAAACATTGAAAGTTATTGGAATCTGCTGGAACTCTTTCAGGAAAGGCTGGACAGAAGATCTGAACAAAGTGAGTGCTAGCATCTAGACAGCTTTAGATAGTAAATAAAGGCCCTACTGAGCAAAACAGATATATATATATATATATATATATATTTATCAAAATGCCAATTCAAGTATGAAAATTTCAGGAGTCGAGATGATATACCTTTACAGTGGAAGAGAGAGAGGTTTTTAGGTGATCAAAGCTGTGAGAGTTAGAGTGCTTATGGTTATGGACAGACCCCTTTACTTGGAAAATAAATGAAGAAGATGCCATCTCTTAATGAACTCTCTCCTCTTTTCTCTCTCTAGCTCTTAAATGTATCTCATGCACTACAAGAAGTTCCTATAAATAAGCAGGAAACGTCTTCTTTTTTTTTTTTGGTGAAGACAAAATTCACTAGTCAATGATGAGCAACGGACAAATAAAAAATTTCTGTTCTTATTTCAATGTCCGGAGTCCTGATCATCAATAGGGATTGATCGAGTGCATATATTATTAGGATATATATGGGGGTGAGTAACATGGAACCTTAACTTTTGAAAATATGACAATGATAGTACCAATAAGAGTATCTCTAGGTGAGCTTCAAGACAAACCACACGAGGAAATCAAAGGACCAGAAGCCCGTTGGAATATTCCTCATGAATAGTCTTTTTTTTTTGTTTTTCCCTCCTGGCAAGTGAACTTTTTAGCACTAATTAGAATTACAAGAATAATGTTAGATATCTTCAATCTTATTTTCAATGTATCATATTTCGTCAAAATTTAAAATTATCATATTATGACACGTTATATTAAAAATTACAAATGAAAAATTAAATTAAGGAGACAGCATTTTCCAAACAAATGTGAGCATACAATACAGCCCAGATACAACCCAAGAAAGAAATTGTTATGTATGTATATGTACGTACGTATACATAATAAGCTTCTTCTACCATGCAACTTGCAAAATACAATTATTTTTTGTCAATTATTGCTCAATCTCATTTGTTTATCTCCTTCATAAAAACAAAAATACCAATCCTATTGGCTTTTGTCTTGTTATGGGCTGTGCTCAGAGTACATGGCCCCCAAAGTTAGAGAGCACGACTGTGCTCTAGTATTATGCTCTAGTATTTAGATTTTAGAGTATTTAATTAACACACAAAGAAGGCTTACATTTTATATATATTTATAGTACAATTCAAATTAGAAGTATGAAGCTAGCCCATAAAAATTTAAGGCCCACAAAGAAGCCCCCATTCACTTTTTTTTCATATATTATCTATTTTGAATTTTTTTTAAAATGCAAATAATTTTTTTGTATTATGGAGCTTCTGGACTTCGTAAATTTTATTAGTGGAGTCCTATTCCGGTTTTAATTGCTATTTGTTTACATAAAAATTGAATAATTCTTTTGTATTATCTAGTTTATAATTTTTGTAAATTTCATTACTAGAATTGTAGTTTAAATTTTTTATTGCTCAACTTATTAGATTATATAATAACACTATTATTAGAGTTTTAATCAACATCTATATCTGTGGTATTAGAATATTATTATAATTTTATTTTACTATATATATATATATATATATATATATATTAACGTAGCATGAAAACATGAAGGATAATCAAACACGTTAAATTTCTTAGTAACCAAGAATAAAGAGAACTCCTAATCACTCAAAAAGAATAACTCTAAATTTGTAAACATAAATATTATTGATAATCTAAAGAATAAAGACTACTTTATATCATATATATATATATATATATATAGGTTAAGACTACTACTAATGTGAATAGGAATCTACTAATTCCTTATATTAATCCTATTACAATTAGGAAACTAGAAAATTTTGAAAATTAGAAAAATTCCAAAAATAATAAAAATTGGGGGTTTTTAGAAAATTAGAAACTATATCGAACTATGAAATTATAGCTATAGGTAGAAGTTAATTCGTACTTTCCTAAACAAAGTAATTGCAAAATCAAAACTTACTAAAAATGACAAAAAATTAAAATTAGAAGCCTAAATCAGGGCAGTTTCGATCATGGCAAAGAAATGAGTATTGTTCGTCTCGCCATTTTGGGTCAAGATAGGCTCTCTATTGCCAAAAACGTGACAAACCAACTCTACGTCTACTATTACTTTTTCTTGGAATAGGACTTGGAGCGTTGCTATTGTTCTTTAAATGTTTCAACAACTTGTTCTACATCATATATCTACACACTACAAAAAAACCTACTTTTCACGAGCACATTATTCGCGATGCACACAATGTGTCGTTAAAAGTGCTTTTTCGTGACGCACAATGGGGCGTCGCTAATAATAAGAAAAAAGTAATAAAAAAAATTAGTTTCCAACGTGAAAAATAGACACGAAACTATTAGCGACGCTCAGGTGGCCATTAGCGACACACGTGTACGTGGGTAATAGTTGGTTCGTTTAGCGACACACGCCTGTGCGTCGCAAATATTTGGGCTGGACAATTAGTGACGCGCATGGAGTTATTAGCGACGCACAGTGGGCGTCGTTAATAACTCCTTATATTTAAACCAATTGGATCGCTCTCTTTCTCTCTCTCTCAGACACTTTTTCTCTCTCTTAAGCATCGTTTCCATCGCTCTGTAGAGCTAAAAACTAAAGAGGGAAGGGGGGAACACATGGGGGAGGAGGAAGAATTGGGAAGCCGCACAGAGAGGAGAAAAGAGAGAAGAGAAGAGAAAGAGAAACGAAGACCAGACCTACAGACCAACCAAAAACCCAATGGCAGGAGAAGGAAAAAAAAAAAAAGGAGTACCCGAGTGTTGTTGTTCGGCAGAAGCCCTGGTAGGCCACTGCCCTTTCTCTTCTCTCTCTCTCTCAAACTCACATCTATTTCATTGTGTTTTGATTGTTGCTCTGGCCTGCTTGGATTCTGCTCTAGTCTAACTAGGATGCTTTTGTTTGAAATTTGGCTCCTTTGTTTGTTGTGGTTGGTTTCTATGGTGGTAGTTGTTTCTGTTGTTGGGTGGTGGCTTGTGTCCCTTTAATGTTTGGTGGTTCTTTGTGTTTACCTATTGTGTTGTACCTTAATGGGGTGGGGTATTACATTTGTTTGTTCTGTTTGCTGTTTAGATTGTATTTCCTTGATTTGTACAGGGTTTTATTGTTGTTTATAAAACTTCACCTTACCAAAAAAAAACCTTGAAAGGAAACTGACATAAAACACAATGAAACTTGGTTGTGGTTGAAGCACACCAAAACTTGCTAAAACTCACATGACCTTTGCTTATTATTCATAATTATTTTATTTTTATTTTTAAATAAATTCTAAATCTGATTTGTTTTGAATATTATGAACATATAGAATAATTTTTACTTGTTTTTCTTTTGGGTTGCAGTAAATTGCTTGACATTACTTAATGTCTCCCAGTTCACTTTAGCATTTGCATCTTGATTCTGCACCGGTATCCTTTAATATGAATGCACACGCCTCAAATATGTTCAATTAATCAAGTATTAGTTTAATCTATAGATTCTATACACATAGCTAGATTTTAGTTTATATTTCCAACAGTTCCATGTGTTTTCAGAATCTTTTTCCATTTTCATTGTGTTTCCACAACATTTCCATTTCCGACCTGATTGAAAAGAAACCATCGTGATATGTGAGTTTGAGAGAGAAGCCGTGGAATGGTGAGTTGCTAGGGCTTGAGAGTGGAAATAAAAAAAGGGTAAAATTATCAATAAAAAATTCAAATCTAAAAATAAACTTCATTATAGAATTAATTTTTGTATGACTGATTATAGAATAGTAATTTTTATTGAATTAATCAAAATCTTTTATTGATTAAATTAGGTAAATATAATCTAAATAAATATTCATTAATTACTTATAAGCCTGTATACCAGTTTGCTAATATGTAAATGGAACAAATATGAAAAAATCTTGAAAAGTTTGGAGAACAAATAGTGGCTTAATTTATTTTTTCCCCTCTTGTTTTTCATGTATGTGTTCATTCAACTGCAACTTGAACCCTAATCCCTTGCTCTTGAGTTCCTATAAACAATAATTTTTTTTTTTTGTTCGAGCTACCAAGTAATAAGAGTTCTTGAGTCCTATAGATTGAGAGATCAATTAGATACACCTGACTTACTAAATCAATTAGTGGTTTTAGGTAGCAATTGATTTGCTTTTGTTGATTAAATTGTTCTCAGGTGACAATTTACACACATTTGTAGCCTATTTCTAAGCCCATAGTACTGCATTCACTCAACTATTTCCATACTCAGAGCATCATGGTTAATTATTACAATTATTAAAACCAGAGTCTTTGTGCTAATTGGATTATGATAAAGATACTATATAGTTACAATGTAGTTTTCTCACCTAAAATAAGGAGGTTAGTCTATAATGCATTGTCTGTGTAACTTGAGAGACTCTAACTTGAGATATTAAATTTTAATATCCAAATCTTTATCATTTGGTCAAACTTCTTGGAATTTGACTACTTATTAGTAAGATTCTAAGTTATTCAATCAAATAATTGTTGATGAATGACCTTAATTAATAGATAAAAATTGAAAGTTAGGTGTTTTTACTTGTTATCAACCAAGATCAATATATTTTGTAATGGCATTTTCAATGTTATTTTTAATGTTTATGAAAGCAAAACTTTGTCTGACAATCAGAGTTTGCCCTTACACTAATGAATTTTTTTAATTGCATTCATGTAAGCCTAGCCCCGCTCAGGAGTCATTTTCATCACATGTGAATCTTGTCGTAAAATTTATTCGCCATTGGGCTCGTGTGTATGAAAATCGATTCTTGAATTGTCTAGAGAGGACAGTTCGGGAATGCATAAATCTGCATTGCAATAAATAGCGGATTCTTGAATATTCCACTATGACAATTTCAGCACGGTCCCCTATTTAGGCGTGCTAACGTCTATCTCGTATACTTGGAGAACCGTGGGGAGATGCTGCTGAAATTTTGTCCAAGTGGAATCAAGCATTTGATTTGTTGCTAATTGCAATGTAGATTGTGCATTCACGAATGGGATAGGACCACCTTACCCTTTAGAGAGAAGTTGGAGGTGATAGGATTCACGTTTCATATTTATAACGAGTATCATTTTTGACTTGTATTATGTAGACGAAAATGGATAAGAGTTGGATGGACTTAAAGGGTAGGCATTTGCCAGGGTATGTGAAGGGGATCAAAGATTTTATTGAGTTTGCTCGTTCATCTGCTGATGAGAGAAATAGGATAAGATGTCCATGTAGGAGGTGCAATAATAGGGATTATATCCACATAGATGAGGCCAAAGAGCACCTACTTGAACACGGGATGGACAAGAGGTATACATGTTGAGAATTCCATAGGGAACGCCGTGACGTACGACCGGTATTTGAGGATGAAGAAAAAGACGACAATGATGACTTTGGTGATAATGTTGGGGTTGGTTACGAAGGCTTGCCACAAATGCTGGCAGACTTGCAGAGGGCTACAACTGGGGCGAGTAGTCACAAGAGTGACACGGGACAATCAGAAGCGTTTGAGTCGTTGTTGAGGGAAGCAAGGCAACCGTTATATCCGGGTTGTGATAAGTTTTCTAAATTGGACTTTCTCGTTAAACTCCTTCATATTAAGACTATCAACTGACGTAGTAACGAATAATTTAATATGGTCATTAAATTGATTAAAGTATTGCTTCCTACTGGGGAGACCCTTCCAAAATCATATTACGAGAGGAAAAGAATATTAAGAGATTTGGGCCTCGGGTATATTCCCATACATGCTTGCAAAAACGATTGCATGTTATTTTGGAAGGAAACTGAACAATATATGGAGCGCACGGTGTGCTACGAATCTAGGTACAAGCTGAATGAAGGAAAGTGTCACGCCCCGAATTCTGACCGAACCCAAGGCGCGACTGACGAGACAGAAAGTAAAATAAAAAAAAAGGACAAAAGTAATTAGATTCACTAAACATGCGTCCATCACCATCCATACATCAAATAACATCGAATACATTGTTCATCAGTCATTCGGGCTTAAGCCCTTACATAACAAAATACAAGTTCCACGAATCACAATTACATCACAAGCTTCACCCTATCAGGGCATCACCGAGTCTCTAGTGGCTGGAGGATCCTCATCTGAAAATGTTGCCCACGAATGGGTCAGCACAACTGCTGGTATGATGAAATGCTAATGCTAGAAATAAAGCTAAGGCGTGGCATGTGCAATGTGTACATTTATTTCTAAATGACATTCAAGCATCGCAGTAATATATATGAATGGTATGCATGACACACCCATGCACAACTCTATGCCACACCCATGTCTCATTTACGGGTACTCCCCGATGGCTCGAAGTACCAATGCAATGGCCAATTTTGGGTTTTTCACCACAGGATCTACACCCTCATAATGCAAAGCACCATGTGCTTACCCACGCCATGTTCTCAAGGAATTCATCATATGCCAATATGCCAATGCAATCTCAATGAACATGAATCTCAATAATATAACATGCTCGGACAATAAGAAATAAATCACTAGTCAGTTTCATATACATGCATATCTCATACGTTCGTAAATCATGATTCATGTTCTTCACTTTATTAACTTGCAAGTAACACATAACATGTGAACAACCAATTCCAAATAAACAGGTAAACACATTACAGATAAACACATACAGCATTCCAGTCATTCACAAATATTCCTAACTTAACTTCATTTCTAACACTAGCAAAACACCATACCTGATGGGTTGGTATCAACCCTAGAAGATCGTGCGCTATATGTAACTGAACCGACGGATGAAAATGTAGAAGATCAGATCGCCCTCTCCTGTCCTGTCAATGTCCCTAAAAGTAGAAATTACAACTCAGTCTATTGTTACTTGAATCTATGCTATTCATCAAATTTTATGTCTTTAATTCATAAGTTTCTATTCTGCTAAATTAAACTCTACCATTGGTTTTAGAACGTTTAAGAAAATAAGTCTAGGTTCTCGTAGAACTCAATTCGGACGCCAGGGTTGAAAAGGGCAAAACAGTCATTTTGCACTTTACACGTGTCCTTACATTTCGTGACCTCTTTTCACAAATCGGACTCCACGGTTGAGTCCGGAATGTTCGAGATAATAAAATTTCACTATTTGTTTACCTAATTCGGAGTTTGTCTGACAGTGTTTCAAGTTAGGGGCATTTTGGTAATTTTAAGGGTTACTACGGGTCTTTTATTTTTTGGGATCCCGTCTCGTAAAACGGACCTCACCATTGGTCTCGGAATGATCGAGATAGTCAAAATACACTAATGACTTGTCCCATTTGGACTCCGGGATGTTTTTGAACATTTAATTAATTAAATTAATTTAATTAAATAATTAAATAATTAAATAATTAATTTAATTAATTAATATTTTATTAATAATTTAATCAGGTGGGTCAAAGTGTAATTTCTAACAGTTGGGGGGTAAATTTGTAATTTCTGAAAGTTCAGGGTTAAGGTTCAAATTCAAAAGGTTCAAATTCCAAAAGGTTCAAATTCCATTTTAATTTAAAACAATGGGCTGACACGTGGCAGGGGCGACCCGTACCCGTCCGAACCGGACCCGGATCCGACCCGGGACCCGACCCGGTCACCCCACCTTCTTCCCCGATTTTTCGGTAGGGCAACAGTGGGTTTCCGGCGCCTTCTCCGGCGCTGGCGACCGGTTTCCAATGACTTTTTCCCATTTTTAAAATGCCATCCTCTCCCCCTTTTCACGTAGATTGCATCCCCAACCCCCATTTCCCTCAAAGCCTTTTTAATCTTCACGAAATAGAGGGTTCAGTAGCTCCGGCCGGTTTTCCGGCGAGCTGATTTTTCCTAATTTCATGCCCATTTTCCTATTGTTTTTCCCTCTTTCTTTTTCTATTCTTTTTCTGCACTTCATAGGGTTATTTTAGGATCATTTAAAGGGAGTTTTACACATAAAATGATGAGGTTCAACCTCCATAGCTGAAACCTGCAACTAGGGTTTTCTCCCTAGTTTCTCACCTATTTCTCCTCATTCTTTTTGCATTTGAAAGCTAAAATCATGCTTTATAAAACCCTATAATCTAAATCAAACGAATCATGCTTTTGAAATTCAAAACTGAAACACCCACTTACCTAAAATTTCGGATTTTTCTTCCTTTTGGTTTGCTTCCCTTCTCCTTCTGTTCCTCTTGGTCACTTCTGCTTCTTCAGAACCTTCTCCCTTGCTCTCAGTTTTCTTTCCTTTCCCTTTCTTTTCTTCTCACCCGAGACACCTCTTTTCTCTTCACTCTCTCTCTATATATATATATATATCTCTCTCTCTCTCTCTCTCTCTCCCCAAGACCAACCACTCTCTGCCAATTCTGCTTCTCCCACTCCCTGAATTCCACTCACACACACAACCTTACCCCATGCCCCTTTGAGTGTGTAACACTCAACCCATGCACACACACGGCACACACACATGCCCACAATCTGATTTATATACATACATATACATATATATTTTCACATTTAAATATACACTCACCTGTACACATATATACACACAAATAAATTTAAATTATATATATATATATATACACATATACATATATACACATACTCACATTATCATTATCATAATAATAATAATAATAATAATAATAATAATAATGATAATAATAATAATTAATATTTGCAAGAATAAATAATAATAATAAAAAAAAATTTCATGTTATAACATCCTTCCCTCTTTACAAAAATTTCGTCCCGAAATTTAAAATAGCATAAAACAAAAGAAAGTACATCACTGATCGAACAACTCAGGGTACCTAACTCGAACATCGGCCTCACGCTCCCAAGTAGCCTCCTCAACCCCATGGTGGTTCCAACAAACCTTGACCAAAGGGATGGTCCTGCCTCGCAAAACCTGGTCCCTCGAGTCCAATATCTCTACGGGTCTCTGGTCATAGGAAGCGTCCCCCTCTAACTGAAGATCTACCCAGTCAAGTACATGTGAGGGGTCGGGATGGTACTTCCTCAGCATAGATACATGGAAGACGTCATGAACTCCAGATAACTGTGGTGGTAAGGCTAGCTTATAAGCCACCTCACCAACCCTCCCAAGAATCTCAAAGGGGCCTATAAATCGTGGCGATAGCTTCCCACCGCGCCCAAACCTCCTCAAACCTCGTCTGGGAGATACCTTAAGGAACACATGGTCCTCCACCTCAAATGCCAAGGGCCGCCGCCTTCTATCTACATAACTCCTCTAGCGGCTCTGAGCTGTCAACAACCGCTGTCTGATCACCTGTATCTTGTCCGTGGTCTCACGAACAATATCAGGTCCTAAGGCAGCTGTCTTTCCCACCTCGGTCCAACATACTGGGGAATGGCACGGCATACCATATAATGCCTCAAATGGTGCCATCTCAATGCTGGACTGGTAGCTGTTGTTGTAGGCAAACTCAACTAAGGCAAGGTGGTCCTCCCAGCTACCTCTAAAGTCCATGACGCAGGCCCTGAGCATATCCTCCAAGATCTGAATAGTGCGCTCTGACTGGCCATCTGTCTGTGGGTGGAAGGCAGTACTGAACTGCAGCTGGGTCCTTAAGGCTGTCTGGAAACTCTGCCAGAACCGTGCAGTTAAACGTGGGTCCCTGTCAGAAACTATGGATACCGGTACCCCATGTAGTCGTACTATCTCTCGAATGTACAACCTACTGAGGACGTTTGATGAGTCAGTCACTCTGATCGGTAAGAAATGGGCGGACTTCGTCAGTCTGTCCACAATAACCCAAATCGCATCATGGCCCCTAGGTGACCTCGGAAGACCCATCACAAAATCCATGGTAACGTGCTCCCACTTCCACTCGGCTACCGGTAGTGGCTGTAGCAAACCTCCAGGCCTCTGGTGCTCTGCCTTCATCCCAGTCCACCAATACTGACGGCGCAGATCATGATACATCTTGGTGCCCCCTGGGTGCACCGCCAAGCGTGAATGGTGGAAATCCCTAAGGACATCAGTCCTAAGAGACTCGGGAACGAAGACTCTACCCCTGTATCTCAAACCAAGGTCAGAATGGACTTTCCATCCCTCAAATCCCTCAGGGCTAGCAATCCGTGCCCTGATCTGCTCAGCCTCGGTATCCAGCAACTGTGCCTCTATAACTCTGGTCAGAAGGGTAGGCTGTACACACAAGCTGAATAGGGTGGCGTGTCCCTCAGACTCGGTAAGCTCTAAGTCAAACTCCCCAATAGCTCCCATCATATCCCACTCTCTGATGGCTAGGCTGGCTAAGGTGTTCCTCGGCCTCCGACTGAGTGCATCAGCTATGACGTTGGCCTTCCCAGGATGATACTGAAGGTCAAAGTCGTAGTCCTCTAGGTACTCCATCCATCTCCTCTGTCGAAGGTTCAGATCATTCTGTGTAAAGATATACCTGAGGCTCTTGTGGTCCGAGAACACCTCAAATCTCACCCCATATAAATAGTGTCGCCAGCTCTTAAGAGCAAAGATGACGGCAGCCAACTCTAGATCGTGGGTGGGGTAGTTCTTCTCATGGCTCTTCAACTGGCGAGAACCATAAGCTACTACCCGGCCTTCCTGCATCAATACACAACCCAGTCCCTCTTGGGAAGCATCACAGTACACTGTATAGCCCAAGCCTCCCTCGGGGATAATCAGGACGGGAGCTGAAGTCAATCTCCTCTTCAGCTCCTGAAATGACTGCTCACAGTCGTCGGTCCACTGAAATCTGACACCCTTGCGCGTCAGCCGGGTCATCGGTGCGGCAAGGCAGGAAAATCCCTCCACAAAACGGCGGTAGTACCCTGCTAACCCCAAGAAACTCCGTATCTCAAATACGTTCCTCGGCCTCTCCCAGCTCATAACAGAGTCGACCTTAGAAGGGTCAACAGATACTCCACTCCCAGATACCACATGGCCCAAGAACTGTACCTCCTGGAGCCAGAACTCGCATTTGGAGAGCTTGGCAAACAGCCTATGCTCTCTCAAGATCTGTAACACAGTCCGTAGGTGGAAAGCATGCTCATCCTCAGAAGGTGAGTAAATCAGAATATCGTCCACAAACACCACCACGAACTGATCTATGTACTGGCCGAAGACACGGTGCATCAAATCCATGAATGCTGCTGGGGCATTCGTCACACCAAATGGCATCACCACGAACTCAAAGTGACCATAGCGAGTGCGGAAGGCTGTCTTCGCTATGTCCTCCTCTCGCACTCTCAACTGATGATACCCAGATCGAAGATCAATCTTCGAGAAGCATCTCGAACCTCTCAACTGATCAAACAAGTCATCGATCCTGGGTAACGGGTACTTGTTCTTGATAGTCACCCGGTTCAGCCTCCGGTAGTCCACACATAACCGCAACGTCCCGTCCTTCTTCTTCGCAAAGAGTGCTGAGGCACCCCAAGGAGAAGTGCTAGGACGGATGAACCCCTTACCCTGAAGGTCAGTCAGTTGCTCTCTCAGCTCTCTCAGCTCTGCTGGAGCCATGCGGTATGGTGGAATAGATATGGGTACAGTATCGGGGATAAGCTCAATGGTAAACTCCACCTCCCGCCTCGGGGGTAAACTAGTCAAGCTGTCAGGAAATACGTCAGGAAACTCCTCTACTACCGGTGGTAACACAACCCCTGTAGCCTCGCTATCCCCTGCAATCATACTGGCCAACATATAGCTATGGGCTCCCCAACTCCTAGAGTCGTACAAGGGTGGTACCAGGAAATCCCCACGGTCCCCCGTGAAATAAAAACAATCCCCCTCAGGAGTGCACACCATAACCCTCCCCCTGAAACAATCGATGCTAACCCGGAAAGTAAACAACCAATCCATACCCAAGATAACGTCGAAGCTAGTCATATCAAGCACAATAAAATCAAAGCAGAGAGCACGGTCAGCTATCTCAAGTGAACAACCCCTACAAACCCTGGTCAATGTCACACTACCCCCAACAGGAGTATCAACACGTAGTGGTGGATCTAACCGGTCTATAGTCAACCCCAATGTCATGGCAAATGCAGTGGATATGAAAGAATGCGATGCACCAGAATCTATCAACACGCTAGCCCATGAACTGAACATAAGAAAGGTACCTTGCACTACTGATGGCCCAGCAGTAGAAGCCTCTGGGGTAGCAACTGCGTACACCCTACCCTGTACGGTCTGACCCTGTCTGCCTCCCCCTCTCTGCCCCTGCTGTCCTCCCCCTCTCGGGGCTGGAGCTCTAACACTCAATGCCGAAGACGCTGGCTGGTAGTAAGGTGCTGGGGGTCTATAGCCTGACTGTGTCTGGGGTAAAGGCACCTGGGTGGGCTGGAAATAGTGGGACCTCGGTGCGCTCTGAGAAGTCTGCCCCTGAGGACAGTGGGCCTTGACATGGCCCGGCTGATGACATGTATAGCACACTGGTGTGGCCCTCCAGGCCTGACTCTGAGACTGAGATGGAAGTGGTAGCTGGCTCGGTCCTGTCCCTGATCCCTGACTAGGATCTCTCTGTGGGCAATCAGCCATCCTGTGGCCAGGCTGTCCACACTGGTAGCATGTGAGGGTCAGCTGTGGTGCCCCCCCTCGAGGAGTAATAGACATAGTGGGCTGGGAAGCTAAAAGCTGCATAGGTCTCTGGGATGTAGATGGAGAAGAGGTGCTGCCTCGGAACCTCTTCGGCGGCCTCCTACCAGAATGAGCTGGGACGGTCACAGTAGGCTGAGCTGGTGTAAGTGCTAGTGCTGTGGCTGGCCTGGTCTGAGTCCGGGACTCCCTGATCCCTCTAAGAGCTGCCAACTCCCTCTCTACCCTCGTGGCCCTGATCACAGCCTCCTCGTAAGTGTCAATAATGTGACCCGCTAGTCTATCCCTGATAGAGGTCTTCAGCCCCTCTAGAAAATGATAAACTCTCAGCTCCTCTACCCCAATAATATGCGGGGCAAACCTGCCCAATGCGGTAAACTGGGACTCATACTGTGTCACGGTCATGTCCCTCTGTAGTAAGGTCTCAAACTCTCTCCTGAACCCGACCCTAGCAGTCGCTGGAAAGTAGTGGTCATTGAACATGGCCACAAATGCATCCCACCCCTCTCCGAACCTGCTAATCCTGCCGGCAGATACCTTCCACCACTGGCTCGCTAGCCTTGTAAACTGGAAGGTGGCACATCGGATCCTCAGGTGTGGCTCAACAATCCCTAATGAGTCCAGGATCCTCACAATCTGGTCCAGCCACTCCTCGGCCACCAAAAGATCAGGCTGTCCTGCAAATGACGGTGGCCTCATACGCTGAAACGCCTTCATGACGAAGGTGTCTCTGGTCTCCCCACCGGCCGCTCTGGCCGCGACACCGGCAGCCCTGGCCTCGGCATCAGTAGCCCTGGCCTCAGCATCAGTGGTCCTGGCCTCCTGCATAGCACGGAAGCACTCTTGTATAATGGTCGCCAAATCTCTGGCGCCAATAGTCTGCCCCACCTCCTCCACAGGTGCTGGAGCAACATCCTCCTCAGCTGTACTATGCTCAGGAACGTCAGCTGGGGCAACTACCTCCTCAACCATGTCAGGAATAGAGGCAGCAGCTCTGGGTCTGCCACGACGAGGCTGGGCGGCACCTCGAGGCGCACCCCTACCCCTACCCCCTCTGGGTGGTCTGCCTCTCGTAGGAGCTCGTCTAGGAGGCATATCTACAAGTCCAAGAGAAAATTTTTGTATCACTTCTTCACGTAATCACAATAAGGCATGTATTAGGACACATAATCACGTAGCACATAAGATCCTATCACATGCTGCTAATATTTCACACTAAGTCTCATTCTCTTCTCTAGGGTCTCATGGTGTTAAACAACACCCCACAGTCTCTAGGTATTCGAACCTATGCTCTGATACCACGTTGTCACGCCCCGAATTCTGACCGAACCCAAGGCGCGACTGACGAGACAGAAAGTAAAATAAAAAAAAAAGGACAAAAGTAATTAGATTCACTAAACATGCGTCCATCACCATCCATACATCAAATAACATCGAATACATTGTTCATCAGTCATTCGGGCTTAAGCCCTTACATAACAAAATACAAGTTCCACGAATCACAATTACATCACAGGCTTCACCCTATCAGGGCATCACCGAGTCTCTAGTGGTTGGAGGATCCTCATCTGAAAATGTTGCCCACGAATGGGTCAGCACAACTGCTGGTATGATGAAATGCTAATGCCAGAAATAAAGCTAAGGCGTGGCATGTGCAATGTGTACATTTATTTCTAAATGACATTCAAGCATCGCAGTAATATATATGAATGGTATGCATGACACACCCATGCACAACTCTATGCCACACCCATGTCTCATTTACGGGTACTCCCCGATGGCTCGAAGTACCAATGCAATGGCCAATTTTGGGTTTTTCACCACAGGATCTACACCCTCATAATGCAAAGCACCATGTGCTTACCCACGCCATGTTCTCAAGGAATTCATCATATGCCAATATGCCAATGCAATCTCAATGAACATGAATCTCAATAATATAACATGCTCGGACAATAAGAAATAAATCACTAGTCAGTTTCATATACATGCATATCTCATACGTTCGTACATCATGATTCATGTTCTTCACTTTATTAACTTGCAAGTAACACATAACATGTGAACAACCAATTCCAAATAAACAGGTAAACACATTACAGATAAACACATACAGCATTCCAGTCATTCACAAATATTCCTAACTTAACTTCATTTCTAACACTAGCAAAACACCATACCTGATGGGTTGGTATCAACCCTAGAAGATCGTGTGCTATATGTAACTGAACCGACGGATGAAAATGTAGAAGATCAGATCGCCCTCTTCTGTCCTGTCAATGTCCCTAAAAGTAGAAATTACAACTCAGTCTATTGTTACTTGAATCTATGCTATTCATCAAATTTTATGTCTTTAATTCATAAGTTTCTATTCTGCTAAATTAAACTCTACCATTGGTTTTAGAACGTTTAAGAAAATAAGTCTAGGTTCTCGTAGAACTCAATTCGGACACCAAGGTTGAAAAGGGCAAAACAGTCATTTTGCACTTTACACGTGTCCTTACATTTCGTGACCTCTTTTCACAAATCGGACTCCACGGTTGAGTCCGGAATGTTCGAGATAATAAAATTTCACTATTTGTTTACCTAATTCGAAGTTTGTCTGACAGTGTTTCAAGTTAGGGGCATTTTGGTAATTTTAAGGGTTACTACGGGTCTTTTATTTTTTGGGACCCCGTCTCGTAAAACGAACCTCACCATTGGTCTCGGAATGGTCGAGATAGTCAAAATACACTAATGACTTGTCCCATTTGGACTCCGGGATGTTTTTGAACATTTAATTAATTAAATTAATTTAATTAAATAATTAAATAATTAATTTCATTAATATTTTATTAATAATTTAATCAGGTGGGTCAAAGTGTAATTTCTAACAGTTGGGGGGTAAATTTGTAATTTTCGAAAGTTCAGAGTTAAGGTTCAAATTCAAAAGGTTCAAATTCCATTTTAATTTAAAACAATGGGCTGACACGTGGCAGGGGCGACCCGTACCCGTCCGAACTGGACCCGGATCCAACCCGGGACCCGACCCGGTCACCCCACCTTCTTCCCCGATTTTTCGGTAGGGCAACAGTGGGTTTCCGGCGCCTTCTCCGGCGCCGGCGACCGGTTTCCGGTGACTTTTCCCCATTTTTAAAATGCTATCCTCTCCCCCTTTTCACGTAGATCGCATCCCCAACCCCCATTTCCCTCAAAGCCTTTTTAATCTTCACGAAATAGAGGGCTTAGTAGCTCCGGCCGGTTTTCCGGCGAGCTGATTTTTCCTATTGTTTTTCCCTCTTTCTTTTTCTATTCTTTTTCTGCACTTCATAGGGTTATTTTAGGATCATTTAAAGGGAGTTTTACACATAAAATGATGAGGTTCAACCTCCATGGCCGAAACCTGCAACTAGGGTTTTCTCCCTAGTTTCTCACCTATTTCTCCTCATTCTTTTTGCATTTGAAAGCTAAAATCATGCTTTATAAAACCCTATAATCTAAATCAAACGAATCATGCTTTTGAAATTCAAAACTGAAACACCCACTTACCTAAAATTTCGGATTTTTCTTCCTTTTGGTTTGCTTCCCTTCTCCTTCTGTTCCTCTTGGTCACTTCTGCTTCTTCAGAACCTTCTCCCTTGCTCTCAGTTTTCTTTCCTTTCCCTTTCTTTTCTTCTCACCCGAGACACCTCTTTTCTCTTCACACACTCTCTCTCTCTCTCTCTCTCTCTCTCTCTCTCTCTCTCTCTCTCTCTCTCTCTCTCCCCAAGACCAACCACTCTCTGCCAATTTTGCATCTCCCACTCCCTGATTTCCACTCACACACACAACCTTACCCCATGCCCCTTTGAGTGTGTAACACTCAACCCATGCACACACACGGCACACACACACACACACATGCCCACAATCTGATTTATATACATACATATACATATATATTTTCACATTTAAATATACACTCACCTGTACACATATATACACACAAATAAATTTAAATTATATATATATATATACACATATACATATATACACATACTCACATTATCATTATCATAATAATAATAATAATAATAATAATGATAATAATAATAATTAATATTTGCAAGAATAAATAATAATAATAAAAAAAAATTTTCATGTTATAACAGAAAGAGCAAGACAATTCTGCACAAGGTGTTGAGATATTTTCCCTTAAAACCTAGGCTACAAAGGTTGTACATGTCTTAGAAGATGGTAGAAGATATGCGGTGGCATAAAGAGAAGCATGTTGTTGAGGAAAATATATGTAGGCATCCGGTAGATTCTCAAACTTGGGCTGAGTTTGATACAAATCACGAATGGTTTGCAAATGAGCCGCATAATGTACGACTTGGGCTGGCTCGCGACGGTTTCAATCCGTTCGGTGACATGAGTAATGCCTACAGCATGTGGCCCGTGTTGCTTGTGCTATATAACTTGCCACCATGAAAATATATGAAGGAACCATTTATCTTCATGTCGTTGCTTATTCTAGGACCAAAGTCTCCTGTAATGAAATTGATGTGTACTTGCATCTTTTAATGGACGAGTTGAAGGAATTGTAGGAGGTGGGAGTGGAGGCATATGACGTCTCTAAGAATGAGACATTTCAATTGCATGCAGCATTACTATGAACCATAAATGACTTTCTAGCATACAAGAACTTGTCTGGGTGGAGCACTAAGGGGTATCTGGCATGTCCAATTTGCAATAAGGATGCATGTTCCCTACATTTGTCCAATGGAAAAAAGATATGCTATATCTGCCATCGTCATTTTCTATCGCCATCACATGGCTGGCAAAATCGGTAGAAGCATCTGTTTGATGAAAAAATTGCATGCAGATTATTATCTCTATTGTTGTCTAGCAAAGACGTGTTGGCACAATTAGCACTCATCCAACCAATGAGGTTTTGGAAGATACCGGATAGTAAGAAGAGGAAGCGTACTAATGTAGAGTTAAATTGGACGAAGAAGAGCATATTTTTTTATTTGCCGTACTGGGAGACCCTTAAGTTGAGGCACAATTTGGATGTTATGCACATTAAGAAGAACATCTGTGATAATGTACTGGGAACTTTAATGAACATTGAAGGGAAGACGAAGGATACTATAAAAGCCCGGTTGGACCTGCATGAGCTTGGAATAAGGAAAGAGCTGCACCTAGTACGTAGCGATGATAAATATATCGTGCTTCCTGCACAGTATACGTTATCATCTACAGAGGAAATGAGGATTTGCGAGTGGTTTAAATCGGTGAAGTTCCCAAATGGATACGCATCGAATATATCTCGGTGTGTAAATGATATAGATGGAAAAATATCCGGATTGAAGAGCCATGATTTCCATGTCTTTTTATAACGACTTCTTCTAGTTGCACTACGTGAATATCTCACCGATGACATATTAACTACATTGACTGAGTTGGGCTGCTTCTTTAGAGAATTATGTGCGAACACGTTGAATTTAGAAGTACTGGAAAAGCTCGAAAGGAATGTTGTTGTGATCCTCTGCAAGTTGGAAAAGATTTTTCCTCCAACTTTCTTTGATGTAATGATCCACTTAGCTGTGCATTTGCCTCATGAGGCAAAAATTGGTGGACCTGTCCAATACCGTTGGATGTATCAAATAGAAAGGTATATTTAATTTTATGAATTATTTTATCTATCAATCCTAACTATTTTAATGTATAATTGATTAACTATTAAAACAGATATTTGCACACATTGAAGCAATATGTGCGTAACAAAGCAAGACCGAAAAGGTCAATTGTTGAGACTTACATTCATGCTGAATGTCTCACCTTCTACTCTATGCATCTTGAAGATATTGAGACAAGGCTTAATCATCAAGATCAAAATTCTGATAGATATCTAGGGCAGCAATGAACTGGCCTTGCGGTGTTTAATCAGAATGTGTGGCTAATAGGTGCCCGTATATATGAATGGTGTCATCCTCATGACTTGAAAAAAGTCCATTATACTGTGCTCAACAACTGCGATGAGACATTGTCATATTTTAAGTAAGTTTATCAAAATCATTACAATTCTACGTTAGTATACAAATGTAAGTTACATATACATATCTCATCTTATGCAATGAGCATACGATTGAGCTTCAGAGAGAACATGTATCAAGTTCTGATCTAGAGCAAAGACAACAAAATTTGTTTAAAGAAAAATTTGAAAGTTTTAGAGATAATCCAAGTATTATTTGGAAATCTCAGGACATTTAGATTTTTTATTTTGGGTAATTCAAATTTTATTGAAGTGTAGAAACCCAAAACAAGAACACATAAAACACCAACACTAGCCACATAGGGCAACCAAGGAAAACAGATCGCAAAGGCCACTCAGAACAAGCCTAAAAGCTAGCTACTGAATATGGCTCTAGGCCGATTCCAATGCATGCTCACTTCCCAGTTGAAAAACGTATTTGGGATGCCCCTCCATATGGAAACTTTCTGTTGTATGACTGGTGATGTGTTGGACGACTGTCTCCGGGCTCACATGAGTATTACTCCACAATAATAGTTGGTAACTTCACTGGAAGTCTATGACTTTTAGTCATATGATATAGAGAATTAGTCGACGGGAATTTAGGCTCAATCGATTGAAAGGTGGACTGAAATTCAAAGATTGTAATTTCGCTCTGCATTCTACTGCTTAGACAGTTTTATTGTTGAATATCTTATTTACATTAAATGTCATTTAAATAAATATTATGACTTTGTTCATCTCCATTGAATACATCACAATGCAGAATAAATGAACACGACAGCAAGTTTAAAATTTTCATAGCTAAAAAGGAGATTTATGTACCGTTAAAGGGGAGGAGAGTGAGGTTTTGAGGTGATCAAAGCTGGGAGAGATGGAATGCTTATAAGTAGAGCAATTAATTTGTAAAACAAAAGATGGGACGTACGGCTTATAAGTCCATCTTTTTCTTTCTTCTCTCTTTTTTTATGTTCTCTGACTACACGTCGAATGGAAGGCACTATACATAGAGGATCAAAGAGTGTCTTACTAAAAAAAAAAATTGATATGTACTGGGCTTGCATGCATGGGGACGTACGGTTTTTTGGGTATTCCATGCACAGCTAATTTCAAGCCATCCAATATACACTACACCATAATATCATGATCTCTGATCAAATGAATTTGAATCGTTGATACTGTCTGGAAATATGGGATCAACAACATCAGATTTCGACCTTCACTTATGGAACTATATTAATTTTTTGTTCTCGTAAGGTAGTGTGAAGGAATCAAGACATGAGCCAACTTATGTCGGAGCCTAAGATTCCAGTTGAACGTGGATGGATCTAGCATGGGGCCACGGGCCATGATGCCTTTTGAATCTGTCCCTTTGATGTTGTCAAACGGTATGTCTTTGTTTACATTAATAATTTTTAATATTTTTGTTTTGTTGATTAAAAAAAATATTGAAAAAAATATTAAAAATTTCTTAAAATAAAATTTTCAAATCAAAAAAATTATGATACATTTTTTCTATCTAACACAAATGAAAAATTAAATAAAGGAGACAGCATTTTCCAAACAAATGTGAGCTTACAACACAGCCAAGATACAACCCAAGAAAGAAATTGTTATGTATGTATATGTACGTACGTATACATAATAAGCTTCTTCTACCATGCAACTTGCAAAATACAATTTTTTGTTGTCAATGATTGCTCAATCTCATTTGTTTATCTCCTTCATAAAAACAAAAATACCAGTCCTATTGGCTTTTGTCTTTTTATGGGCTGTGCTCAGAGTACATGGCCCCCAAAGTTAGAGAGCACGACTGTGCTCTAGTATTATGCTCTAGTATTTAGATTTTAGAGTATTTATCATACAAAGAAGGCTTACATTTTATATATATATATATATATATATATTTATAGTACAATTCAAATTAGAAGTATGAAGCTAGCCCATAAAAATTTAAGGCCCACAAAGAAGCCCCCATTCACATTTTTTTTTCATATATTATCTATTTTGAATTTTTTTTTTAAATGCAAATAATTTTTTTGTATTATGGAGCTTATGGACTTTGTAAATTTTATTAGTGCAGTCCTATACCGGTTTTAATTGCTATTTGTTTACATAAAAAATGAATAATTCTTTTGTATTATCTGGTTTCTAATTTTTGTAAATTTCATTACTGGAATTATAGTTCAAATTTTTTATTGCTCAACTGATTAGATTATATAATAACTCTATTATTAGAGTTTTATTCAACATTTATATCTGTGGTATTAGAAAATTATTATAATTTTATATTACTATATATATATATTAACGTAGCACGAAAACGTGAAAGAGAATCAAACACGTTGAATTCCTTAGTAACCAAGAATAAAGAGGATTCCAAATCACCCAAAAAGAATAACTCTTAAATTTCTAAACATAAATATTATTGATAATCTGAAGAATAAAAACTACTTTACATCATATATATATATATATATATATATATATATATAGGTAAGACTACTACTAATCTGAATAGGAATCTACTAATTCCTTATACTAATCCTATTACAATTAAGAAACTAGAAAATTCTAAAAATTAGGAAAATTCCAAAAATAATAAAATTGGGGGTTTTTAGAAAATTAGAAACTATATCAAACTATGAAATTATAGTTGCAAGTAGAAGTTAATTCGTACTTCTCTAAACAAAGTAATTGCAAAATCAAAACTTACTAAAAATGGTAAAAAATTCAAATTAGAAGCCTAAATCGGGGCAGTTTCGATCATGTCAAAGAGATGAGTATTATTCGTCTCGCCATTTTGGGTCAAGATAGGGTCTCTATTCCCAAAAGCGTGACAAACCAACTCTACGTCTACTATTACTTTTTCTTGGAATGGGACTTGGAGCGTTGTTATTGTTCTTTAAATGTTTTAGCAACTTGTTCTACATCATATATCTGCATCAAGTTTTATTTATATTTATAATACTCCAAACTCCTATTTTGAAATTGGTGTACCAATAACCAATTGCCCTAGTAAATTATGACACGTGGAAGTACAGCTCGGAAGTATAAGCCTTGGAGGCATACACCTCAGAGGTGTGAACCTTGAACTTGGCTCAATCACTCTGAACACCCCAATCTGGATAGTCTAGATCTCCTAGGATTGTGAAGATAGAAATAGAGTCCGATAAGGAAACTAGTCAACTATGGAATTGATACGAATTCCTATATTTATTGGAAATATCTCAACAATAGGGAAACCAATTGCCTATAAAGATGATGGATCTTAGCCTAAAAAAGTGTGCTCACGATCTTTCATATTGAGTAGCAATTCCTTCTTCCGATTACTAACTTTAGCATCGGAGGCCCCTTCACTGGACCTCCTCCAGAGATCCTCTAATTGTTCCTTTGTAGATGTCCTGCCAAAAGATCTCAGTCGTTGAACATCTCGCAAAGAAAACGACATCATCATATATCATTTTAAAATGTAATAGGTGTTAAAATATAAATACCAAAAGGAATCAAAGTCTTCAACTCTTTCTTTTTTTCTATTATCCATATAGGCTAGGCCAAAGGCCTTGTTCCCATTTAGGGAGAAGATAGCATTCATGATCTCATGATCACTTTTAAGCTTTTGAGACAATTTTTATGGTTTCAGTGAGGATATTATAGGTTAAATTAGAAAGTCTACTGGCAAGGCTAGTGGGAGGTTTAATAAGTGCCAACAAGTATTTTGAAAGAAGCCAACAACTTCTCCCACAACAACTTTGTTGTTGAGCAATCTACTGCCATTTCCAATAACCATAGATTGAACCTTGTCTCTATTTTTATTACTATTGACTTTTTTATGAAAGAAAGAGATATTGGAGTCATCTAATTGAAGCCATCAAGTGCAAGACTTTTTCTTGAAGAAACTTTCTTTAGCAGCACTTAGATATGCATATTGAAGAGAGAGGGGGGAGAAATTTTTCTTGAAATCTAAGCTCGGTGTTAGAGGGGTTCCCCTAGAGTTTCTCTTAGACAGATTTAAAAATGTTTTTGGCATTGGAAGTTCTTTTAGAGATCTTGTTGTAGTGGTTTAAGTTCAATTTTTTTTAGTTCAATTTTACTCCTTAACTCTTTCTCGAGACTGCTCCTAAACATGGAAAGAACTTTTAAATCTGAAAGCTAATTTCAATACAGGATTGAAGTATATTGTTGGCAAGAGTTAGCAAATATCCCTATCGTATGTTCCTTGGCACCCTGCGGGGCCTCTGTTGGGCTTGCGGGCCAACATCTTGTCACGTTATGGCATAGTCGACATATGGTGCTAGCCACAGAAAGGGTTAAGGAAATAAAGTCGCACCCTTACTAACAACTTAAGCTTTTAGTGTAACGATAAACGCTTGATCCTACAATTGGTATTAGAGCCTTGTCACGGGTTCGACTCCATGAGAAAGCATGTTGCTTGGCGGCATGTGCTGGGGGAGGGATTATTGGGCTTGCGGGCCAGCATCCTGTCGCATTGCGACTCAGCCGACACGTGGTGCCAACTGCTGAAAGGGTTAAGGAAATAAAGTTGTGCCCTCATTAACAGCTTAAAATTTTGGTATAGCGGTATGCGCTTGATCCTACAGCCTCTACTTAAGCAATTTGGTCACAAAATCATCAAGGACTTTGATAGCTCTCACAATGCAAAGTTGAGTTCCATCATTAACTGTTTTGATTGGAAGTGGCCCCTCTTTCTCACTCACCTTACCCTTGAACTTAGAAAACACACCCCTCCATCTCTTCTTCCCAACCTTTCTACCTTTGACACCATCATTTGGGCTCTTAATCTTAGTGGTTATTTCTCCTTTAGCTTTGTTTATCATTTTCTGAAAGGCTAACTTCCCTCAGTGAACTAGGCTTAAGTTGTTTGGTCCTCAATTTCCGTCCCTCGCCACTCATTTATTCTTTGGCTCTTCTATAAGGATAGATTGCCCATCAGGGACAGAGTTGTCCTCTGGAGCATTCAAACCCCCCTTATACCTCTTATATTCTATATCAAAAGGAATCCTATCCTTTGTAATCTCGAACTTCTTATAGAGAGTAAGAAACAGTCACTTATGGAACAACATGGTATCAACCCCCTCTTATGTCTGCATCCAAATTTCTCATATTGTCCGTATCAGAGTTGCAACTTAGAAGAAAGTCCTCAACTCTTTCAACAATTGGGAGTTAAGCGTGTATTGGAACATGTCTCAACCCATCTTCAAAGACCATTGGCTTTCTGCTTTCCTTGCGTTTTGTGGAGACAAAAACAATTTAACGATACATATTAAATTGTTCCAAAGTTTAGTGCAATATAAAAACTAATGGTAGTAAATATCTCTCAAAAGTGAGAAACTATTTATATCAGTTTTTAATTAATTAAAATAGAATTTAATTAATAAAGAATGCTGATTTAAAAAATATCTCATTAATCAACACAGATTACTATTAAAGTTATTCTCTTGTTAAATATTTAAGATCTTAAGTTCAAGTAGTTATCACGATAGTAATAATAAAAATCATGTATCCACAAAATAAATATTGACATAAAAATCTATGTGGAAAACCCTCCTGTAGAATAGAACCCGCCACAAGCTGCAAAACTCTACTAGTTAAAAAGAATGATATTAACACAGCACGAAAATGCAAACAATGGATACGACCAACGTCAATATCCAAAAATAGAGAATTCTCAACCCATTAGAGAAAAAAAAATCTCTAAATTTTGAAATCAAATATTATTGATAAAGAAAACTTAATAATAAAGGCATAATATATCATATTTATAGAATTAAAATACTACTATTTTTACCAGGAAACCATAACTCTTATTTTTTATCTTAATTCTAATATAATAAAGACTATTAACTCAAATAAGAAACTACTAATTCCTATATTGATTCCATGTACTAATCCTAATAAAACTAGAAACTAGAAAAATTAAGAATAAATCAAAATTAGAAATTAAACAATCATAATACAACTTTTAAACAAATATCCTTATTTTTAGGATACTATATTTGTCCTACATCAGACTTTCTCACATAAAAACAACTCGTCATCAAGTTAACTAAATGTATGCGACCACGAACTCTTCCATATATAACCCAAGAAAAAAACTAAATTTCTTCAAGATCAATCGAACGTTCAACAATTTTTTTTTCCTTTGTGTCTTCTATGAATTCTGAAATTTTAGGATTTTGTTTTGATCACAATAAATCTCCTATAATAAAACAAGAAAACTTATATTCTTGATTCAATACTATAACTTCAATCTTCTCATAATCATCAAAATTATCCTTTGCTAATTTAGGTGCATCTTCATTTTTAAGGTTGAATACTGCCATACAAATTTCTTCTTTCTCTTCCATAAAAGTATTTTAAAAATCTTTTGGTTCTACTAGATACATATTTTGATAAACTAATTCTAAACTTTCATTTTCTTCCTTCATCACAATAAGAGTTTCAATTAATTTTTCTTCTTTATCATCTGCATTCTACAATAACAATCAAGATATATATTCCACTCTATTTTCTTTTAACTCTTTGTGATAATCTTCAAGGCATTGAATAATTTGATCTTCACTTTCTATGACAAAAGAGTCCTTTGTAAGGATGGGTACATCTTCCAACGGTGTAATACCTATAACGGTATTACTCAAAGTAATTTCAACAATTTTAGATTTTACTTGTACTTTTTCCTTAGTGCGAAGAACAGGCTTTGGAGTTTCTTCTTTATTCTCAATAATACGTTTTGGAACTCTAATATAATCCTAAGTTTGTTTGTGTTTATCTTCGAAAAGCTAAAAACTGTAAATAATTTCCTGGCAAAAATCTATTCATTATTAGTTTCATAATTCTTCACCATGAATGAATGTACTTTTTACTTTGTAATTTTTCGCTAATCCAACAAGCTTATTTTCTATCCAGAAATATTTCTTTTCCTCTGAAATTTTCATATAACCTAGACAATCATCCAAATCATAAATCCAAACATGAAGTCTTCGAAATAAAAAATACTATTAAAATCCAAAATTCATTCATAATTGCGTAAAGTCTTTCGAATAAGAACATGTCTACGAACATATTGACTGTGAATTACATCGTCAATACAATACCAATTTTCTTTATGATTCTCTTGTATCTGAGACTACAAATGAGTAACGATTGGTCTCCTACAAATGTTGTTGTAGGATAAAAAATTATGTTTACACTAATTGTCATCCAGCGAGGTAAATCCTTCCACTAATATCAATTAACACAGCACAAAAATGCAAACAATGGATACGGCCAACGTCAATATCTAAAAACGGGAAATCCTCAACCCAACGGAGAACAATCAACCCAACAAGAGAGAAAAAAATCTCTAAAATTCAAAATTAAATATTATTGATAAAAAAAACTTAGCCATAAAGACCTATTAAATCATATTTATGGAGTTAGAATACTACAATTTTGACTAGAAAGTTATAACTCTTATTTTTATCTTAAACTTAATGCAATAAAGACTACTAATTCAATTATAAAACTATTAATTCCTACATTTCCTATAGAAATCGTAATAAAACTAGAAAACCAGATAAATTAGGAATAAATCAAAATTAGAAACTAAATAATCTTAGTACAATTCTTAAACAAATATCCTTATATTTTAAAATACCATATATGTCCTACATTAGATGTACAAGTCCACAAGCCCTATCCCACAAACATCTAACATATCACCTCTAGTGATTTACCTGTTAGTCCATTTGTGACTTATCGTTGTACCCTTCAACTTTGAATAGCTTTTACCAGCTCCAGCACCAATCACGATCCTTATATCCACTCGCTCCAATAGTATACAAGTTCCATGAAATGATTATCCATACTCTAACCACTATATGCCCCTACGTGGACTCATCGATACTAGGTATATAACTACCACAAGGAATAACACCTTGCAATAATCTAACTATATGAATAAAATATGAAGCCTAATATTTCTTTGTGCTTCAAAATGTTAGGATTTCTACTATGTACACCATACTACCCTATTTATACTAAATAATTCATTTATCAAACCTAAACCAAATTAGAAAAGGCTTTATGTGCAAAATTGGTAAGTCTAGAACGAATCGACGCAAACAAGTTTACATGTGTTTGAACGGGAACATACCCTCAACCGAACGAGATTCTGTTCAAACAGGAAAGACTCTTTCGTTCAAACGGATAGTCTACTGGACAAACTCTACAAGGGAATTTTTTGTCATTGTGAAAAAAAAAGGATAGGAAAGGAGGTATATGAAGTTTGTTAGTAAAAATATAAGAGGATAGTGTAATTTCAACAATATCAAAGATTTTTGTAATTATTAGAAACGTTAGTAGAGATTAGCATAATTTACCCAATTATAATTCATGTATCATAAACTCATCTTGAAATTCAAGTTATGTAATATGAACATTTTACTTATTCTATTTATCTTTAATAAAATGCACCAGTAGTGGTAGAAGCCTTAAACACTCGATTAGCTAATCTTTTTTATCTTGTATAAGCTAACCCTCATAAATTTTGATATTCAGTACCAAAATAAAAAATAAAAAAAAAATTCTTGTTGCTGTTAGGGTGTCTTCAAAGAAAAAAAAATCCAATAACAACGTCGCATTTTGTGAAAGCGATTGAAACATTTACTTTCACATCAACTTTTTTTCGTCTTCAACTTGTGTATGTTGCTGGATAAGTCCAATAAATTATAATTCAACCTGAGATGTCCAAATCATAATTAATCATCACTACCAACTCACCTATTCGTATCATAATTAATCATCACTACCAACTCACTTATTCATGCAAGTTATACAAATATATCCGTGTTTGTTATAAATTTTAAAAATATTAACTGGGTGACGAATTGAGTAAATAAAAAAATTCACCCGACGCTTTCATCATGAAATCGTCAATTCAAGTGACAATTTTATGAAAAATTGACAACTTGCACAAGCTTAACTTCTTTCTCATTGTTTGGATGCTAACATTTAGCCCCCCCCTTCCCGACACATGGCGTAATAACCAAACAACTAAATCTATAAGTTAAGAAGTATTTAACTTTTGCTAAGTATGACTAGAGTTGGCAAAATGAACGGGTTAAAAATAAGTCAGGTTAAAAACGGGTCAATGTAAATCGTAACTAAACGGGTTTATTACGAGTCGGGTCGAACTCAGGTCGGACCGAGTTAATTTTTTTTATATTGATGAAGAAATTTTATAATGAATACAGATGCTGGAGAGAGAAGTCCCTCTACAAGAGAGCATACCAGAAGCCAATTTAACAAGCAGAGTTCATGTTCCTCCTTTCCTTTTTACCCAGAATGACCAGAACCAGGAATTTAGTCATGACTTCTGGGCTTCAACGTGAGCCTAAATTCCCAACAAATTCTCTAGTAATACACCTCTAGCTCTTGCACAGACCAAACCAGCATCTCATATTATTCTCAGAACCATGTAAAACTTGCACAAAAGAAGCTCCTGATATTTGTAGATAATTATATATATATATATATATATATAACCGGAAATGTGCATCGTCAACTTCAATACATAATTATATATATATATATATATATTTGTAGATAATTAATATATGTTATAATTCTATAAATAACTAAGTATAAAATATATATATATATATATATATAGTTGATGTATATATGTAATACTACTATATATATATATAATATAATCTGCATATATATATATATATACTGTTATATATATATGTAATTAATTTTTATAGATACATATATATATATATATATATTTATACTATTTTATTATTTTTTATTCTCAACCCGTCAAACACCCATATTCAATCCGTATTGATCCGCTAAATTGATAAATACCTTATTACCAAATCTGTTTATGACTCTTGACAGATTTAAATAACATTGACTACCTCTAATTATGACCAACATTTAACATAGCTATTTAGCATTTTAAGCCTCTAAGCCGATGCACAAAGTGCTTTCATTTTAAAACATAAAAAATAAAAATAAAGAGCCATCGGGTTGTATAATATCTAGGACCAGTGACTGGTTATAACAGCCAAATACCACCACATCATTACCACATGCTGGATCTAGAAAACAAATTGATGTTTTATTAAACTTGTCCATTATAATATAAGAATTTTAATACAACTTGTAAGCAGGATTTTTCATCACCACTTGTCATCTATATAATATAGGAATTTTATTACAAACTTATATTTTAGAATAAACAGTGCTAACAAAATGGCATCAATTGATACCCTGCCTGTTGAGATTCTACACACCTACCAATCATTTTAGAAATGAAAATCACCCCACCTTGGATGAGCATGAGTCACTTGCCACTTGTGACACCAATCTTCTCCTGAGAAAATTAGACAATAATAAAATTGTTTACTGTGAGATTCTACACACCTACCGATCATGTTGAGATTCTATATTTTTGCACTTGCAGCACGTCCTATATAGTCATCCACTGGCTAAACATTAAGACAAACCAATCTTGGCATTAGCTTTAACATAATAAAAATCACATGCAGACACACAAACGCAAAAATGAGAGAGAGAGCGCGTGCGCAAAGTCATTAAATGAAAATCAATAACCTAATCAATTCCTAGTCTTTAAATAAACCTACTAACAGCTCTTCCATGCTCCCATGCATCCTCCTGTAATCTGTAGACACAAACACAAGTGTTGCATATAGTTGAACAATAGATATAATAAGCATAAAAATTAGAAGTGCCTTAACAAAAGGCCATAATATTCTTGCACTATTTTCAATTTAATAAAGTTGGATGCTAAATCACCAATTGCTCTGAACACTTAAATTGTTAGAGAATGAATCAACAAAATATATATATATATATATATATATATATATATATCAAGTTCTTAACATTTCCTCTCACATGAGACCCCAAACTCGTATGTGAAAAGACAAACCACACACAAACATGAAACATAACAAAATATAAGTTTTGCACAAACAAACTAAACAATGAATAAATACAAATGAAAGAGACTTGAACCCAAGACTTCTCATAGCCAAGGCGCTGTTACCATGTTAAATCATCAATTATTCTAAAAACTTAAGCTGTTAGAGAATGAACCAATAACGTACATCAAGCTCTCAATAATCGACACTTCTAGAAGTGGCCAAATAAGTGATGGGCATGGGCGAGCAAGGTTATCATGCCAATGAGTACCCAACACAGCAATGTCAATATCAAGTGCGTCCTATATCTTATATGTATTCCTTATCTACTATTTAACTGTTTTTTTTTTTTTTAAAGGTAAAACTCACACACACCCTTTGTCTCTTGAGAGGACTTGAACCCTCAACTTTTCATATGTGAACGTGGAGGAAATATCATCCAAGCTAGAACTTATTGGTTATCTTCTATTCAACTGTTAACCAAAGGATCAACTCAATTGTTGTGATTCCAGGAGTAGACTATAGAGGCCTGACTCCAGGCAGCAACTGTTCATGTAAGCCTTTTGGGCAAAGTTAAATAGAATGATCTACTTGATACACTTGATGGTTTAGGTTATGTTCCTAAGTTGTAAAATCTGGATGGTGGAAAAACCAGGAGTGATAACTAATGAAACAAAAGGATTGGGACCTCAATAAAAGACAGTTCAGTCAATTCAACAACCCCCTTACCCAGAAGAGAAGGGTTGGGTAGGGGGTTGACCCTGATAAGAGACAACCATCTACATTATGATATTCATTGATATTAGCTTCCCCAGAACCTGCAGGTTTTATGCAACTTGTATGGAACTATGTGCACCTGTATAATTAATTGGTGAATAAAAGAACACGAGAGATTATTGAAGACGATACAATGAAGAAAAGAACCTCAGAGATTTTTGAAGACAATACTAATGTATCAGCATTGATACAATCCTAACACTATCAATTGGAATTATCAATTTGATACAGCTATTAGTAGGAGTATTTTTCTGAGATACCAAGTTTGGACTCAAGGTAAGTCAAAAGGAAGAATGTAGCTGGCAATCCATTATGATATTCTCTGCATTCTTCTTTTTTCTCAACTTCTTTTTATTTATATTTAGAAATTCCAGCAAGCTATTTTTTAAATAGGGCAAATTACTGCCATCACAAGTCTATTTAAAAACCATCAAATTTCCCTCTAACTTGACAGACCCTGTCACGCCCCGAATTTCTGCAAACCCGAGGCGCGACTGACGAGACAGAAAATAAAATAAATAAAAGGACAAATATAAATAAATTCACTAATTAAACAAGCATCCATTCCCATCAATACATAAAATAACATAAAATACATCTTACAACTGCATTGTTCATAGGTCATTCGGGCTTAAGCCCTTACATTACAAAACATAGGTCCCATGGACCAAAAATATACCAAGTGCTTCACCCTATCAAGGTATCATTGAGTCTCAAGTAGCTGGAGTATCCTCATCTGAAAAATGTTGCCCACGAATGGGTCAGCTCAACTGCTGGTATGATGAAGTGCTAATGCAAGAAATAAAGCTAAGGCGTGGCATGTGCAAAGTGTACATTTATATCTAAATGTCATTCAAGGCATCGCAGTAATATATGAGTGGTATGCATGACGCACCCATGCACAACTCTATGCCACACCCATGTCTCATTTACGGGTACTCCCCGATGGCGTCGAAGTACCAATGCAATGGCCAATTTTGGGTTTTTCACCACAGGATCTACACCCTCATAATGCATAGCACCACGTGCTCAACTCATGCCATGTTCTCAAGGATTCACCATATGCCAATATGCTAATGTAATCTCAATGAACATGGTTTTCAATAATATAGCATGCTCGGACAATAACATATAAATCATCAGTCAGTTCCATATGTATGCATATCTCATGTGTTCATATATCATAATTCATGTTCTTCACTTTACTAAACTTTTAAAGAACGCAAGTAACACATAAACATGTGAACAACCAACTTCAAATGATCAAGTGAAAAGATTCCAAATAAACACATAAATCATTCTAGTCATTCACAAAGTATTCCTAACTTAACTTCATTTCTAACATTAGCAAAACACCATACCTGACGGGTTAGTCACAACCCAAGTAAACTGCGCTCGTAATGTAGTGGCTAGTAGTGAGAATGTGGAAGGATCAGACCGCTTTCTCCTTGCCTTTTCGTGTCCCTAAAATCATAACAAGTGACTTAGTTCATTTGTTTCCTAAATGATGTTATTCAACAAATTTTTATGTCTTTATTTCATAGGTTTCTATTCTACTAAATTAAACTCTGCTATTGAGTCCAGGACGTCGAATAAAATAAGTTTAGGCTTTCGTATAACTCAATTCGGACATCTGGGTTCAAAAGGGCAAAACAGTCATTTTGCACTTTTCACGGGTCCTTACATTTCGTGACCTCTTTTCACAAATCAGACTCCACGGTTGAGTCCGGAATGCTCGAGATAATAAAGTTTCACTATTTGTTTACTTAATTCGGAGTTCGTTTAACTGTACTTCAATTCAGGGGCATTTTGATAATTTTAAAGGTTACTATGGGTCTTTTATTTTTCGGGACCCCATCTCGTAAAATGGACCTCACCATTGGTCTCAGAATGGTCGAGATAGTCAAGATACACTAATGATTTGTCCCATTTGGACTCCAGATTATTTTAGAATATTTAAATAATTAAATTAACTAATTTAATTAATATTTTATTCTGGTGGGTCAAATTATAATAATTAACAGTTGGGGGGTCAGTTTGTAAATTCTGAAAGTCTTGGGTCAAAGTTAATTCCCAAAAAGTCCAAGGATTAATTTGTAAATTCCAATTCTCCTATTCTCAATTCGGTTACCCAAACAGGGATTCGTCTAGAACAGGGATATCCTATCCCTGTTCCTGTTTCAATTTCAATTTTTAATTTCTTAAACCCGTAACCAAACAGCCCCTATCCCCATTTAATTTAAAACCTGTGACCGACACATGGCAGGGGCGGGTTGTCCTTGGCCCTATCCGAACTCGGACTCGAACAGTGTCCCTTCTTCCCTATTTTCTCGGTGAGACACCAGTAGGGTTCCGGCGACTTCTCCGGCGCCGGCAACATTTTTTCGGTGAATTTTCACAGTTTTAAAAATATAGTTTTCTCAGGTTTTTCATGTAGATTCCATACCTAAGGTTGGTTTCGGATTTAAGCCACTAGATTTTCACGAAATAAGGTCCAAAGATTTCGGTCAACTCTCTGGCTAACCCTTCTCTTTCATTTTCGTGACTGTTTGGCCATGGTTCAACCTCCATTTTTATCCTAATGGGTTTCTGCACCTCCTAGGGTTCGTTCCCTACCATTTAAATTGAGTTCTACACATAAAATGTCAAGACCCACCTCCCATAACCGAAACCTGCAACTCACTGTTTCTATCTCGTTTCTTAATCGTTTTCTTTCATTCTTTTTGCAAAATGAACCTTATAACATACTCTTTAAGACCCTATACATCAAATTAATTATCATGCTTTAAAAAAAATAAAATAGAACTGGGTCACTTACGGTTTTTGTTGGGTTTCTCTCTCTAGCCATGCACCTCCTTCACCCTCTGGTTCCAAGCTTGATTCAAGCTCCAAGACTCCTTCTTTCCAGAACTCTCTCTCTCTCTCTCTCTCTCTCTCTCTCTCTCTCTCTCGCTTTATGTTTCTCTTTTCTTTCCTTTCTCCCAACCGAGACCAACATATATCACTCACACATCAACTCCCTCACGTCTCCCCCTGCACAGCCCCTTTCCTTGACCTTTTTCCCTCTGCTCAGCCACCCTTGCTCTTCCCCAATGCAGCTTTGCATTAAATGCAAAGCTGCCCTATATATACCTATATATATATATATATATATATATATATATATATATATATACCACTCATCACACACACACTAGACACACACACTTACACGACACCACACACACACACACGGTCTGTTGCACACACCCAGTGCACACATGCACTGCTATGTATATATACATATACATATTCACATATACTTGTACACATATTATTCTACACATATACACATACATATAATATCCCACACATATACATGCTACCTATACATAACACCCATGCATTCCATAATAATATACACATCACATTAATTTCACATTTTTAATAATAACAATGATAATATTAATAATAACAATAATAAATAATAATAATAATAATAACCAATACAATATTAATATTAATAATAATAATAATAATAATAATGATAATGATAAAAAAAATAATAATAAAAAAAAAAAAATTCATGTCATTACAGACCCTAAAACTACAAGCATTTCTAGGTCGTCACCCCAACAAATAAGTTGTTATATACAACATTATGACAAAATTCTGGCCATTGTCGCCAACACTTTAAGTGGTTCTTTTTATAGAACCTACTCCTTAAAAGGCCTTTCCTCTGAAATTGGTTCCAGTGAATTTCCATCACGCATCAACTATGACCTTTATACGCTAATAGTAGATGGATACCGAAGTATTTAATTTAACTTGGTTGAATATTGAGGCATTGTGCTCCCCCAGAATAAAGTTTGTTGGTTTAGGATGTCTTTCAGCCCCACAATGGGAAGCAAATAAAGAGGTTGAGGCCTTCATTGCAATGAGAACTTAACAAAAAAATTAGCAATGAGAGAACGAATATAGAAAAATTAGTGAGTATTATTTCAGATTAAGTTTGTCTTCCACCATGGAAATAAATCTAACAAAATTAAATGGAAGTAAATGAAAATTTTACAGCATCTAAACCCATAAAAAAAAAAAAGACAGACCAAACATGATTTGGTTCCATACCAAGCCCAATTTGGTTCTACGTTCTAGGTTCTAGGTTTAGAAATCGAAATCCAACTTCGGTTGGTTTGGATTTGCATCTGCACCAACCCAGACAAAGTTGCAATCCAGACCAGAAGTTTTAAAACTCATTTTTTTTTTTGAACAGAAAAGAAAAGAAATATATTGATGAATAAACAAAATGTACAGGCATATACATAGAGAGATCATCAATAAAAGGGAAAAGAAACTAAAGAAAGCATCATATCATAGGAAAGAAAGTTCACAACAAATTAAGACCAAGCTCGTTACCTCATCATCCCAGCCAAGAAAGTTTCTAGGAACCCTTCTTTGCCGATATACGACTGACGATCAAACCCGGCACAATGCCAAGAATCATCATCAGTGTTAATTTTCTATCTATGGACACAGCATGAAAACAGAGCCGGCAGGCCCATCTGTCCCACCTAAACAGAAGAAAAGAGGTTTGAGCTGGCTCCACCTATTCTAAGTGGGGGTGGCCCAACTGTCTATTGGGTCTCAGATTTGTTCAAGTTTTTCATGAAGGAAAAAAGAAAAGAAAAATGCAGGAGCCGCCGTGGGGCAGGTTACTGTTCATCTACATTAGCTAAGCCCCCCACCCGCACATATATTATCTTAGAATTTAGATGCGCCTGATTTGCAATTCACCCCACCTCCACGGCAAAAAAAAAAAAAGACTCAAAAAAAGTGGGGAAGAAAAGCATCTTCATGACAGATTAACTGCTTTAATAGGAAATCAGACCATAAACTTGTCATGTATCAAAAACTTCGTTTCGTATTGTTGTTTTGATCACTCAAAAACGTTTTGGGAAGATAGTAGAAACAACGAAAAAAATTTAAATGTGTAGAAACACTTGAAAATATAAAATAAAATATATGAATGTATGAAGATAAATATTATAATTAGTTAATAAAAAATGTTTAAGTACACGTCTATTCACGCAAGAAGATACTAGAATGAAATTAGTCATTAATACTAAATAACTCTTTTATTAATTAAAAATTAGTATAAAAAATTTAGGGCTAAATTTTTATCCAATATGAAATTATTATATAATTTTTTATAAAATATGTGAAATTATTTTATCCCCCAATAATTGAGATGATGTTTTGTTGAGTTGCATGTAAAATTATTATAATTAAATATAATCTCATAACATAATATATATATATATATATATATGTTCCACGAATTACAAAATTTGACACAAGTTATATATTAAATAATAAGTAAAACAAATAGAAATTTAAGCCTATTATAATTAATAACTAAATATTAAAATAAATTGTTTATCCACTTTTTATTTTCTCTACTTCTACTTTTTCTTGTCTACTATTTTTGGGAAAAAATAAAATCTTATTGTAATTTTGGGTCTTAATTATTCAATCTCCTCCATTTGAAAAACAAATGGTAACTTCCAGAATTATTGCTGATACAAAAAAAATGTTTCTACTATTTTGGTATGTTTTTACTATTTCTTTTTTTAAGTGTATGTGTTAATAATTAAGTTCAAAAGTCTTTATTGATAGAGTCTATAATTGTTGTGTTAGATTAAATCTCGTTATCATTACAACGTTAGGCAATCACTTTCGTAAAGACTTAATTGTGTTGGACTTGAATTATAGTTTCACGTTAGAGAGAGAGAGAGAGAGAGAGAGAGAGAGAGAGAGATAATTATATATGTGTATTGTGTATTGTATTGTAATGTGTGTATTACAAGGGAGAGACTCTTCCTTTATATAGGAGAGGAAGGGCATACAAAAGGTAAGTAAGAGAAAAGAAAGAGAGAAGAAAATGAAATAAGGAGAAAATGAAACCCTAAAGCTATACAAGTAATGAACAAACCCTAACCACTATGTACAAATAGTAAATCCTAATTATTATACACATATATTGTTAACACATACGTATGAAGATGAACATCATTGTTAATATCTTGTTATTTCAAATCTACTACAAGAAAAGTATATAATTTTTTTGATTTTTTCTTAATAGTATCTTCTTTTTTTTCGTTGGTAAAAAAAATGATAACTAAAAGATGAAAAACAGTCCTTTAGAAATTTCAGATCATCAAGTCTCTTACTTGCCTGGTCTATTATTTTCTCTCATTGTTTTTCAATTTTTATAGCCAAACCAAGTGAGCAACCATAGTTTGATAGGGCCACCTAAATATGAGTTGACAATTCTATCCTTTTTTCAATTCTAACAAAACACATTTGCCCGAAAAATAAGTAATTTCAGAATACTTTTTCTCATATACATAGTCATTTTTAGTCCAGATTCTCTATTTTAACAAAAATGGACTATTTCTATTTCTCTCACAAGCATATATATATATATAGTTCGCACTTGTTAAAAAGTTGTTAAAAATGTAATATCTTTTAGTCCCCACATATTTGCAAGAAAAATAAAAAATTTCCATATTTATTAAAATTGAGACATCCCAACCCATCATTTTTAAGTTTTCTTCAAATGGCAAAATTCACTATTTTATATATCGTTCTTGAAATGGCTACAATTTTTCTAAAATGGATCCATTTTGGACACACAACATTTATGTAAAAGGTGATTGAGGAAATTCAACTTAGATATTCAGTTACCTCTGAATATATATATATATATATATATATATATATATATATTCAAGCTCAAAAGAATATGAATTGAAGATGAGAAGTTAAAATTTCATGATTATTCTAATTTTCTTAATAAATCTTTAATTTTCATACTGAAATATTGTGTCCTCGATAGTTCAGATTAAAGGTAGTGGCAGACTTAGCCCACAGAGTTACAGAAGTTAAAAACATAAAAGTTACAATTTAAGGGAGCTTTACGTAGAAATATGAAATTTTTTGAAGGAGCAACTACTAATGCTTTTATATTGTATAGAAAATTGGGGTGAAATATGCAAATTTCAAAACTTTGGAGGAGGCCATAGCCTCTTTGGCTTTCTTATAGGTCTGTCACTGATAAAAGGTGACATGTGCAAAAATATATGAGTAATGATTTATGGCACTTGTATCTTCACTCATGTATGGGTGAGGGAAGTTTCTGTGGTCCCATTCTTTTCTCTCTCTCCCTCAGTTTTTCCTCACCTAGTGACATATCACATGAGTGAGGATATATGAGTGAAAATACAAAGACCATAAATCATTACTCAAAATATATCATACATAATTGGTTTTCCACCATATTCAGTGCTTATGGTTTTGCAATTGTTTTTAGTTTTTAGCTTTTAGCATATCAAAGATAGGACCAAACTTTAAATACAGTTTTTTTGTACAAGCTGTGAGGTTCTTGAAAACTGAATTTATTATTTTATTAAACAAGTCGAACCAATACATGTGTATATATAGAAAAACCCTAAACTCTAAAAAACTATTTCCTAAAATATATGCAATAAATATATTCAATAAATCAATAAATACATTCTTCACACCCTCCCTCAAACTCAAAGGGTTTTGGATGAAAACATCGAGAGTTTGCCAAAAAGGAACCGAAAGCGAGTAATAGTGTAAGTCTTCGTGAAGAAATCGGTCAGCTGGAGCACAATGGAAATGTATGGAAGGGAGAGAGAGACAGACTGCAAATGGTGACGAACAAAATGACAATCAATCTCAATATGTTTAGTGCGCTCATGAAACACTATATTGTGGGCAATTTGGATAGCACTTTGGTTGTCACAATAGAGAGGAGTGGGAGAAGACTGACAAACACCCAAATCAGACAAAAGACCATGAAGCCAAACAATTTCAGCTGTAGCATGTGCCATAGCACGGTACTTGGCCTCAGCAGTAAAACAGGCAACAACACTTTGCTTCTTGCTTTTCCAAGAAACAAGCATAGACCAGAAGTGGACTTGCGATCAGTGACATCACCAGCCCAATCAAACTCAGCATAAGGAACGAGTTATAAAGAAGAAGTATAAGATAAAAGCAAACCCTAATAGATAGTACCACAAAGATAGCGCAGAATGCGAACCAAGGCAGCCTAGTGTGGGGAACGAGGAGCAGAGACAAACTGACTGATGAGATGGACAACATAGGCAAGATCAAGATGAGTGACAGTGAGGTAGACCAAACAACCAACAAGTTCCCTATACAATGTGGGATCATCTAGAGGAACACCATCAGTAGAATTCAGTTTCACATTCAGTTCAATTGGAGTGTTAGAAACCTTAGAATCGGTTAAGCCAGCCCGATGAATAACCTCATTAACATACTCAGCTTGTGAACGAAAGTAGCCTTTGGGAGAGTAGGCCACTTCAATACCAAGAAAATATCGCAAAGGACTTAAGTCCTTCATTTCAAAGGTGTGAAACAAATGCTGCTTTATGAGAGTGATGGTAGAAGAATCAAAGTCAGTGATAATCATATCATCCACATACAATAATAAAGCAACAAAGCCAGAAGAGGTGTGAAGAAGAAACAAGGCAGAGTCATAAGCACTGGAATGAAAACCAAGCTGAGTAACAACTGTCTGAAAACGGTCATACCAAGCGCATGGAGACTGTTTCAAACCATAAAGGGCACGACAAAGGCAACACACCTGACCCGAAGGATGAGGCAGTCCTGGTGGAGGACGCATATAGATTTCCTCTATAAGATGGCCATTAAGAAAGGCATTCTTAACGTCCATTTGATAGAGGGGCCAGGAATGAATGGCAGCAACAGAGATCAATGTACGGACAGTAGTCATTTTGGCAACAGGGCAAATGTTTTCTCATAGTCAATACCATATTCTTGAAAGAATCCCTTAGCAACAAGGCGAGCTTTATAACGCTCAAAAGAGCCATCAGAGTTGGTCTTGACTTTGAAGACCCATTTACTGCCAATCAGATTTTTACCAGTAGGCAAAGACACTAACTCCCAAGTGGATGTCTGTTGTAAGGCAGCCAACTCTTCAGCCATAACCTGGACCCAATGAGGACTCTGACAGGCTTCCTTATAAGACTGTGGTTCTGAAAAAGAGTGAATAGCAGACAAAAAAGTACAGTAGGAAGGAGAGAAATAAGTGTTAGAAAAACCAAGAAATTTTATCGATGGCTGGCGATGACGAAGAGGATATCGGCGAGGAGTAGGATCAGTGTCTTCAGATGTAGAAGGAGCAGAGAGAGAGATATCTAGTGGGGGACTAGTTGATGCAGTAGTGACTCGAGGTCTAGTGGCGTCAAAGGGGATGGTAGAACCAGTGGGTTCAAGAAGGGACTCAGTAATAACTGCAGAGATATACTTATCGGAAGGCACATCAGAAGGAAGAGGATTAATGTGAATCAAATCCTCTTTGGAGACAGTAGCAGTGGTAGTAGGTAGTTGAAAGTAAGCCAAACGTCCAAGAAAAGCCACATGCCGAGAGACATAAAGGTGACGAGAAGTAGGATCATAGCAACGATAACCTTTTTGGGTTGAACTGTACCCTAAGAAGGCATAGAGAACAGACCTAGCACTCAATTTGGTTTTATCTTTCTGAGGAAGGAGAACAAAGCAAGCACATCCAAAGACACGAAGAAGAGAGTAATTAGGTATTTCAGAATACAGGGCTTCATAAGGAAAACGACCAGAGAGAAGAGGAGTAGGCATTCAGTTTAGAAGAAAGGTAGCAGTAAGAACAGCTTCACCCTAAAAAGGTGCTGGAACAGAAGCAGACAGAAGAAGAGATCGCGCAGTGTCAAGAAGATGACGGTGTTTACGCTCAACCCTACCATTTTGTGTAGGAGTATCGGCATAAGAAGATTGATGAATAGTACCTAATGAAGCCATGTAGTCACAGAGTTCTGTTTTAAAGTACTCCCTACCCAAGTCAGACCAAAATACTTTGATAACACACCCAAACTGAGTGGAAATCATAGACTAAAAATTACGATAAATTTGGTAGAAATCAGACTTATGTTTCATAAGAAAAGTCCAAGTATAACGAGTACAGTCATCAATAAAGGAAACATAATAAGCAGAACCACCTTTGGTGGAAACAGGAGAAGGACCCTAGACATCAGAGTGAACTAAAGAGAAAGGTGTATGAGAAATTGAAGTACTTTTATTAAATGGTAAAGCTGTCATTTTAGCAAGTTTACAAACGCGACACTCGGTAATCTCACTAAGTGAAACTTTACCCAACAGACCGGACTGAACTGAAGATCATAAACGATCAACAGACAAATGACCTAACCGCGAATGCCATAAGTAAAACTGACTAGATTGAGAGTCTAACTGAAAAGAAGAAAGAGCAGATGAAGAAATAGTAGCAGGAAAATGTAAATTGTCCACCACATACAGATCCCCAACTCTACGCCCGGTCCCAATCCGCTTCTTGGACAACCAATCCTGCACAGTACAAACAGAAGAAGAAAAAATGACATCAAAATCAGAGGTATCAAGTTGACTGATGGAAAGGAGACTAACTGATAAGTTTGGAACATAAAGAACAGAAGGAGTCGTCACTGCAGATTTTTCTAAGGGTAGTACATGCAGAACCAATGGATAAGACAGGCAGGCGAGATCCATTGGCAGTACTAACAGTAATGGGAGAGGGAGGTGGGATACAGTTGTGTAATAAAGAAAGATATAGAGTCATACGATGTGAAGCACCAGAATCAAAAATCCAGACTAGGGGAGAGATACCTGAGGAAAATCCATGCAAACCTGAATAAAGAGATAGAGCAAAAGTAGAAGCAGAAGGCTAGGTGGCAGAAGACACAAGGTGCTGGAGCTGAGCAATCTGAGCACTTAAGGAAGCAATGTCGAAATCACTAGCTGAAGATGATGCTGTGTAGGCTGTTGGAAACTGAGAAGTATGCGGAGCAGGGGCTCGGACTGGTGTGGAGGACTGTTGAGAAAAAGTAGGCGGACGTCCCTTTTTGGGATAATTAAACTTTCAATGGCCCTTCTAATGACAAAAGCACACTCATCTGAGGGTAGTGAGGACCTCTTAGGCCTTCGAGTGGACTGAAGCGGATTAGCATGAGGAGTGGGCAATAGAGCTGGCTGGGCAAGAGCAAAAAAGACAAAAGAAGATAAGGACTAACTACCGGTCTTCAGTCGGGTTTCCTCAGAAAGAAGTTCACGAACAATAGCATCTATAGAGGGAAAAGGAGACTGGTGAAGAATGCCACCATGAATCACCTCAAACTGAGGAGAGAGGGCAGTTAAGAACTGCACTAAATGGCCATTCTCCCAAAACTTCAGATAATCATCAAGTACACGTATACTAGAGGGCTCCATCATAGCAAGCTGCTCCTAGAGACCAGTCATCTCAATATATAAATCTTGAATAGACTTGTCTCCCTAACGAGTATCCTGAATGGCCGTCTCCAACTCATACCGTTTGGCAAAGTTGGACTGCTGATAAACACCAAGTAAGTACGTCCACACCTCCTTTGCCATGGAGTATTAAAAAAACATCATCCCAATTCGGTCATCCACAGAGTTGTGGAACCAAGTCAGAATCTGAGTATTATCACAATCCCAAGTTTCACATGCAGCCTCATACCCTTCTTGCTAAGGATCTGATGGACGCGGGACGGAACCAATACATAACCCCACTTTTTGCGACCAAGTAAAAGAATTTTCATAACACTAGCCCAATAAGTGTAATTGGCACCAGTAAATCTGCAACTAATAGCACAAATTTTATCTTCGGCCATTGTACTAACAATTGGGGTTAAGAGTTTAAAAGACAGCTAAAAAGAAAAAGAAAAAAAAAGGGAGCAACAGTAAGGTGCAAGGCAAGAAACGGCTTGGAAAAGCAGAGAGAGAAAAATAAAAACTAAAGACCAAAGACCAAAGGCAACAGGTTTGACTTTGAAAAACTAAAAAAATAAAAAATAAGACCAAAGGTGCAGGAAGAAAGGGGCTGAACAGAAGAATAAATTAATAAATAAGATAAAAGAAAAAAGAGGCAAGGAGGCAGGAGGCAGGCGGTAGGTGGCTTGAGTAGGCGCAACAGAGAAAAGAAAAGTAGGAGGGAGAAAAGAATAAACAGAAGTTGCTGAAGCAAGTAGGGGGCCTGGACAGAAGAAAAGACGAAAAAGGAGCACCGCAAACAGGAGAGGCGTTGAACAGGGGACGGAAGAAAAGAAAGAAAAAAAAAATCAAAGCAGGCAGTGCGGCGCGGAAGACAGAGATAAAGAAGAAACTGACAGAAGGAACAGACACTACAACAAAATCCATTTTTTGCGACGCGCATTATTAGTGACGCACGAAAAGCGTCGCTAAAAGTCACTTTTAGCAACGCTCAGTCGTATGTCGCGAATAGTAGGGGAAAAGCCAAAAAAAAGCTGAGTCTGGAGCGAAAAATTAGGCGCGAAACTATTAGCGACGCTCACCTGACAATTGGCGATGCATAGAGGCGTCGCTAATAGATAAAATTAATGGCGACGCTCACATAAGCGTCGCAAATAGTGTTGCTTTAGAATTAGCGACGCTCAGGGACTTATTAGCGACGCTCCTTGCGCGTCGCTAATAAGTCCGCCCATTTTTATAACCTAGCGACTAGTTTGTTATTCTTCTCACTTTGTCTCACTAATTTTTCTCACTCACTCTCTGTCACTCCCTAGTTGCAAGCTCGAATCGGACGGCGGTGGACGACAGTGGACGGCGTTGGACGGCGGTGGACAATGGTGGACAGCGTTGGACGGCGGTGGACGGCGTTGGATGGCGGTGGATGACGGTGGACGGCGTTGGACCCCCATTCGGCGACGGCAATCGTATTCGGTGACGGTAGATTTCATATTCGTTCTTTTTTTTTTTTTGCAAAGATCTATCAAATTTGCATCATTCTTTTGTGGTTCAGTTTAGATTTGTTTTTTATACCACCAGAGACAAAGAGAAAGAGAGATACTGCACCTACGACCAATCTATTCTCAATTCTTGCGGGTTGGGTTTATTTGGTGTGGAGTTCCTTTACTCACCGTAGCTATTTCTCTCTTCTCTCCATCTCAAACTATCATCATCTCCATTTTTGTGCTTGTTCCGTATGACTTCAGATCAGAATCTCTTCCGTCTCCTCACAGATCCGACTCACCCTTTCTCTTTTGCTATTAAGCATCCTCTCTCTCTTTCTCTATGTGAGTACTGTATATATATATGGGCATGTAAGGGTTTTTTTTTTTTAATTCTTTGACAACAGAACAGAAAATTAGATATATATAGCTAGATAGATATAGATATAGATATATGAATTTGCTGTTGAACCGCTCAACTATTCCTGAAACTCGAATCTATCACATATTCTTTGATTATTGTTTGGGGAATTTTTTTTTTTCTGTACTTTGGATTCTGTGATGAAATGATAGATTTGCATTGGATATGCATATATACGTGTGTTTATTAAAAAGCCTCTATTGTTGTTTCAATTACTTATCAAATCAATAAATCAATAAATAGTAAAAATATTTTAATGTTTTATATTCTGGCCATTTATATGGATATGCAATTTGAATTCTGTCTATTTGTTTTTGTTTTTGTGTTGATTAGCCATGATCGAATTCTGTCTATTTTTGAGTTTAATTTATCATAAATATAGCTCATAAAATTCTTTATTTTTTTTCAATTATACAAATTTATCCCATTATTTATATGAAATGAATAAAATCTTAAATATTTCTCAAATATTTTGACAAATTTCAAACTATTTCCAAAAATCCTAACCACCACAAATAAGTTTTTTTATTTATTTATTTATGAAATTCTTAATTTATTGCAAATAATTATAAAACAAAACCTCTTTCTTTTAACTTATGTAACTACATAACTTTTCTTATTTAAAAATTTATCTTGAATATTTTTTAGTTATTAATAATAATTTCCCAAACAACTCTCAAATTTTAAATTGTTATTCAATGATGTATAATTTCGAAATGATAAATTTGTCACTAGCTCTTCTATGGACTTCCAAGTATTGTTTTCATAAATGCCATCATGAAATTCTATGTACAACCTATTGGTAAAAATGAAAATAAAATATGTTAGCGATGTTCAAGGTCCATAAATTCTTAATCAAACACAACACGAGTTGAAAAATCTATCAATCTTTTAAAATTAGAACCAAACGAGGCTAGCTCATATAAGAAAGATTCAAAGATTAATAAGTCAATATTACAAACTTAAGTCTCTTCTTTGAATGATGCGTGGGTTATGAAGTGTTTACGTATATTCTGAATTTATATTTTAATAACTTGTCCAAAATTAGTTGATAGTTAAAAGAGTTTTTTGTCATTAAAAAAACATTATCAAGCTAAACTATTGTTTTATTCTCTCTAATTTTTTGAATTCCTTTTTGTTTTCCAATGAGGAAACCAAAAACATTTTGTTAATTTTAAGATGATTAGATGTCCACATTTGATATCATTTAGTTAAATCTAACAAGGTGGTGGGGCCTTGTTTGGGTATTACCCTAAATCAATGATGTATTACCCTAATTTCCACTTGTGGGTCCCATTAAAAGATAATGTTTGATTGGATTGATCCGTTGATTAGGGAATTTACTAATTAGGTGTTAAGATTTGGCTTGAATTTAGCAAGTCTTCTGGTATACAAATAATGTCATGTCAACTTGAAATTATGGGAAACTACTAAATCATTTTAGTGTTAAAATTGATGCTATCATGAGGGGCTCTTATAACTGTTATCTGATTGCTTATAAGCCAAACATACACATCCAACACTACAAGAAATTGTAGTTCTTGAAATAGACATTTGAAATGGGCCTCATTAAATTGTTCTGATTGATAACTATTGAAAACTTGGAAAGTCATCCTAAAATTGTTCTCATAACTAATGCTATAATTTCAACATTAATTATATTCAAATAATCATAATTACCAAATAATAATAATAATATTACTCAAGTTTAGTTTTTGCTTTAAATGATATGTTGGTTTGGTATGATTAGATTAGTTAACAATTTTTTTAAGCTTCTTTTAAAATCCATTTTGATATGTTTATGAAAAAGAAAAATGATTCTCTCATATTCTCTCAATTTTTTTAAGCTTCTTTTTGGTTTCATTTTGATAGGATTTTTTTTGTTGATTTTTATGGCTAAACATTGGTGAGAACATTAGGTTTAGGGCTTTTAGCAGGTGTAAAAAAAGGTTAGAGTTTAAGGCTCTAGGTAAGCAAGGAAAGGGGGACTTTATGGGTTGTTCAGTAGAACAGTAACTAGGGATTGCTTGGGTTTCTTTTGTGGCGAAGCTTTGAATGATTAAAAGAGAAAAGGAGACTAGGATTTGAAAGATAGGATTTATGAGGGTAATAAAAGGGTTAAATATTGTTTAATTATAGAATTTTGGAGTTAAGAGAAAGTGCAGAAGTCTAAGAGAAATGATTTTGTATTTGATATGAAATTCAAGATGGTTTTTTTTTTTCTCTCTCTGTCTTCTTTTTAATGTATTTGATATGCATAGTCTACTACCTCGTCAAAGAAAAATATCACATAGAATCTTTTTTTTTTTTTTTATTTGTTGTCAATTTCATCTGGAAGCATGTTACCTTGCTAGTGGGTCCGACAACTCAAGCATTTGATTGTATTAGATCAAATGAGTTTTGGCTAGAAGAGCATCCAGTTCTCTTTTCTCCTATATTGCGTGCTCATGCGCCTTTTCAGCAGGGCCATTATGAGCGTGGCCCAATTTTTTTTTTTTTTAGGGATTACTTCGTGAAAAAAAAAATTGTGGTGATTGTTTTGTAAGTTAGCAATTGCATTCATGTAAGCCTAGGCCCCGTTCGGGAGTCATTTTCATCACATGTGAATCTTGTCAGAAAATTTATTCACGATTGGGCTCGTGTGTATGAAAATCGATTCTTGAATTGTCCAAAGAGGACAGTTCGGGAATGCATAAATCTGCATTGCAATCAATAGCGCATATGCTTGAATATTTCACTATGATAAAATTTCAGTACGGTCTCCTATTGTTCTCTGGGTATATATTTAGGCGTGCTAACGTCTATCTCGTATACTTGGAGAACCGTGGGGAGATGCTGCCGAAATTTTGTCCGAGTGGAATTAAGCATTTGATTTGCTGCTGATTGCAATGTAAATTGTGCATTCACGAATGGGATATGACCACCTTACCCTTTAGAGAGAAGTTGGAGGTGATAGGATTCATGTTTCATATTTATAACGAGTATCATTTTTTACTTGTATTAGGTAGACGAAAATGGATAAGAGTTGGATGGACTTGAGGGGTAGGCATTTGCCAGGGTATGTGAAGGGGATCAAAGATTTTATTGAGTTTGCTCGTGCATCTACAGATGGGAGAAATAGGATAAGATGTCCATGTAGGAGGTGCAATAATAGGGATTATATGCACATAGATGAGGCCAAAGAGCACCTACTCGAACACGGGATGGACAAGAGGTATACGTGTTAGGAATTTCACGGGGAACGCCGTGACGTACGAGTGGTATTTGATGATGAAAAAGAAGACGACGATGATGACTTTGGTGATAATGTTGGGGTTGGTTACGAAGGCTTGCCCCAAATGCTGGCAGACTTGCAGAGGGCTACAACTGGGGCGAGTAGTCATAGGAGTGACACGGGACCATCGACCGCGTTTGAGTCGTTGTTGAGGGAAGCAAGGTAGCCGTTATACCCGGGTTGTGATAAGTTTTCAAAACTGGACTTTCTCGTGAAACTCCTTCATCTTAAGACCATCAACCGTTGGAGTAACAAATCAGTTAATATGGCCATTGAATTGATTAAAGCCGCGCTTCCTACTGGGGAGACCCTTCTGAAATCATATTACGAGGCGAAAAGAATATTAAGAGATTTAAGCCTCGGGTATATTCCCATACATGCTTGCAAAAACGATTGCATGTTATTTTGGAAGGAGACTGAACAATGTAAGGAGTGTACGGTGTGCCACAAACCCAGGTACAAGCTAAATGAAATAAAGAGCAAGAAAATTTCACACAAGGTGCTGAGATATTTTCCCTTAAAACCGAGGCAACAAAGGTTGTACATGTCTTAGAAGACGGCAGAAGATATGCGGTGGCATAAGGAGAAGCGTGTTGCTGAGAAAATGTATGTAGGCATCCGCAGATTCAAACTTGGGCTGAGTTTGATACAAATCACGAATGGTTTGCAAATGAGCGCGTAATGTACGACTTGGGCTGGCTAGCGACGGTTTCAACCCGTTCGGTGACATGAGTAATGCCTACAGCATGTGGGGGTGTTGCTTGTGCCGTATAACTTGCCATCATGGAAATGTATGAAAGAACCATTTATCTACATGTCATTGCTTATTCCAGGGCCGAAGTCTCTTAGTAATGAAATTGATGTGTGCTTGCGTCCTTTAGTGGACGAGTTGAAGGAATTGTGGGAGGTAGGAGTGGAGGCATACGACGTCTCTAAGAATGAGACATTTCAATTGCATGCTGCATTACTGTGGACCATAAATGACTTTCCAGCATACGGGAACTTGTCTGGGTGGAGCACTAAGGGGTATCTGGCATGTCCGGTTTGCAATAAGGATGCATGTTCCCTACATTTGTCAAATGGGAGGAAGATATGCTACATGTGCAATCGTCGTTTTCTACCGCCATCACATGGCTTGGCGAAATCGGTAGAAGCATCTGTTTGATGGACAAATTGAGCGCAGATTGTCACCTTCCATTGTTGTCTGGCAAAGACGTGTTGGCTCAATTGGCAGTCATCCAACTAGTGAGGTTTGGGAAGATACCGGGTAGTAAGAAGATGAAGCGTACTGATGTGGACTTAAATTGGACGAAGAAGAGCATATTTTTTGATTTGCCGTACTAGGGAGACCCTTAAGTTGAGGCACAATTTGGATGTGATGCACATCGAGAAGAACATATGTCATAATGTGCTAGGGAACTGTAATGAACATTGAAGGGAAGACAAAGGATAGTGTTAAAGCCCGGTTGGACTTGCAGGAGCTGGGAATAAGGAAAGAGCTGCACCTAATACCTAGCAGGTGATAAATATATCGTGCCTCCTACACAGTATACGTTATCATCCGTAAGAGAGAATGAGGATTTGCGAGTGGTTTAAATCGGTGAAGTTCCTAGATGGATACGTATCGAATATATCTCGGTGTGTAAATGTTATAGATGGGAAAATATCCAGATTGAAGAGCCATGACTGCCATGTCCTTTTACAACGACTTCTTCCAATTGCACTACGTGGGTATCTCACCGATGACATATCGACTACATTCACTGAGTTGGGTTGCTTCTTTAGAGAATTATATACGAAGACGTTAATATGAAAGTACTTGACAAGCTCGAAAGGGATGTTGTCGTGATCCTCTGCAAGTTGGAACAGATTTTCCCTCCAGCTTTCTTCGATATCATGGTCCACTTAGCGGTGCATTTGCCTTATGAGGCAAAAATTGGCGGACTTGTCCAATACCGTTGGATGTATCCAATAGAAAGGTACATTTAATTTTGTGAATTGTGTTATTTATCCATCCTAACTATTTTAATATGTAACTGATTAATTATCAAAACAGATATTTGCACACATTGAAGCAATATGTGCGTAACAGAACACGACCGGAAGGGTCAATTGCTGAGGCTTACATTGATGTTGAATGTCTCACCTTCTACTCTATGCATCTTGAAGATATTGAAACAAGGTTTAATCGTCAAGAGCGAAATTCTGATAGATGTCCAGGGTAACATTGAACTGGCCTTGCGGTGTTTAATCAGACTGTGCGGCCAATAGGTGCCCGTATATATGAATGGTGTCATCCTCAAGACTTGGAAAGAGCCCACTACACCGTGCTCAACAACTGCGAGGAGACATTGCCATATTTTAAGTAAGTTTATCGAAATTATTGCAATACTACGTTAGTATACAAATGTAAGTTACATATAACATATCTCATCTTATGCAGTGAGCATACGCTCGAGCTTCAGAGCGAACATATATCAACTTCTGATATGGAGCAAAGACAACAAAATTTGTTTCCAAAGTGGTTCGGAGAACGTGTAAGAATAGGTTTCAATTAATTGTAATTGTATTAGTTAATGCATTTGTATTCAATTAATTTTGTACTTGTACTGAATTAATAGATGAAGCTATTATGCCACCAACAATCTCCTGAGGCGTACGATCAATTATATTCCTTGGCATGTGGTCCTGATCAAAGGATATCCCGCTACACCGGTTTAATTGTTGATGGTGTTCGATTTCACACGAGGGAACGTGAGGTCAGTTGGCGAACACAGAATAGCGGGGTCCTTGTTGAAGGAGATGATGACGGAGGACAAACTGTAGAGTACTATGGTGTTTTACAAGACATCATACAGTTACATTATTACTACAGGTCATTCTGTGTATATTTTTAAATGTGATTGGTGGGATGTAAGTAATAAGAAGACTGGAATGCAGATTGATAAGCACTTCATAAGTGTTAAAACGTCACGTACGGCATTTAAAGATGATCCGTATGTTTTGGCATCGGTTGCAAAACAAGTTTTCTATTTGAAGGACCCAAAAATAAGAGGTGATTGGCATGTTGTCCAAAAAATAAAAACTAGAAATGTTTATGATGTCCTAGAAGTTGGCGAGGGAGATGAAGAGTTGGAGAGGATTAAGGAGGCACTACAAGAAGAGTCTCAAACTGCCCACGATGGTGTTGTCCGGCATGATCAGGGAAATGTTAGTTTGTATCGGTTGAATAGAACTGATGTAGAACTAGTTCATGTCGTAGCTTCCGACGTCACCAATACCACACAATTAGATCCGAGGGATGCAACGTTCATTAATAATGATGATGACGAGGAAAGTGATTTTGATGATGACACATTGTTAGAGTATTGTACCGAGAATGAAGAAAATTCAAGTTCAGATGATGATACAAACTCAAATGAATAATTTTAATAGGTGTTACATGTGTTAGTATCAAGTGTAATGGTTTTCGGCTTTTATAATGTAATGGATATTCAATTTTATGATGTAATGAGTAATCATTTTACTTCGATAAGGATTTTAATTTTTATGATTAAATAGAAACAATTTTATTTTTAAACTTTATTTGTAGATATGGTTGGACTAGGTTCACGCAGACGCGCAGTTATGCAGGACGCATCAACCCTTTCCCCCTCATTTGCAGGGTCAACCGATCCTGCCGTCGATGGTATGCATAGTTTCCATTTTTATTAATGATTATATAAATATGGTACTAATTGTTTCTATTTTGTTTCTTCTAAAGCTTCGGCCACCACCCCTAGACAAGGGCGTGGTTGGTCGAAGAATCGCAGCTTACAGGTTCAGATAGAGGTAGCGGGGGGCGCGCCCCTTCGGATTGAGATACGTTCGGGCTTGCTGAAGTCCGTTGCTGGGTAGGCCCAGCAGTTCATTATGGAGGTCGGCATCATTTGCCGGCTACGCACCCCACTCCTATGTTAGTGACTGGAGTCAGGTCACTGACGCAGGAGAAGAAGGATATTCATGTGCATATCCAGGTATGTCTTTTATTATTGTGTTCAACTAAATTTTAACATATGTTATGCCATAATGTTTTGATAATGACATGCTTTTATAGGAGAAATTTGACATCGATCTCCACCTGCCTCATGTCGTGAAGGCAGTCGACCGTTACTTGGGAACCCGTTTTAGGGACTACCGACATAGTCTCCACATGCACTACGAGGCGGAGGTGGTAGCCGGTATAGAGCCTCGCGACAGACCCTACAGAGGGGTGGCGGTGGAGGATTAGATGTTACTATGCGACCGGTTCGCTAGTGACGCATTCCAGGTAAAAATTGTCAAAATTACTTTTGTTGTGTGATGAATCATTGTTATTTATACTAACCTTCTTTTTTTTGGCCAAGTATAGGAACTTAGTAAGAAAAATAGCGAGAGCAGAAGCAAGCAAAAGGTGACCCACTGTGGTGGATCACGTTCTTTTGTTAGGTATAGGCATGAGATGGTAAGTTAATAAATGTATCAATTTCTCATTGTATAATGTATTCATGAAATCAATCTTCACAAGCTACTATTTATTTGTTGTAGCGAGACTAGGAGACCGGTGCACCACCCAGCTCTATTGAGTTATGGCACAAGACGCACTACAATCCCGAGAAGGGTTGGACTGGGCCTGAAGCTCAGCGACTTTATGTAAGTTAGAAAAGATTTATATACCACTATTACGAATTTAATATTAATATAAAATGTTTAAAAGTAGTAACAAATATTTATGTTTTTTTAGGACGAGATGGTCGAGATGCGTGTTCGGCCGACCCCTGAGGGTGAGCAACCGTCGATCGATGACCAAATACGAGAGACTATTCTGGGCAAGAGGCGTGGATATATGCGTGGCTTAGGGAATGGGATGGAGCCGATGGCATCGTCCTCTACGGTCGAGAGCAATGCTAGGTTTCAGGCAGCCACCCAGATAGTTGAAGCAGCCACCCAGAGAGTTGAGGCAGCTGAGAGACTAAATGCAGAGATGAAGGTTGAGATGACAGAGCTCAAGGAGCGGCAGGCCCAGATAGAGACTCTTATGAAGACAATACTCAGCTGGTAGGGAGGCTCTAATCAGCCTTGGTAAGTTTTTAAAATTATTTACTTTGGTACATTTATTATTTATAGAAATTTTACGTAAAACTCCTTAAAAGATTTCGGCCTAATGGCTTACAAACCGCATGACACTTCACATATGAAAATAGACTTGCACGAACTTATTTAATTATATAAGGATGCAAGTTTCAGGTCCAAAAATGTCCATTTTGGGGTTTTAACAGATCAAAACCCTAGATATCGGCCTAACCACCTCGAAACCCCATCACATAGCTCCCAAATGATAAAATAGACTTGCACGAACTTACGGCACTCGGTTCTGATGCCCGGTTTGAAACTTATGCAAGTTTCAGCTCCAAAAAAGGCCCATTTTGGGGTTTTGACAGACCAAAATGCTGGATATCGGCCTAACTATACCGAAAACCCCATCACACATCTCACAAATGATAAAATACACTTGCACGAACTTACAGTAATCGGTTCCGATGCCCGGTTTGAAACTTATGCAAGTTTTAGGTCCAAAAAGGCCTATTTTGGGGTTTTGACAGACCAAAATGCCGGATATCAGCCTAACTATACCGAAACCCCATCACACACCTCACAAATGATAAAATACACATGCACAAACTTACGACACTCGGTTCGGATACCCGGTTTGAAACTTATGCAAGTTTCAGCTCCAAAAAGGCCCATTTTGAGGTTTTGATAGACCAAAACCCTGGATATTGGCCTAACCACCCCAAAACCCCATCAAACACCTCACAAATGATAAAATACACTTGCACGAACTTACGGCACTCGGTTCTGATGCCCGGTTTGAAACTTATGCAAGTTTCAAGTCCTAAAAAGGACTATTTTGGGGTTTTGACTAGACCAAAGTGCCGAATATCAGCCTAACTACACTGAAACTCTGTCACACACCTCAAAAATAATAAAATACACTTGCACGAACTTACGGCACTCGGTTCGGATACCCGGTTTGAAACTTATGCAAGTTTCAGCTCTAAAAAGGCCCATTTTGGGGTTTTGACAGACCAAAATGCCGTATATCGGCCTAACCACCTCGAAACCCCATTAAATACCTCACAAATGATAAAATACACTTGCACAAACTTACGGCACTCGGTTCTGATGTCCCGGTTTGAAACTTATGCAAGTTTCAAGTCCAAAAAGGCCTATTTTGGGGTTTTGACAGACCAAAGTGCCGGATATCAGCCTAACTACACCGAAACCCCATCACATAGCTCAAAAATGATAAAATACACTTGCACGAACTTACGGCACTCGGTTAGGATACCCGGTTTGAAACTTATGCAAGTTTCACCTCCAAAAAGGCCCATTTTGGGGTTTTGACAGACCAAAACACCATATATCGGCCTAACCACCCCTAAAACCCCATCAAACACCTCAAAAATGATAAAATACACTTGCACAAACTTACGTCACTCGGTTCCGATGCCCGGTTTGAAACTTATGCAAGTTTCAAGTCCAAAAAGGCCTATTTTGGGGTTTTGACAGACCAAAATGTCAGATATCGGCCTTAACTACACTGAAACCCCATCACACACCTCAAAAATGATAAAATACACTTGCACAAACTTACGGCACTCGGTTCGGATACCCGGTTTGAAACTTATGCAAGTTTCAACTCCAAAAAGACCCATTTTGGGGTTTTGACAGACCAAAATGCCGGATATCGGCCTAACTACATCGAAACCCCCATCACACACCTCAAAAATGATAAAATAGACTTGCACAAACTTACGGTAATCGGTTCCGATGCCCGGTTTGAAACTTATGCAAGTTTCAAGTCCAAAAAGGCCCATTTTGGGGTTTATAACTTATGCTACTTTACGTTGTTCTTATTATTTATGCATGCAAAAAAAAAATTAAACTATTCAAATTCTCTATTTCATATATTTAATAATTGTTCTAATATATACTATTTGATCTTTATTTCAGATTGATCGGGATTATTGCGCCGCCGTCTTTATGTTTTGCATCTGGATTTATTTTTTTTATTTTTTTTTCTTTTCATGGACATTTGTAGTTATATGTTTTGAGACAATTTTTTATTTTTCTATTTATTGTTAAATTTTACTTTTACAAATGTACGCAATTAGTATAATATATATATATATATGAATGTATTTTTCTTTTTTAATATATTCATTTCAGAATGTTTGGATATATTGTATATCAGGATGATTGATACAGGTTTAAACAGGAATAAAACAACAAAGAAAACAAAGCAAACATGGTTGGAAAAATGGGCAAAAAAAAAAAAACCTTATAGCGACGCACAGAAAGGCGTCAGCTAAAAGTAAAGAAATTACAATGCTAGTTCACTATTAGCGACGCACTCTGTGTGTCGCTAATAGTACCATTTAGCGACGCACAATTTGAGCGTCGCTAAACGATAGTATTAGCGACGACTAAGTGTGCGTCGCTAATAGTATCTTTTAGCGACGCTCAAAGTGTGCATCGCTAAAAGGTACTATTAGCGACATATAGAGTACGTCGCTAAAAGGTACTATTAGCGACGCTCTTTGCCTCTATTTATAATATTAGCGATGCCCATTCCCAATTATTAGCAACACCGTTTGTGCGTCGCGAATAGTTTCTTTTAGCGACCCTCAGGGGTGTGTGCATCACCAGAACTATTAGCGACGCCAATATTTGCGACGACTTTAGCGACGCTCAAGGTGCGTCGCAAAAAATCATTAGTGACGCATTTTCCCACTATTAGCGACGCACGTGTGCGTCACTAATAGTGCCTTTTCTTGTAGTGAGAGGCTGAAAAAAAAAAAAAAAAAAAAAAAAAAAAAAAAAAAAAAAAAAAAACAGTGCCGCGGCAGCTACTGAGCAAAGAAAGCAGAAGAAGTTTGAACTCGGGTTACTAGATTCAGATGTCCAATGTCCTGACCACTAGACCATGGGACCTTTGTCCAATGTTCTTTTCTTGGACATGCAAGTTTTTATCGAAGATTCATCAAGGACTTCTCCAAAATAGCATTACCCTATGCAAGTTACTACAAAAGGATGTGGCTTTTGAGTTCGATGAGGCGTGTACAAAGACGTTTGATAAGCTGACGGAACTATTGACTTCTGCCCCTAGTTATCAAGCCCCCTGACTGGAACATTCCTTTCGAGATAATGTGCGACGCAAGTGATTATGCAAGTAGGTGCTATTTTGGGTCAAAGAATTAGGAAAAGCATCTCATGCCATTTATTATGCTTCAAGGATTTTGAATGATGCCCAGAGAAATTATACTACTAGTGAAGAAGAACTTTTAGCTGTTGTTTTTGCTTTAGAAAAGTTTCGATCTTATTTGCTTGCTACTAAAGTTAGTGTTTACTCTGATCATACAGCTCTTCGTTATTTGATGACAAAAAAAGAGGCAAAACCAAGATTAATAAGATGGATACTTCTCTTGAGTGAATTTGATATGGAGATCAAAGACAAAAGAGGGACGAAAAATCGTGTCGCAGATCATTTGAGTCGTTTAGTTCATGTGGAGGATGAACTTCATCTGTAGGAAACGTTCCCTGACGAGCAATTGTTTTTCCGCGAGTGTGACATTACCTTGGTATGCGAATATTGTAAATTATTTGGTTTTTAATAGGTTACCTCCTGGTTTGTCTAAGGCTCAAAGAGATAAGATCAAGAGTGATGCCAAATACTATGTGTGGGATGACCCCTACTTATGGAAGCATGGTGCAGATCAAGTGATAAGAAGGTGCATTCCTAAAAATGAAATTATTTCTATTCTTACCTTTTGTCATTCTTATAATTGTGGAGGTCACTTTGGAGCTAAGAGACGGCGAGAAAAGTGCTAGAATGTGGTTTCTATTGGTCGTCTTTACTCTGAGATTCATATTCCTTTTGTAAGTCATGCGAGAATTGTCAAAAGACAAGTAATATATCCCAAAGGAATGAGATGCCACAAATTCCTATACTATTTTGTGAAATTTTTTATGTTTGGGGCATCTATTTCATGGGGCCGTTCCCTGTATCTTTCGGTTATGTTTATATTTTACTTGTTGTTGATTATGTCTTGAAATGGGTGGAAGCTAAAGCTACCAGGACTGATGATTCTAAAGTTGTTATAGATTTTATCAAGTCTAACATATTATCCAGATTTGGAATTCCAAGAGCTCTAATTAGTGATCGAGGCACTCACTTTTGCAATCGAACTATGGAGACTTTGCTGAGAAAGTACCATGTGACCTACAAGATGTCAACTACCTATCATCCGAAAACTAGTGGACAAGCGAAAGTGTCAAATCAAGAGATCAAGTCCATCATTGAAAAGACGGTCAATCCAAGTAAAAAATATTGGAGTTTGCGCTTGGATGATGCCTTATGGGCATATAGGACTGCATATAAGACACCCATTAGTATGTCACCTTATCGGTTGGTGTTTGAGAAACCATGCCACCTTCCAGTTGAGTAGAACACAAGGCTTATTGGGCTATCAAGAGTTTCAACATGAAGATGGATGAAAGTGGAGAACACAGGAAGTTGCAACTACAAGAGTTAGAGGAAATTCGCAATGATGCCTACTGAGAGTGCAAGGATTTACAAGGAAAATACAAAGGCTTTTCATGACAAGATGATCTCTAGGACGGAGTTTAAAGTTGATCAAAAATTCTTTCTATACCATTCACGGCTTCGTTTGTTTCCTAGGTAAGTTCCTGGCGGTTGCTGAGCAGAAAAAAAAAAAAAAGAAGTTCAGAAGGAGGGTTGCGACTCTAATACCATGAAAACTGAATTTATTATTTTATTAAACAAGTCGAACCAATACATGTGTATATATAGAAAATCCCTAAACCCTAAAAAACTATTTCCTAAAATATATACAATAAATATATTCAATAAATCAATAAATACATTCTTCACAGTTCTTACCATCTCAACATGACGATTGACGAATATGAGTTCTTGTCTCGCCATTTCATAGGCCATGCTTAATACATCAGGTGACAGCCCCCCAAGCCATAATGTACCTCCCTGGTGATCATAAAGTTGTTAAAGAGGGAGAAAATGTGGGTAGAAAAACCTAGAAGTGCCTAGCGTTAGTGTTGTTCAGTGGGAAGGTCTCACTGTGATATTGTCATTTAAATTTAAGTATTCACAGATACCAAAACAACTGAGATCAAAACTTTTTATTGTTAATATCATAGTGGTTTGAAATTAAGGTGCTCAAGTTGAAATTCTAGTCTTGTTGGGATCACTCAGCCACCATTTAAAAAAAAAAAAGTGTTTATAGTAGATTTTGGGTAAGGATGGAAAATTGGCCTATCCCATTTTTAATAGGACGGATATAGAGTGTTCATAAATGGAGTCGAGATAGAGTTTTTAAAACCTATTTGGGTTTGGGGCGGTAGCAAAGTCGGGGAATGGTGACCCCGTCCCGTTTATATATTAAAATTCTTTTTTCATCCCTAGGTATACTATATTTACTATTAAAATACACTATATAAAGTTAATTTTTAAAGTTTCTCATATCACATTCATATTATTTCTTCTTGTTTTGGTTGTTTTGGTAATAAGATTTTAATTTACATACCAAAACAAAATTTCACTTAATTTGAAAATAAATCGAGGTTTAGGACATGATCATGAAATATAAATAGGATTGGAGTTAAGGTGAAAGAGGGGGTTGGATGAGGTCAAGGGTGAAAAACAAACAAAATAAAGGTTAAAGAAGGAGCACTCTACAATTCCCCCCCAAGCGTCCGAATTTTGGAAGCCCTGTTGGCACTTCTTGGGAGGATATTTATCCTCCTCCACTCCAACCCATGTGCAGAAGGATAAAGGAGGACATGTTGTATTTTTAGTACAAAACAATCCACACAAAAAAAAAAAAAAAATCAAATCATAAATGCACTAACTTGAATGTCTATGCCAAACCTGAAATTAGTTTTATCAAAATGTTCAGAAGAGACTGATACAAGACAACCTTTAGGTACAATTATAGGTATCTTTGACGATAAACCGGTGCTAGGCTTGATTAGGCATTGAAAAGAAAGATCCATGAAAACCATATGGCACCCTCTGAGGAAGTGTAATTTTGGCAATGGGATCCATGTCCAAGCTTCTTAACATCGATTATATGAACCTGCAAGGAAGAAATGCATTCCATCAAAAGCACAAAAACATTTTTAGAACTTCAGAAACAAATTACAAAAAGAGCAAAACAAGAAAGCCAGGGAAACAAAACCAACCCAGAAACAAAAAGGGGTACAAAGCCAAAATAGAGGGAAACAGAAAACACCAAACCAAACAAGGGGGGAAAATCAAACAAATAACATAGAACAGCCAGGACCAAACCAACAGCTAACTAGTAAAGAAAATAGGTCTCGAGACAGGGACGGAAGCCAGGATTTCACTTGAGGGGACCAAAAGAATTTTCTCTAAATATTCAATCATAAATCTAAAAATTAATGAACTATAATAATTTAATATTAATTGATAATATTTTTATAAATAAATTAATTGATTGATATAAAAGAATTTATGAATTAGACCAAACTTTTATTCAAAAAAAAAATCCAAAAACTTTAAACTATACAAAAAAATATTCTAAAAAAGTCAATAAAAATTTTATTAGGGGTCAAATTGAAATTAAAATACGAGTAAATTATAAAAAATTTAGACTTAGGGGGGACAAAAATATAAATTAAAGGGTATATTTGATTTTTTTTTTTAAGTATGAAAAAATTCAACTAAAAAAATCGAGGGGGGGTAATTGCTATGTGTCTGGAGAGGTTCCTAGTTCATACAGGTTTCCCAATTCTCATAAAAGTTCTTAAACTTTCCTGTAATACCAGCCCTAATATTGACTGAATTACTAATTTTCTACAAAACTTGATTAGTGTTTATCTGCTTGAGTCTATAGCCTTTCTTTTCATCCAATGATGATACACAATTACAGCCATATCTAGTTTTCTCATCTTCACTAAAAAAAATATACCCTTCAAGTTGTGAATTGCCTATCGAAGCTCTTCCAGCCAATTCCTAGGATCCCTTTAAATAAGACAAAAGGTGAGAACTTGCTTCCAAACAACAGTAACAGAAAAGGGACAGAGGAAGAACCTGTGCTCAATGCTCTCTCAATGCCATTGGTACAGAGAAGGCACTGAACTAAAGTGCCAATACCGCAACCAAGCAGTCCGTCTCTAGTAGGTAATCTATTCTTACACAGCAATCACATGATGAAAAAAAAATAGGGGCAATGCATGGAGAGCACAAAATATTCCACCATTTGACATTTTCTATCTAGCCTCTTATAGTTTTGCTAGCGAAATTAATAGTGAAATGGCTTGATGGAGTAAGAGACCATAAGATGACATCCTCCTTCAAAGGATTTGGCTGAAATTGAGCATAGGTTAATCTACTCTTCTCAAGCCTAATCACATTAAGGAAAAGGAGGCCAATTCCAACTATTCCATGACACAATAAAGGAGACTTCAGCATTTTAAGAGCTGCCAAAGTCTCTAATGTTTCTTATCCCTGGTGTTTGTAAAGTTTTTCTATTTTATATAATTCAGTTGCCCCATAAAAAAAAATAAATAAATACATTGGATATAGTAAAATAAAAGGGCATTTCATTCACATCATGAAATAATTCATTTCCACATTATAGAACAGATTTGAAAAAAAAAAAAAAAAACAAAGGATTTTGGGGGTAGTACACTTACTTGAGATACATTAGTCTCTTCATCATGAACAAAAGAGACAATCCAACCATCGTCTTCTTCAACAGATCCATCCTTGGCTACAAAGGCACTTCCAGTGCAAAAGTTGTTTTCCGCAAACTTATGATACTCCACCTTTATTAATTGCTCAATTTTCCCATCCTTCTAGTATTCGAAATAATCATCATATCCACACATTCATACATAGGAAATACACAAAAACATAAACTTTCAAAATGGAAATTATTATACTGAGAATAGAGAGAGAGAGAGAGAGATGGAAAAATGTGCTGCAGTTTCCTACCCCAGCTAGCCTTGTGTCTGGTTCCTCAAAGTACAGTTTGGCTAGACCTCCATATTTTGTCAATGCCTAATAAAAAAAAGTGTATCAATTATAAATAAATGAATTCTCACTAGTGAATATTTAGAGGAAGTAATTGGGGTTACCACATTTGGAGCTTGCCATGGAATCTACTAATTGGGTGTACCCAAACTTGTGTCTAACACCGCTAAAACTTCCATTTATCATGGGAAAATCCATTGAGAAGTCAGTTCCACTGAGATTTCTCTCCTTAACTTCTCCAGATTTCATGTTTAGTCTCCACTCATACAAACGAGTGAAAAAAGATCCTTCATGTGTCAAACCATTAGAATTGTTACTCTTGGTGTCTTTGAATCCTCTTGAGAACCACTCAAATTTATTTAGACCTCGTTCTGGTCCTGGTAAGAGGGATCCGAGAGGCCTACATCCTCTTACTACAACCTGTTGTTTTGGTTCAAAGGAAAATTAGAAATCAATTTTTTATTGTAATAAGTTTCATGTTGTGTTATCACTACAAATGTCAAAGTCATGGTTCATAGTTAATTACCTCATCACCATCCTCAAAGGTATTAAGAATGTGAAATGTGCAATGCGATTCAACATCAAACCATTGGACTGAATCTGCATCACCGTAACGAGGCATCACTCCAACCCTTGCATACCTACCCTTGTCATACTTCATTAAACTGCATGAACCATTGTTAATTTCACACAAATGATATATTATTGATGGTTTTAAAATCTTTGAAACAAAGTTCAAAGGCTTTGAGGAATATTTACTCACGGGCCTCCCCTGATTAGTCTGTTTATGTCCAATATAAGAGGATTATCCATGATTACATTGTACCTGACATTCATTAGAAAAAAAAAAAAAAAAAAAATTAAAGTGTATAAGAAAATGGTTTCATTCGATATTAGGGAAGTCATTCAGATTAAAATACATTCGAGCAAGGACTTTGAAAATAAGAAGGTTGTTCATTCTATTTAGTTGTTAATTATGTACTGGAAGGATTTCTGTACTAATTTGAAATCACTTGAAAAAACTTGACATATGTGATAGAGACAAGAAAAAGTTACTTCTGTGTGACCCCTACTTCATGGCTGAGGGTACTTCTACTTAACTTGAGATCAACCTTATGCAACAGTTTTTTTCCATCAACTGAAATAAGTAGTTAAGTAAATCAACAATCTCAACATTAGTCATGCCTTGGCTTTAAGTAACAGTGATACCATTAATGTAAAATGGGGTACCAGAAATAACTCCAACTACAAAGAAAGGTCTGATTGCATCTATTCCGAAAATAACCAGTTCCCCAGTTCCCGGAGCGTTCTGTATCGTGGAAAAAAGTGAAATAAATTAGATTTTTTTGGGGGGGAAATTCAATGTAATAACATGGTACAATATTGTTATATACAAGAAGAACCTTAGGATGACTAGTAAAAGGTCGATCCCAAGCTCCACTGACATCCCAGTCTCCAAAAGTTTGTAGTGTGAAAATGTCAATCTCTTGAGGCAAGTGATTCTCCGAGGCAGCATAGAACTTCCCCGAATGCTCAAAGATGCTTGTGTTGCTCAGTTGTTTGTTAACCATTCCAAATCTCAACTGGAATAATTAATATGAGATAATAGGCTCATGACATGCTTTTATACAAGGTTTCATGCTTTTAAACAATCCAAATTTTAAAAATATTTTGATAAAATAATCAAAATTTATTGACATAATTGTAAACTGTAGCAATCTTGAAGCCAAGGGAAGGAAATCATCTCACTGCATTTAGAAGATAAGCCACTATAATAGCTGAAGAATCTCCTTCAACTGCAGGAAGAAATGATGGTTTATCTCTTTGTGTTTCTTGCTTGAATGTTTCTGATTCAACATATTTGTTTTTGTAAGAGATGGTCCAATCTCCATTAGCATCCTTGGTGAAATATACAGCATGGAGCATTCCTTCTCCTTCTACCCAAATGTGGCTTGATCTTCCAAAAATTGAAACAGTTGATTTTAGACCTCCAAATAGAGGATTTGAGCCTGCATTTTCAAGTCGCAGAACATCAATTAAAAGTCTTGTAACTGTTTTCCATAACAAATTATTAGAAAAACTAAGGCATGTTGGCTGCCCTGAAAAATTGAGTGATGCCATGTGTTTCATATATAGCATTTGAACAATTAAGAAGCTGTCCCAAGAAAATGTCTCACAGCATATCCTACGATTAATCTATTGTGCCTCTGCATCAACAATGGGCTTGGTTCTCTAATGTGAACAACTTTGGAAGTCACTTCACGTACGAGAATATCCTATATCATAAGCGGTATATGGCTTCAATTTGCACCCACTACAACGGTAAGCTAAGCGAGATTCTGGTTCCTTAAAATTAGTAAATTTTAAATTATGTTTAATTTTAACTTATTTATATATCAAACAAGTTTTCCATAACAAGTCAAACATGAGTAAATGGGAATTTTTTTATAGCAATAGAGTTCAAATTACTTTATTTTGTTGATTTTAACATATTAATGAATTTTAAAAGAGATTAAAATTAATACGGCTGTCGATCCGTAAACATTTAACTTTACAGCACATAATAAATAAGTGACACATCAGCATAATTTTAAAGTGAGGAAACCAAAAGATAGCAATCAACACAATTGTTTGAGTGGATTTTAACAGTGATCCACGAAAAAAGCGTTAATAAATTTTTTAAGAATTCTTCTCACCTGTGATTCTTGACTTCTTCTTAATTAAAAGATCCTCTTGTGGTCATTGATTCATCCAATAATTAAAGAATATTTATATTTATGTTTTTAATCCTAACTAAATAATAACTTTTAAATTAATTATGAATTCTTCTGTAAAAAAAAAAAAAACTGCCTTGTTAGACTCTACAAAAAGTATATATTATTCGTATTTTTATCAGCAAAAGAAAATTATTGATGAAAATGAGAATATAAGAGATACAAATACAAAGCATCAATAAAAGAGAAAAATGCGAAAGACATCAAGATGTCCAAACTTCATTCCAATTAGGTTGACATCAAATAAAAAATAATAATCATTTGCACATAAACCCAGAAGAAACAAAAAAGACTAAAATTACCAAAGCACAGACGAAGTTACCAGAAACTTAACTAGGCTAAACTAGATGCCGCACCATAAAAACCTTAAACAGGACCAAGACTAAAAGCAGCAACCAATCAATACTCTTTAATCAATCCGAACCCAAAGCCAAAAATCCGAACAGCTCTAGGAATTTTGCAGAGGGAGAATGGGATGGGCAAAAGAACCACAACTATCAATTATCTGTTAAAGATGAAAAATCAAGTTGTTGACAGAGAAGGCAATTTGCTTCTCCTTGCTCTTAACCCAAAAAACAATTCTAACTTTTATTAAATCTTTGATATAATCCTACTGAGGTTGAATCTTGTTGAATAAACACTCATTTCTAAGCTTCCAAATAGACCACATTGTGGCAAAGGGAATGACTTTCCAAATTGATTTCTGTAAACTCTTGAAATCGAAGCTGAACCACCAATCAAGGACTCCACGGATTGAATTGGGAGCAACCCAATGGAAACCCCACCAACTGATACACTCAACCCATAGAATCCAGACTTTTGGGCAGAGAAGAAGGATATGATTTGTACATTCAATCTCAAGACCACAAAAAAGGCATAAACACTCCTCAACTCTACTAAGAATACCAAGATCGAATAGAAGAAATGCAGATTTAATTCGGTTGATTATTTTAGAGCCCTATCACCCATTTTAGTTCTCCATTTTTACATTAAAAAGCTAGTGAACATGGCATACCCATTCAGTTTCCATTGTTGTCTAAATGTTGTCAAACCTAATACATTTTGAAAGAAACATAATTAAGGGAACTGGAAGAATTGGTATTTGAGAAGGCTTTTGGCGGCCGGTTGTCGATCTTATGTGATCCGAGATTATGAAAGGTGAGTGGGATTTTATAACCACAACTGAAATTTAAAGGCATAAAGAGTTTTAATAAAAGGTGTACTAGAAAAATAAATCTTTCAATCCAGTGTAGTAAAGGAGAAATCAACTTCAATGAACTACAGCCACATTAATGTCCTACATCATACTATTACATTTTGGCCCATAAACATCTTAGAGCAATGTTACATATTTTTCATTTATACGATGTATCATTCTGTATTGTTCTCAAAATCATATCATCTAAAGACGAAAAATATTAAAGAATGTAATCACATTAGAAGTATAATAAAGATATAAACTCGGATACATTACACTTTCGAATATCTATACCACCAACTTAGGAGCCAGTGGTACTTTTCTATATCTTGGATACTATGAGCAACTAGCCATGAGAAACAAAACTCAAAAGTGAAAAATTATTTTACAAGATTGTAAGACATGTCATACTTTTCTTCTTTTTTTTTTTTTTCTGAAGGCATTGAGCTTTTTCATTAAATGATACAAGTATCAGCTAGTTTGTCACATTTTTTTCTTTACAGAAAGACAAGGAGATTGCTCCATGTGCTCTAATTTATTATTTTGATTCTGATCCAAGAACGCTAACAAAGGTGTAATCTTTATGTCAATGGTAATCTTGATACCAAGTCTACCTCTGGCCTAGATCAATTTAAGTTAAATGAAGTCTTTATTATCTTGTTTAAAATTCAATATCACTTTATGTGACTTATACTACAATTTTAATATTTATGAATTTTATTAATCGGCAACTGTGAATGAGGGAATTACAGTAAAATCACATGGGCGTGACCATCTCCTTAAGAGTAAGGGAGATTTTGATCCTTTCCTTAAATTTTATCTTAACATATATCATGTTTGTTAAGGTTGCTAAGGCATTATAGTTTTCATCATTAATTGGGCTTTACATATAAAAAACAAATAGGCTATAGAGCCTTTATTTTTATGCTTCATTTAGTAGTTGTCTCTTTTATTTATACTTCATTTTCTCACCTTTTTCATCATGGTCTCTTGTTTCTTCTCAAAAAGAAAATTTTAAAATGGCAAGAACATCTCCAACACTGCACCTCAAAGTTCTCATTTAGCATCTTTAATACATCTCTATTACATGTGCAATGTAAATTCCAAAATTTGGTTAAGATGTAAGGCCATCTTTGAGAACAAAATGGTCATTTTATGAAATGAAATAATAAATAAAATAAAAATGATATAGAATAAAATAAGAATTAATTATATTGAATAAAAGAATACTTAAAATGATTTTGAATGTAATGCTCATTGCATGAAATATGCATTCTCAATCACAAGAATATGGAATGAAAAAATTAGAATGAACATTCTTTGAATGCTCATTCCACTGTACCAAACTTGACCTAAAAAATTGTTGCTCCAATGATGTGCCATTTAATCTATCAAAATATTATAATGTCATATTTGATATAAAAAAAAATAATACATGTTATTCTATGTCATGTCACTTGCAAGATTCTTTTTTACTTCTTTTTGGAGTACTTGTTAGCAATTTATTAACCATAGGATCACTTGTTGTACATGTGTTAAAAAATTAACATTTTAGTATTAGAACGGAGTTACTAAAATATAGAATTTTGGTATTGAATAGTACTTAGATTTCTCTAATTATATTTTATTGCCATGTGTCAAGATGTAATAATTTTAAAAATTATATCATTTGGGATTTAAAATAATCAAATTCTAAGGCATCACATTTATGATACAATTAATGATATAAATTAAAGTTGCATAATATTTTCTTTTGATATTATAGAAATGTCAAATTATCAATTTGACATATAATAAGACATGAGAATGAGATTTTGCATAAAAGATGCTATAATACTATCACCAACAGCCTTGCCAAAACAAAAAAAAAAAAAACTAGCCTATCTCCGTCGCCAGATCTGACGAGGGATTTTGGCTCTCCAAGATTTTACCCAGAATCCCAATGGTCCAATTTTCAACCCTCGACGGAAGGTTAACTGCTACGCCAATGGAAGTAAGGGTTTTCCTATTGATACCTGAAATCCGAATCTCCTTTTAAATCCCCTCTTTATCTCTCCTTGTCCCCAAAACCCTATTTTTCTCTTACAGTAAGGTTAAAAGGAGGGAGAAGATGGAGATGGGGGCTTTTGTAGAGAGCAAGAGGTGTAGGGATGAAATATTACAGAGAAAGAGCGGGGTTGTTGCAGCCATGGAGGTTTCAAATGGGGAAAAGAGATATCAGAGATGAAGGAGAGAGGAGAGGCGGTGGGGTGGTTTAAAAAATCTTTAGCTGGTGTTTGTTTGAGTGGGAAAAAAAAAAGAAAAAAAGAATAGATAGATAGATGGAAAAAATGAGTATTTCCAAAAACATGGTCCTGGCTGAGGGAAAAAATGTAAAATAAGGAAGAAGGGATCGAAATTCAGAAGATGCAAACACAGCCTCAGTCGATGCATCATGAAAAGTAGTTAGTTAAAATGGATTAGCTGCGTTTGGAGTTGGCTTTTCAAATAAGAAGACGGAGTTCTAGATAAAATTTGGAATCAATGTGGGACGTAAGGCTACTTATACTCCCTCTACTGTTCCAGTCTCCGCCATTACGTGACGTCAAATGAGTAACACCGGGGTGACTTTAACATCAATTATAACGACCTAAACTCACATTGTGCAATATTGACTTTACTTCTGGAAGCTAACCGGCCCGAAAGCGTTTACTATTACAATAAAATTCAAGCCAACACTTGTAAGCAAATTATGGTCTTAGTCACAACTCGCAGGATAGATTGTAGAATACAACAGGAGATGCTTTACTGTATACTAGATAAAGTGTACTAAAAAAAAACCACAGGTTGACTAACAAAGAAAGTATTACCACTTACCATTTCTTACGTATATACCCTCTGGAAAGTCTATAGGAATTTTCCCTTCAATGCAAGTAATCTGAACAGCTTCACCAATTTCTTCAACTGGTGCAAAGTTTCTCTGTCATATATATATATATATATATATATATATATATATATATATATATATATATATCCCAATTCATAATTAGAACAAGAATGGCAAACAAAGATATGTGAAGCTTCTTAAAATAAAACTATGCCCTCGCTCTAGTCTTCATTTTGAATTTATAGACAATTTAGCTTCTACTCGCACACACACATATCATCCCAATTCCCACATGCAATAATACATTATGCAGACTAGACTCTTTCTAACACAGTTCTAATATATACCTGAGATGGGAGCAATGGTTGATCAACAAACTGGAATACAGAATCCACAAATGCATGCAACATTTTGTGATAGGTCCATTTGATGGTTTTAGAAACATTGAAAGTTATTGGAATCTGCTGTAACTCTTTCAGGAAAGGCTGGACAGAAGATCTGAACAAAGTGAGTGCTAGCATCTAGACAGCTTTAGATAGCAAATAAAGGCCCTACTGAACAAAACATATATATATATATATATATATATCAAAATGGCAATTCAAGTATGAAAATTTCATGAGTCGAGATAATATACCTTTACAGTGGAAGAGAGAGAGGTTTTTAGGTGATCAAAGCTGTGAGAGTTAGAGTGCTTATGGTTATGGAAAGACCCCTTTACTTGGAAAATAAACGAAGAAGATGCCATCTCTTAATGAACTCTCTCCGCTTTTGTCTCTCTAACTCTTAAATGTATCTCATGCACTACAAGAAGATCCTGTAAATAAGCAGGAAACGTTTGTTTGTTTGTTTTTTTTTTTTTTTTGTGAAGACAAAATTCACTAGTCAATGATGAGCAACGTACCAATAAAAAATTTCTGTTCATATTTCAATGTCCAGAGTCCTGATCATCAATAGGGAATTGAGTGCATATATATAGTATTAGGATATATATGGGGGTGAGTAACAGGGAACCTTAACTTTTGAAAATATGATAATGATAATACCAATAAAAGCTGAGGTTCCTTAATTAATTAATATGTTAAGATTATATCTAGGTGAGCTTCAAGACAAACCATACAAGGATATCAAAGGACCAGAAGCCCGTTAGAATATTCCTCATGAATAGTCTTCTTTTTTTTTTTCCCTCCTGGCAAGTGAACCTTTTAGAACCAACTAGAATTATAAGAATAATATTAGATATTTCTAATTTTATTTTCAATGTATCATAATTCCTGAGATTTAAAATTATCATATCATGATACATTATATTAAAAAACACAAATGAAAAATTAAATTAAGGAGACGGCATTTACCAAACAAATGTGAGCATACAACACACAGTAGATACAACCCAAGAAAGTGATTGTTATGTATGTATATGTACGTACGTATACATAATAAGCTTCTTCTACCATGCAACTTGCAAAATACAATTTTTTTTTGTCAATTATTGCTCAATCTCATTTGTTTATCTCCTTCATAAAAACAAAAACACCAGTCCTATTGGCTTTTGTCTTGTTATGGGCTGTGCTCAGAGTACATGGCCCCCAAAGTTAGAGAGCACGACTGTGCTCTAGTATTTAGATTTTAGAGTATTTAACATACAAAGAAGGCTTACATTTTGTATATATTTATAGTACAATTCAAATTAGAAATATGAAACTAGCCCATAAAAATTAAGGCCCCCAAAGAAGCCCCCATTCACATTTTTTTTCATATATTGTCTATTTTGATTTTTTTTTTAAATGCAAATAATTTTTTTGTATTATGGAGCTTATGGACTTTATAAATTTTATTAGTGGAGTCCTATTCCTGTTTTAATTGCTATTTGTTTACATAAAAAATGAATAATTCTTTTGTATTATCTGGTTTATAATTTTTGTAAATTTCATTACTAGAATTATAGTTCAAATTTTTTATTGTTCAACTAATTAGATTATATAATAACTCTATTGTTAGAGTTTTATTCAACCTCTATACATGTGGTATTAGAATATTATTACACTTTTATATTACTATATATATATATATATATATATATATATATTAACGTAGCACGAAAACGTGAAAGGGAATCAAACACGTTAAATTCCTTAGTAACCAAGAATAAAGAGGACTTCTAATCACCCAAAAAGAATAACTCTTAAATTTCTAAACATAAATATTATCGATAATCTGAAGAATAAAGACTGTTTTACATCATATATATATATATATATATAGGTTAAGACTACTACTAATCTAAATAAGAATCTACTAATTCCTTGTACTAATCCTATTACAATTAGAAAACTAGAAAATTCTGAAACTTAAGAAAATTTCAAAAATAATAAAAATTGGGGGTTTTTAGAAAATTAAAAACTATATCAAACTATGAAACTATAGTCGCAAGCATAAGTTAATTCATCCTTCCGTAAACAAAGTAATTACAAAATCAAAACTTACTAAAAAAGGCAAAAAAATTCAAATTAGAAGCCTAAATCGGGGTAGTTTCGATCATGGCAAAGTGATGAGTATTATCCGTCTCGTCATTTTGGGTCAAGATAGGGTCTCTATTCCCAAAAGCATGACAAACCAACTCTGCATCTACTATTACTTTTTCTTTGAATGGGACTTGGAATGTTGCTATTGTTCTTTAAATGTTTCAGCAACTTGTTCTACATCATATATCTGCATCAAGTTTTATTTATATTTATAATACTCAAAACTCCTATTTTGAAATTGGTGTACCAATAACCAGTCTCCCTAGTAAATTATGACACATGGAGTTACAACTCGGAAGTATGGGCCTTGGAGGCATACACCTCGGAGGTGTGAACCTTGAACTTGGCTCAATCACTTTGAACTTCTCAATTTGGATAGTCTAGATCTCCTAGGATTCTAAAGATAGAAATAGAGTCCGATAAGGAAAATAGTTGTAGAGACCTAAAAATTGAGGATAAATTTTTTGTTTTTGCCGGTAGGGCACTATTCATACACCATTTGCCGGTAGGGCACTACATATGTATCATTTAGTTATAAGTCATGTTTAGAAGCATATTTTGAGTGTTCCATAGAACAGAAATATGCTTAGAATATTAAAATACACTTCCTGTAAAACTTTGAGCCTATTCGGAGACAATTTCAAAAACTAGACCATAAAGGTCATTTGGGTGACCCGGGTGGATCCAGCCAAACTCGGTAACAGGCAAAAATAAATTTTTTTTAAAAATTTTATTTAAAATAATTTTAAGAACTTTGGCTAAAAAAAATATCAAATTGAGGCATTTTGGGACGGGTTGTAGTGTAACGGGGTCCCAAACTCATTAAGGGCAAAATAGTCTTTTTGCCCCTTTGCCCCCTTTACTATAAATATAACCCCTTAGTGTAATTTTTATTTAAATTTGGTCTGAGATACAGCAGCAGGTCGTGCATGGGAAAAAAGTGAAGAGAAACCTAGGGTTTTCCAAGTTTCAAGCCACCAAAACACATCCCTAGGCTACGATTCTTGCAAGACTTCCTTCTAGGATGTTGTTCCCCATGCCAAGGACTACATTCTCACAGATCGGTTCGGCTACACAGCGAACACAACTCCCTAGGGTTGAGAAAAACCCTTTTAGGTATGATATTTTGCTAAGTAAGGAATAAGGTTAAGTTTAGGAGTGTTTTATAAGTTGATTGAATGATTTATATGTTTAATTACTGTTAGAAAGTAACTTAGGATGTAGTTGTTTTGAAAACTTAAAGTTGGTTGTTTATGTACTTGTGTGTTCTTTGTATTCTTTAAGAATTTGTTAAAATGATAAACATGAACCATGACTATATGTAAAATTCATTGTATTCTAGCCTATGTTCATGCAGACAAAATCTTGTAGTTGGAAAGTTATGATTTATTCAATATGTTAGTGCTTTATGTATTTTGTAATTTTTGAGAATTTGTCAAAATGATGAACATGTAACTTGAATATATGTTTGATTCATTATATTGTAGCTTATATTCATGTAGATAGACTTTATGTTTTGGAAAAAATGGTTGTTTAATGCATTGATGCTTTGTGAAATTATGTATTCTTTGAGAATTGATAAGATGGTGAATATGTGACTTGAGTATATGTTGAAATGGATAGTATATAGCATATGATCATGTAAAAGAAGTTTTGGGGTTTGGAGGTTATGATTTACTTTATGGATGATGCATGATTTAAGATATATGCCATGTATTTGATAAAATGCCTCATTGAAATTGCATAAAAAAATTGAAACATATTGGCATATGGTGATTCTTTGAAGACATAGTGTGGGTTGAGCATGTCAGTGCCATGCATTATGAGGATGTAGAACCTGTGGTGAAAAACTCAAAATCTGGCCAATTTTAGTACTCGCGGGCTGACAGGGAAGGACTGTGAAGTGAGACATGTGTTGGGCATAGAGTTTGCATGAGTGTGTCACGCATATTACCATTGCATTGTATTAATGAATTAGAAGGCATGTAGATTATAAATGTATACTTGCACATTCCACGCCTTAACTTTGTTCCTTGCATTAGTATTGTGTCATACCAGCAGTTGAGCTGACCCCTCATGGGATATCATATTACAGATAAGGCTCCCTGTACTTGAGACTTGATGAAGTCTTGAAGAACGGAGGAGAAATGGACCACAAAGTATATTTGACCCAAGGGCTTCATTTTTTGTATGTATGGGCATAAGCCCAAATAACTTGTGCTAAATTTGGAAAAAAAATAGTGGACTATAGGCCATGGGCCATTTTGTAATGTAAGGGTTTAAACCCAAATGACAAATATAATATATTTTGTTTAATGTGTATTACATGTATAAGTTGAAAACAATAGATGTATATTTAATTTACATAGACTTGTGGTCATCGAGTGAGGGTGGAATGTACATTGCTTGTATATATAAATTGTTGTAAAACATTAGGGGGAAAAGGCTTAGAAAATAAAGGAGACCATATTAAAATTTTGTGAAATTAAAAAGGTTGTTAGGTGTGTAAAACACCCTATATAGGTGGGAAAAATGTCAAAAAGGGGGGGTTAAAAACCTTGAGGAAGTAGGTTAAAACTTAGAAAAACTAGCCGCAACACTTTGAAGAAAAAAATTAGAAAATGAAAAAATCAACTGGCAGCTAGCTACAGTGAATCTGCAAGAAATAGCCCAGCCAACCCCCCTTGCCACGCAGCCAGCCCCGAGCGGGCACTCGCCTACGCGTCGTGGCCCCGTGTGCTGCTGCCTGCCCCATGCGTGCCTGAGCCTGCTGCCTTGCTCGCCCTGCACCTGCTGCCACTGCCTTGCCCTGCGCATGCTGCAACTTGCCCTACTGTTTGACACCTCTTTGGGCACCCAACCCTTGCCCTTTGACACCAGCCTTTGACCACTTGCTTTGGGCTAAGTTTGGCGAACCCCTAGGCCATGTTTTACCACACTCATGGGCCATGTTTAGCCACCCTTTGGGACACATTTTAGTCATGTTTCAGGGCCATGTTTGGCCACCTCCTTAGATAAGTTTTGGTAGACTTTTTGACCTATTCTTAGCCTATGTCCTAGGGCATTTGGGGCCCATTTGGGCTATTATTTCAAGGTATATTTAGGGACATTTTGGGGCTACCTTGGAGACCATACTTGAACTTGACTTAAATTAATTTTTACTATTGGCTAGGGGAGATTATTGATTGGCATTTGAAACCCATCTTGGGTAAGCTTAGTAGTAGAATTTCGTTCTTAAAATTTGGGGAAATATAGGGGAATGAATGCATAATCAATTAAATCCACCTTAATGACCTTTCATTTACTTTTCTTATTTCATTTCACTCACTCCTCGGGTTTGTGGAAATTCAGGGCATGACACTAGTCAACTATAGAATTGATATGAATCCCTATATTTATAGGAAATATCTCAACAATAAGGAAACCAATTGCCTACAAAGATGATGGATCTTAGCCTAAAAAAGAATGCTCACGATCCTTCATATTGAGTACCAATTCCTTTTTCCAATTACTAACTTTAGCATCGGAGGCCCCTTCACCGGACCTTCTCCAGTGATCCTTTAATTGTTCCTTTGCAGATGTCTTGCCAAAAGATCTCAATCGTTGAACATCTCGCGAAGAAAATGACATCATCATAAATCATTTTAAAGTTTAATAGATATTAAAATATAAATGCCAAAAGGAATCGAAATCTTCAACTCTTCATTCATGATCTCATGTTCTGTTATAGGCTTTTGAGCTCAATTTTTATGGTTTCAGTGAGGGTATTATAGTTTAAATTAGAAAGTCTATTGGCAAGGCCAGTGGGAGGTTTAATAAGTGCCAAAAAGTATTTTGAAAGAAGCCAACAACTTCTCCTATAGCAACTTTGTTGTTGAGCAATCTACTATCATTTCCAATAACCATGGATAGAACCTTGTCTCTATTCCTATTACTATTGAATTTTCTATGAAAGAAAGAGGTATTGGAGTCACCTAATTGAAGCCATCAAGTACAAGAATTTTTCTTAAAGAAACTCTCTTCAGCAGCACTTAGATATGCATATTGAAGAGAGAGATGGGGAGAAATGTTTCTTGAAATCTAAGCTCTGTGTTAGAGGGGTTCCCCTAGAGTTTCTCTTGGAAAAATTTAAAAATGTTTTTGGCATTGGAAGTTCTTTTAGAGATCTCATTGTAGTGGTTTAAGTTCAGTTTTTTTTAGTTCAATTTTGCTCCTTAACTTTTTCCCGAGACTGCTCCTAAACATAGAGAGAACTTTTAAATCTGAAAGCTAATTTCAATATAGGATTGAAGTATATTGTTGGCAAGAGTCGGCAAATATCCCTATCGTATGATCCTTGGAACCCTGTGGGGCCTTTGTTGGGCTTGCAGGTCAACATCTTATCGCGTTGTAGCATAGTCGACATATGGTGCTAGCCACGAAAAGGGTTAAGGAAATAAAGTCACACCCTCACTAACAACTTAAGCTTTTGTTGTAGCGTTAAGCGCTTGATTCTACAATTGGTATTAGAGCCTTGTTACGAGTTCGACTCCACGAGAAAGCATGTTGCTTAGCAACATGTGCTGGGGAAGGGATTATTGAGCGAACCAGCATCTTGTGGTGTTGCAGTGAAGTCGACACGTGGTGCTAGCCACTGAAAGGGTTAATGAAATAAAGTTGTGCCCTCATTAACAGCTTAAACTTTTGGTATAATGGTATGCATTTGATCCTACAGCCTCTATTTAAGCAATTTGGTCACAAAATCATCAAAGACTTTGATAGCTCTCACAATGCAAAGTTGAGTTTCATCATGAATGGTTTTGATTGGAAGTGGCCCATCTTTCTCACTGACCTTACCTTTGAACTTAGAAAACACACCCCTCTATCTCTTCTTCCCAACCCTTCTACCCCTGACACCATCATTTGGTCTTTTAATCTTAGTGGTTATTTCTCCTCTAGCTTTGCTTGCCATTTTCTAAGAGGCTAACTTCCCTCAATGAACTAGGCTTAAGTCGTTTGGTCCTGAATTTCCATCCCTTGCCACTCATTCATTCTTTGGCTCTTCTATAAGGATAGACTGCCCATCAGGGACAGAGTTGCCCTCTGGAGTATTCAAATCCCCCTTATGCCTCTTATATTCTATATCAAAAGGAATCTTCTCCTTTGTACTCTCGAACTTCTTATAAAGATAAAGAAACAGTCACTTATGAAACAACAAGGTATCAACCCCCTCGTATGTCTGCATCGAAATTTGTCTTATTGTCCGTATTAGAGCTGCAACCTAGAAGCAAGTCCCCAACTCTTTCAACAATTGGGAGTTAAGCATGTATTGGAACATGTCTCAACCCATCTTCAAAGACCATTAGCTTTTTGCTTTCCTTGCTTCTGTTGTTGACTTCTTTAGCTCCTTGCGTTTTGTAGAGGCAAAAACAATTTAACGATACATATTAAATTGTTCCAAAGTTTAGTGCAATATAAACTAATGATAGTAAATACTATCAAAAGTGAGAAACTATTTATATCAGTTTTTAATTAATTAAAATAGAATTTAATTAATAAAGAATGTTGATTTAAAAAATATCTCATTAATCAACACAGGTTACTATTAAATTTATTCTTTTGTTAAATATTTAAGATCTTAAGTTCAAGGAGTTATCATGACAATAATAATAAAAATCATGTATCTGGAAAATAAATATTGACACTCAAATCTATATGGAAAACCCTCCTGTACAATAGAACCCACCACAAGCTGCAAAAATCTACTAGTTAAAAAGAATGATATTAACGCAACATGAAAACGCGAACAATGGATACGACCAACGTCAATATCCAAAAATAAAGAATCTTCAACCCATTAGAGGAAAAAAATCTCTAAATTTCGAAATCAAATATTATTGATAAAGAAAACTTAACAATAAAGACCTAATACATTATATTTATAGAGTTAAAATACTACTATTTTAACTAGGAAACCATAACTCTTTTTTTTATCCTAATTCTAGTATAATAAAGACTATTAGCTCAAAGAGGAAATTATTAATTCCTATATTGATTCCATGTACTAATCCTAATAAAACTAGAAATTAGGAAAATTAGGAATAAATCGAAATTAGAAATTAAACAATCATAATACAACTTTTAGCCAATATCCTTATTTTTAGGATATTATATATGTTCTACATCAAACTCTCTCACATGAAAATAACTCGTCATCAAGTTAACTGAATGTATGCGACCACGAACTCATCCATAACCCAAAAATAACAATTAAATTTCTTCAAGATCAATCTAAAGCTCAACGATTTTTTTCCTTAGTGACTTCTATAAATTCTGAAATTTTAGGTTATTGTTTTGATGACAATAAATCTACTATAATAAAACAAGAAAACTTATATTCTTGATTCAATACTATAACTTCAATCTTCTCATTATCATCAAAATTATCATTTGCTAATTTAGGTTCGTTTTCATTTTTAAGGTTGAATACTGTCATACAAATTTCTTCATTTTCTTCCATAAAAGTATTTTAAAAATCTATTGGTTCTACTAGATACATATTTTGATAAGCTAATTCTAAACTTTCATTTTCTGCCTTTATCACAATAGGAGTTTCAATTAATTCTTCTTATTTATCATCTGCATTCTACAATATCAATAAAGATATATTCCACTCTATTTCCTTTTAACTCTTTGTGATTATCTTCAAGGCATTGAATAATTTGATCTTCGCTTTCTATTACAAAAAAGTCCTCTATAAGGATGTATACGTCTTCCAAAGATGTAATATCTACAACCTTATTACTCAAAGTAACTTCAACAATTTTAGATTTTACTTGTACTTTTTCCTTAGTGCAAAGAACAGGCTTTGGAGTTTCTTCTTTATTCTCAATAATACGTTTTGGAACTTTAATATAATCCTAAGTTTGTTTGTATTTATCTTCTAAAAGCTAAAAGCTGCAAATAATTTCTTGGCAAAAATCTATTCATTAGTAGTTTCATAATTTTTTGCCATGAATGGATGCACTTTTTACCTTGTAATTTTTTCCTAATCCAACAAGCTTATTTTTTGTCCAAAAATATTTTTTTTCCTTTGAAATTTTCATGTACCCTAGACAATCATCCAAATCATAAATCCGAACATAAAAGTCTTTGAAATAAAAAATACTATTAAAATCCAAAAGTCATTTATAATTGCGTAGTCCTTCGAATAAAAACATGTCTACGAACATATTGACTGCGAGTTACATCATCAGTATGATATCAATTTTTTTTATGATTCTCTTGTATCCGAGACTACAAATGAGTAACGATTTGTCTCCTACAAATGTTGTTGATAGGATAAAAAATTATGTTTACACTAATTGTCATCCAGCGAGGTAAATCCTCCCACTAATACCAATTAACGCAGCACAAAAATGCGAACAATGGATACAACCAACGTTAATATCTAAAAAGGGCAAATCCTCAACCCAACAGGAAACAATCAATCCAACAAGAGGGAAAAAAATCTCTAAAATTCAAAATTAAATATTATTGATAAAGAAAACTTAGCTATAAAGACCTATTAAATCATATTTATAGAACTAGAATATTATTATTTTGACTAGAAAGTCATAATTCTTATTTTTATCCTAAACTTAATACAATAAAGACTACTAGTTCAATTATGAAACTGTTAATTCTTACATTTCCTGTAGAAATCGTAATAAAACTAGGAAACTAGACAAATTAGGAACAAATCAAAACTATAAACTAAATAATCTTAATACAATTCTGAAAAAAATATCCTTATTTTTTAGAATACCATATATGTCCTACATTAGATGTACAAGCCCTATCCCACAAACGTCTAACATATCACCTCTAGTGATTTACCTGTTAGTCCATTTGTGACTTATCATTGTACCCTTCAACTTTGAATTGCTTTTACCAGCTCTAGCACCAATCGCGATCCTCATATCCACTCGCCCCAATAGTGTACAAGTTCCATGAAATGATTATCCGTACTCTAACCACTATATGCCCCTATGTGGACTCATCGATACTAGGTATATAACAACCACAAGGAATAACACCTTGCAACAATCTGACTATATGAATAACATATGAAGCCTAATACTTCTTTGTTTCTTTGTGCTTCAAAAGGTTAGAATTTTTACTATGTACACCACACTACCCTATTTATACTAAATAATTCATGTATCAAACCTAAACCAAGTTAGAGAAGGCTTTATGTGCAAAATTGGCAAGTCCTGAACGAATCAACGCAAAAAAGTTTACATGTGTTCGAACAGGAACATACCCTCTACCGAATGAGATTTTGTTCAAACGGGAAAGACTCCTCCATTCAGACAGATAGGTTACTAGAAAAACTCTACAAGGGAATTTTTTGTCATTTTGAAGAAAAAAAAATGGATAAGAGAGGAGGTGTGTGGAGTTTGTCAGTAAAAATATGAGAGGATAGTATAATTTCAACAATATCAAAGGTCTTTATAATTATTAGAAACTTTAGAAGAGATTAGTATAATTTATCCAATTATAATTCATGTATCATAAACTTATCTTGAAATTCAAGTTATATAATATTAACATTTTACTTATTCTATTTATCTTTAATAAAATGCACTAGTAGTGGTAGAAGCCTTATGTCACGTGTCACGCCCCGAATTCTGACCAAACCCGAGGCGCGACTGACGAGACAGAAAGTAAAATAAATAAGAGGAAAAAAGTAATTAGATTCACTAAACATGCGTCCATCATCACCCATACATCGAATAACATCGAATACATTGTTCATCAGTCATTCGGGCTTAAGCCCTTACATAACAAAATACAAGTTCACGAATCACAAATACATCACAGGCTTCACCCTATCAGGGCATCACCGAGTCTCTAGTGGCTGGAGGATCCTCATCTGAAAATGTTGCCCACGAATGGGTCAGCACAACTGCTGGTATGATGAAATGCTAATGCCAGAAATAAAGCTAAGGCGTGGCATGTGCAAAGTGTACATTTATTTCTAAATGACATTCAAGCATTGCAGTAATATATATGAATGGTATGCATGACACACCCATGCACAACTCTATGCCACACCCATGTCTCATTTACGGGTACTCCCCGATGGCTCGAAGTACCAATGCAATGGCCAATTTTGGGTTTTTCACCACAGGATCTACACCCTCATAATGCAAAGCACCATGTGCTTACCCACGCCATGTTCTCAAGGAATTCATCATATGCCAATATGCCAATGCAATCTCAATGAACATGGATCTCAATAATATGACATGCTCTGACAATAATAATTCAATCACCAATCAGTTTCATATACATGCATATCTCATATGTTCGTACAACACGATTCATGTTCTTCACTTTATTAACTTGTAAGTAACACATAACATGTGAACAACCAATTCCAAATAAACAGGTAAACACATTACAGATAAACACATACAGCATTCCAGTCATTCACAAATATTCCTAACTTAACTTCATTTCTAACACTAGCAAAACACCATACCTGATGGGTTGGTATCAACCCTAGAAGATCGTGCACTATATGTAACTGAACTGGTGGATGAAAATGCAGAAGATCAGATCGCCTCCTCCTGTCCTGTCAGTGTCCCTAAGAGTAGAAATTACAACTCAGTCTATTGTTATTTGAATTTATGCTATTCATCAAATTTTATGTCTTTAATTCATAAGTTTCCATTCTGCTGAATTAAACTCTACCATTGGTTCTAGGATGTTGAAGAAAGTAAGTTTAGGTTTTTGTAGAACTCAATTCGGACACCAGGGTTGAAAAGGGCAAAACAGTCATTTTGCACTTTACACGTGTCCTTACATTTCATGACCTCTTTTCACAAATCGGACTCCACGGTTGAGTCCAGAATGTTCGAGATAATAAAATTTCACTATTTGTTTACCTAATTCGGAGTTTGTCTGACAGTGTTTCAAGTTAGGGGCATTTTGGTAATTTTAAGGGTTACTACGGGTCTTTTATTTTTTGGGACCCCGTCTCATAAAACGGACCTCACCATTGGTCTCGGAATGGTCGAGATAGTCAAAATACACTAATGACTTGTCCCATTTGGACTCCGGGATGTTTTTAAATATTTAATTAATTAAATTAATTTAATTAAATAATTAATTAATTAATTTAATTAATATTTTATTAATAATTTAATCAGGTGGGTCAAAGTGTAATTTCTAACAGTTGGGGGGTCAATTTGTAATTTCCGAAAGTTCAGGGTTAAGGTTCAAATTCAAAAGGTTCAAATTCCAAAAGGTTCAAATTCCATTTTAATTTAAAACAATGGGCTGACACGTGGCAGGGGCGACCCGTACCCGTCCGAACCGGACCCGGATCCGACCCGGTCACCCCACCTTCTTCCCCGATTTTTCGGTAGGGCAACAGTGGGTTTCCGGCGCCTTCTCCGGCGCCAGCGACCGGTTTCCGGTGACTTTTCCCCATTTTTAAAATGCCATACTCTCCCCCTTTTCACGTAGATCGCATCCCCAACCCCCATTTCCCTCAAAGCCTTTTTAATCTTCACGAAATAGAGGGTTTAGTAGCTCCGGCCGGTTTTCCGGCGAGCTGATTTTTCCTAATTTCATGCCCATTTTCCTATTGTTTTTCCCTCTTTCTTTTTCTATTCTTTTTCTGCACTTCATAGGGTTATTTTAGGATCATTTAAAGGGAGTTTTACACATAAAATGATGAGGTTCAACCTCCATGGCCGAAACCTGCAACTAGGGTTTTCTCCCTAGTTTCTCACCTATTTCTCCTCATTCTTTTTGCATTTGAAAGCTAAAATCATGCTTTATAAAACCCTATAATCTAAATCAAACGAATCATGCTTTTGAAATTCAAAACTGAAACACCCACTTACCTAAAATTTCGGATTTTTCTTCCTTTTGGTTTGCTTCCCTTCTCCTTCTGTTCCTCTTGGTCACTTCTGCTTCTTCAGAACCCTCTCCCTTGCTCTCAGTTTTCTTTCCTTTCCCTTTCTTTTCTTCTCACCCGAGACACCTCTTTTCTCTTCACTCTCTCTCTCTATATCTCTCTCTCTCTCTCTCTCTCTCTCTCTCTCTCTCCCCAAGACCAACCACTCTCTGCCAATTCTGCATCTCCCACTCCCTGAATTCCACTCACACACACAACCTTACCCCATGCCCCTTTGAGTGTGTAACACTCAACCCATGCACACACACGGCACACACACACACACATGCCCACAATCTGATTTATATACATACATATACATATATATTTTCACATTTAAATATACACTCACCTGTATACATATATACACACAAATAAATTTAAATTATATATATATATATACACATATACATATATACACATACTCACATTATCATTATCATAATAATAATAATAATAATAATAATAATAATAATAACAATAATTAATATTTGTAAGAATAAATAATAATAATAAAAAAAAAAATTTCATGTTATAACATCAAAAAAATTTTTTTTTCATGTTATAACATCACGACCCGAAATGCGACCTATACGGGTTAGGGGTTCGTGATCGGCCACCGAGACCTTTTTAAATGATCATAATACCTTTCTCATTTCCATTTAGTTAAACGCGGCAGAATAAAATTCTTTTTCTTTTGCGAAGCCATCAATATACATCTCATAAAATGATTATCTCAACGTCAGTCATTCATATATATATCCCATAGTGACTACAAAAGTATATGATGTAAATTCTCAAAATTAATTGACGTCATATTCAATATACATTCCATGATTATCAAAAGCATCTACATCATGTTTAACAAAAATTCTAATATAAAAAAGGTCCATAATGTTATAAGCTCTAGCTATTCTATCTGGTCTTACTATTTCTTTGCCCGTACAGTTACTTAAAATATATTGGAGAAATTCATATGAGCTTCACTAAGCTCGTGGGTAATTCCTGTATGTTAAGGGTTTCAAAACTATTATAACTCAATACTGAAACGCCAGTGATCATATATCATTAACATACGTCATCTCAAATTATAACAAATAAGAGAATGGTATCAAGTTCACTTTCAATAAATTTCAATTCAATTGTAATCGTAAATCAATGATCAATAACATAGTCATAGTTCGAAATTAATATCATGGTTCATAAATAACATAGTCATAGTTCAAAATCAATATCATAGTTCATCAATAACATAGTCATAGTTCAAAATCAATATTATGGTTCGATCTTTAATCATAGTTCAATTTTTGTCAATCCAAAATCATAGTTCGAGGATTCAATTTCGATCATAGTTCATATTCAATATCCATAGTTCATATTCAAATCAGTGTATTCCACTTTTACGGCCAGCAAATTAGAACCTCGCTGACTGATATCGATAGACTAGTTCGATATGCCGTATCACTCCAGCTCACCACCAATATACCCCGTGGGTAGGGTTCGATAAGTCACAATCTATTCAATAGTGACCAATCATAAAAAGGGTGTTCTATTCAAAACATTAAAATCATATCCAAAATCAATAATCATCAATAGCAGTTCTAATTATTCAAATTAGAGTTCCTTATTTGGTATTCAGTTAAAACAGTTCAAAGATTTGTAAGAAAACTATATAGCGTTTGAGTATCTTACGAACACATTTTTTTAAGTCAAAGAAGACAATATAGCTGTCGATGGATCATTCAAAATGTATACAATATAGCTGTCAACAAAGGCTAAAAAGAAATAACAATATCTATCGATAAGTCATAAAAGAGTTTTATATTTATATCTATAATAAATTCCACCTCAACATGACATGAAAATACTCACTTGAAATTCAAAAGTTTTTACTCAAAAATCCTTCCTTTAGTTGAAGGTTCCTACAATCACATTTCAAAGTCTGGTTACATTCTATAATATCACATGATTTAATTATTACTTAGATCTCTTTCTATTCTAGTTACATTTTTCTTGGTAGTCTCTTTAAGTCTTAAGGGCGTATTAATTTCTAGAACTAGTCAATTTCATACATCAATATTTTAAGTATCTTATTTGACAAAACAGACTCCACCATTGAGTCTGGAATGTCAAAGAAAATTGGTTTAAGCTTTTACGGATTTCCATTCAGACTTCTATACTAAAAAGGGAAAAATGGTCATTTTACACTTTTACGTGTCTTTATTTCTCGAAGCCTATTTTCATAAATTGGACTTTACCGTTGAGTCTGGAATGCCTAAAATAATAAAAATTTACTATTCATTCATTTTAATCGGAATCCATTTGACTTATATTTGACTTAGGGTATTTTGGTAATTTCTTATTTTATAAAATATTTAATTAGATATTTTAATTTATTTACATTGGGTCATATCATAATTAATCATAAGTTTAGGGCCCATTTTTTAATTTCTCAAACCATTGGGCCAAATCTAAATTTCAAAAATTACTATTCCTAATTGGAACAGCCAAACAGTAGTTAAGTCCCTAAAATAGGGATAGAATATCACAATTTCAATTTAGGTTTTTAAACTAATTTATTAAACTTGTTGCCAAACACTCCCAATTCCATTTAAAATATAACACAAAATGACGCAGTATCAATATCTCATATGTGCAGGTAGGTCGGGTCTGACCCGAACCCGAACTGACCTTGATCCAATACCTAGTCACTATTCTTCTTCTCTGGTGGGTATCTGACGTCTTTTTCAGCACCAGTGATCTTTTTCCGATCACATTTCAACATCAAACTAATGGGGTTCTCTTCCTTTTCCCATGAGGATCACAACCGTACCATTACTTTCTCAATTCAATCAACCAATCTTCATGAAATAGGAAGAACAGTAGGGTCTTCGATGAGACCCAATTTTCCGACCACATTAAAATTTCCTATTTCGTGGCTTTTGGTCTATGGATTTCACTCAAATCCTTCACATATCATCATCTGAACTACTTTAGAACAATTTTACATTGTTAAATTCAAGTTTTGTATATAAAATTACCACTCTTTGATTTTTTACATAAACATGTAACTAGGGTTTTCTTGCTCATTTCTCAACCAAGCTTAGTGATTCTTTTTGCAAATTTAAACCTTTTATCATGCTCTTTCAAACCCTACTCTTAAATGTATAAATCATGCTTTTATGCTTTGAATTTCAAAAACAAAACTCTAAATTTCACTTACCATAGTTGAAATTTTGGCTCGCAGTTTCTCCATCATTTTCTTTACTTTTCTTTGCTGCTTCACTTCTGAATCTCAGAGCTTCATTTTCTCACTTTGTTTCTCTTGTTTTTCTTTTTAATTTTCTCTAACACTTTAACACTTATTTATAGGTAAAAATCCACCGCCCCTCAGCTTCTCATTCCTTTCCCACTCTCCTTCTTCACTCTTTCCTCTCTTCTTCTTCCCTTTTTTGACTTTTTCTCTTTGATATTTTGAATTCTGTTTTTTCATTTAATGTTAACTTGATATTATGTATATTGATATACCACAAAGTGACAGACCAATCCTCACTTGACACGTATGCCTACAAATCAGCCCGTGCTCGGCTATTCAGAACAGACCTATAGGACTTATAAGTCCGAGCACAGACCTCTAGAGCAGATCTACATTCTTGCAGAACTTACAGGTCTGAACATAGACCTTCAGAGCACTCCCCGTGGTTCAAAGCTCATCACCTCCTTAACATCTGCCGAGCAAAGGATAAGGAAACAGTTTTCTATACGGAAACTACCACACATGGTTATCTCTATTGATACAATGTCCAACATGGTAACTGTCTTTCACCGATGATCAAATCCCTACTTTCATGACTCCAAATCCTAATCAACTTGGGAATCACTAAGTCTATAAATAAAACCCTAAGGTACGCTTTTACGATCATGCTCATTATTTGGCTTACATTACAGTCTTATAATTCAGTTTATTAACTTAAGCATCGGAGCGGCTATCGCCGGAGCCAATCCGGTGGTCCTCTGATCTTCTTCTTTAAGTGTTCTTCAGGGAGCCGAGCTCGGAATCTACATTGGCCAAAAAGTGCAGCATCAGTTTGGCGCCGTCTGTGGGAACGACAATCACTAAGTGCTCTACCAACACAAAACTTATTCTCCTTTTTACTAAAGGATTATGGCTCTCAATCTCCGACCAAGGAAAAATACTCAAAATCCTTAAAACCCTCAACCCCGATCGCCTTTCGGACGAGGAAGAGGACAAATGATTGATCCTGTACGACAAGAGCTCAACCAAGTCAAACGACAAAACCAGTTAATGCAAAAACAACTCCTGGCCATTTCCAGAACTCTAGCAATGCTCACCTAGCATCATGAAGCCAATCCTTCGAATCCACCCGTCAACATGAACGATCAACAACCTCCTACTATGTACTGCTCACATTCATGGAGATCCCCAGCTATTAACAGCTGTAGGTATAGGGATACCAACTTTTATCCTAGAAGTCCATTATCGGAGCACCACTAGGGTTTCAGCCCCTGGGGGCTTCAAGAGTAAACCCAGTGCCACAAGAGTCTCAACCTCAAGTGGCTCCTGCACCTCCAGTCCAGGAGGACCAAAATAATCTCCCGGCCATGGGACGGGGTCATCCTATCCATATAGGCCCTGAAGTTGCAAGGCTTGACTCGCAACAACCAATCTTGACAAGCGGCCCACAAAGAGCTGAAGAAGTTGCGGAGTTTATAGACCATATTGTTACTATGAAGAGTACTCAAGTCCCTCCAGAACAAGACGAGCTAGCCAGGCTGCTCAGAAGGTTTGCCACACCGTTCACCCCCGCTATCATGGCCGAGGAAAGGCCAAAGAAATTTATTGTCCCAAAGTTCACTCCTTGTGATGGGACAAGGGATCCAAGAGACCACCTTTCCCATTACCAGCATACTATGGCCCTACATGGAACTTCTGACGCCTTTATGTGCCGAACGTTTGTGACCAGCCTCAAGGGTACTGCTCTGAAGTGGTTTCATCACCTCCCACCGAACTTGGTCACTAGTTTCTATAAGCTTGGTAGGCGATTCCTGGACAGATTCATAACTAGTAGGAGGCTAAGGAAGGGTTTAGAATTCTTGTTAAATGTGAAACAGACTAAGGAGGAGTCCCTTAGAGAGTACATCGCGCGCTTCAATGCCGAACTCACTGAGGTTACAGATTGTAGCCCTAGTTTCCTAGTAGTTGCTCTGGCCTTTGGTCTTGCATAGGGAGGCTTCAGGGATTCTTTGACAAAAAATCCCGCTGCCGACATGGCAGCCCTAATAGATCGAGCAAGGAAATACATTAACCTAGAGGAAGCAAAGAACACCTCTCGAAAGGTTAAAGAGCAAACCCAGAAAGACAACTAAAGGAAGAATGACCAGATGAGGGACCCTAGTACGGCTAGGAAAAGAGTCAAAAGCCCAGAAAAAAGAGTGGCGCCCAAAACTTCATATAATTCAGGGCTAAGAGAATTCACCAATTTTACTCCTCTGAACACCTCTCCAAATAACATACTTCGGCAAGTCAGATCTCGGAAAAATTTAAGATGGCTAGAACCCTTAAAAGGTGACCCCAGCTACAGGGACCAGAGCAAGTATTATGATTTTCACAAGGACCGCAGGCACACAACCAACACATGTAAGGCTCTTAAACACGAGATTGAGCAGTTTATAAGGAGAGGACGACTATAGGAATTCATCAAGCAGGACAGAGGGCAGAACCCCCACGATGATAGGCCCCAACACAGGAGGCCTAAACAAAGACAAGAGCAAAGGGAAGGACAAAATGAGCCTCCACGGCAGAACAACCAAGTAATCTTCGTCCTACACGCAGATTCCCCTACAACCGGAACTTCCAACAGATCAAGGAAACGGTATACTCGGGAGGCCAGAGCTACTCCCAGCATCATACAGATCTCTAATGTGGAGAAAAGATTAAAACTGGTGCCAAAAATCTAATTCTCGGATCAAGACCTTGTAGGAGTACACTGTCCTCACAATGATGCCCTTGTCATTTACCTCAAAATTGCCAACTTTGAGATTCGGAGAGTCCTCGTGGATACTAGGAGTTCGACGAATGTACTGTTCTACGAGCCTTTCAAACAAATGAAGCTCAACCCTAGTGACATCAAGCCCACTCTCGTGATCATGGTAGGTTTTGATGGAAATCTCAATACTCCATTAAGAAGGATTGATCTCGCCACTATTGTAAGAGAGAGGGAGGGACAGAAAACTACTGTCACTGAATACATGGTCTTGAATGCCAAATCCCCCCTATAATGTCATAATTGGGAGACCTTGGCTACACCAGATGGGAGCAGTCACCTCGACCCTCCACCAATGCCTAAAGTACGTTCACAATCAGACTGTCTACTCTATCAGAGGATGCCAACCAACCTCTAGAGAATGTCATGCTCTCGCACTCAAGGTCAAGGCCTCCAAATAGCAATTATAGCACACCCATGAATGTGGCGATCCAGTCCTCTTCCACTATCACGAGGTAGAAGATTGCCCTTCCAGAATTGACGAGCCACTAAGCCCTAGAGGAAGGGACAGCAAGGCCAAGCCCATAGAGGAACCCATTAGAATAATGGTCAGCTCGAAATCTAAAGGGAAATACCTACAGATAGGTCCAGACCTGACACTTGTCGAACAGGATGAGATGATAGAATTTTTGAAGAAAAATCTCTCCGTGTTTGCTTGGGAAACCAAAGATATAGAGGGTGTAGATCTAGACCTCATCACTCATAAACTGATGGTAGATTCAGATCACCCACCAATGAGACAGAAGAGAAGGCCACTCGCTCTAGAGCGGCATCAGATCATCAACGAAGAGGTCCAAACGCTACTCGATGCCAAGATGATAAGAAAGGTATTTTATCCTAATTGGCTAGCCAACATTATTTTGGTCAAGAAGAAAAATGGCAAATGGAGAGTCTGCGTTGACTATACAAACCTCAATAAAGCTTGTCCCAAAGATAGCTTTCCTTTGCCAAGGATAGATCAGTTAGTTGATGCTACTATAGGGCACGAACTTATAAGCTTCATGGACGCCTATTCAGGATATAATCAAATACAGATGCACCCTCCAGACCAAGAAAAGACAACATTCATAACCGAACGAGGTCTCTATTGCTACAGAGTGATGTCGTTCGGGTTAAAGAATGCTGGGGTCACATACCAGCGTCTGGTTAATAAGATGTTCAACCCATTAATCGGCAATACCATGGAAGTTTATATTGACGATATGCTGGTCAAGAGCCTGCGGAAGTGTAGCCACATCCAACACCTAGCTCAAACATTTGACATCACGAGGTAGTACAAGATGAAGCTCAATCCCTCAAAGTGCACATTTGGTGTAACAAAGGAAAAATTCTTGGGATACATTGTCTCTCAGAGGGGCATAGAAGCAGACCCCACTCAAATTGGGGCTCTGGTTGGACTGGAGTCACCTAAGACCAAAAAAGACATTCAGGCTCTGAATGACAGAATTGTAGCTCTGAGCAGATTTATATCCAAATCCACTGATCGTTGCCTACCGTTCTTCAAAGCCCTGAAGGGTAATAAAGCTCTACAGTGGACGGAGGAGTGTGAAAAAGCCTTTCAGGAGCTGAAGGAATACTTAGCATCACCCGAACTCTTATCTAAGCCAGTCCAAGGGGAAAAGCTACTTCTCTATCTTGTAGTCTCCGAAAACGCTGTCAGTTCTGTATTGGTCAGGCAAGACAGGGGTGTCCAAAGGCCCATATTTGATGTCAGCCGGACACTGTTAGACACAGAGAAAAGGTATCCTGAGATTGAGAAACTGGCCCTTGCACTTATAGTATTTGCACGGAAGCTCAGACCCTACTTTCAAGCTCATCCTATAGAAATTCCAACTGTCTACCCCTTGAAGTCAATACTGAGGAAGCCAAAAGTATTAGGGCGACTAGTCAAATGGCCAGTGGTGTTAGGAGAGTTCGACATATCCTATGTTCCACAGATCTCAATTAAAGGACAAGCCCTGACTGATTTTGTTGCCGAGTTTACCCCGACACTAGCAGGACAGAGCACAGCTTTGCGAAAGTTTGGAAGCATGGCAGCTCTACACTGACGGATCGTCCACCGACCGTGGTGCTGGTGTCGGTTTGGTACTACGGTCCCCTGACGAGTTCATGACAGAAAAGGCAGTTAGCTTAGGGTTTAGAGCCTCCAACAACGAAGCATAATATAAAGCCCTTGTCCTGAGGATGAAGCTGGCACTAAAGTGTGAGGCTCAAAACCTTGAAGTCTTCTCTGATTCCCAATTGGTGGTTAGCCAAGTTCTAGGAGAATTTGCCATCAAAGATAACAGGATGCTTCGGTATTCAGAACTGGTCAACTTGCTAAAATGTTCCTTCCAAGCATTTTCAATCCAAAAAATAGAAAGAGGGCAGAACTGCAGAGCTGATGCCTTGGCAAACATGGCGTCTCACATGAAATCAGAAGAGGATACGACACTGAGAATCTCCCATCAGCCAAGACCGAGCATCGAAGAGATCCAAATCGCCCAAGTCACAAAACAGCCCCAGAACTGGATGACTCCCATCCTCTAGTACCTAGAAGAAAGGCTCCTCCCAGAGGACAAAAGCAAGGCAAGGAAGATCTGAATCAGAGTAGCTCGGTACCTTGTTATGAATGGAAGGTTTTACCGAAGGTCTTACTCTCAACCCTTGCTGAAATGCCTAACTCTAGAGGAGTCTCAGTATGTCCTGGCAGAAATTCATGAGGGAATATGTGAAAACCATAATGGGGGCAGAACCATAGCACACCCAGCTCTGACGCAGGACTACTATTGGCCTGGAATGCTGAGACAGGCTAAAGAGTACGTCTGGAAGTGTGACAAGTGCCAAAGGTTCGCTCCCTACCAGCACTAGCCCCACCATGAGCTCATCCCTGTCACAAGTTCATGGCCTTTTACTCAATAGGGGATGGACATCATAGGCCCATTGCCTAAAGCCACACCAAACAGGAAATATCTACCAGTAGCTATTGACTACTTCTCCAAATGGGGGGAAGCAGAGCCTCTAGCACACATTACTGAGAAGGAAGTCAAAAATTTCACTTGGAGGAATATAGTCTACAGGTTCGGCATACGACGCGTGATCGTCTCAAATAACGGTACGCAATTTGCTGGTAAAATTTTAAAAAAATTCTGCCAAGACCTGCATATCAATCAACATTTGTCCTCTCTGGTCATCCGCAAGCCAATGGGCAAGCGGAGGTCACTAACCGAACAATCCTTGATGCTTTTAAGAAGCGACTGGAAGGAACCAAGGGAAGATGGGTGGAAGAACTCCCTAGTGTACTCTGGGCCTACAGAACAACTAGAAGAACTCCAACATCGGAAACTCCCTTTTCACTTGCCTACGGCACCAAAGTAGTGATCCCTATTGAGATCGGTATACCTACCCTGAGGACTGAAGCTTTCAATTAAGAAACCAATGACCAGTAGCTCGCAGAAAACTTAGACTTACTTGAGGAAAAGAGAGAGCAAGCCGGGGTCAGGATGGAAGCATATCAGCACATGATGGCCAACCACTCTAAACTAAGGCTAAAACCTCCAGCTTTCAGGTTGGAGATCTTATCCTAAGAAGAGTGTTTCAGAACACCGTACCAAAGACCCCACCATGGGAAAGTTATCACTCAACTGGGAAGGCCCTTACAGAGTAGCAAAGACAGTCAGACCTACCACTTATTGGTTAGAAAACATGGATGAAAAACCTGTTCCCAGGCCTTGGAATATAGAACACTTACGGAAGTATTATCAATAAATAATTTTTTCTTCAAATATTCTATGAAGTGTTTCCATCTCAATGTACAGACCTCGTGTCTGGTCCATCTTAATGTACAGACCTTATGTCTGGTCCATCTTAATGTACAGGCTTTGTGTCTGGTCCATCTCAATGTACAGACCTTATGTCTGGTCCATCTTAATGTACAGACCTTATGTCTGATCCATCTCAATGTACAGGCTTTGTGTTTGGTTCATCTCAATGTACAGACCTTATGTCTAGTCCATCTCAACGTACAGACCTCGTGTTTGGCCCATCTTAATATACAGTCCCCAAGTCTATTATGTTCTATATATAGACCTTCAAGTCTGCTCTACTCGGTTATCTCCCAAACTAAAGAGAAAAGTTTTAGTTCAGAGGCTCAATTACATGGTTGCAAACATGCTTTTAGTCAAATACCCATTCCAACCAACAGTTATGAGTCCGGTTGCTTAAGTTCTTATCAGTAAGTTCTAGAGAGGTGTTGATTATCAAAGAGCTTTCTATTTATCCAGTTATTATTACAAGTCTCTTGGTTCGGCAGTTAAGTCTTAGACGATTAGCTTTTACAAATCCTATTGTTCAGGTTGCTTAGTACAAGTTCAGATTCAAATGCCTCCAACTTCAAAACTCGGGCTTAGTTGCTTACTATTTTCCTACTTTCGAAAAACTCACAAAATTATTACAATTTGGTTCAAATTATTGCAAGTCATGAAGCTCGGAAGTTAGCCCACTATCCATGACCGATCAAGGAGTCACAGTTAGTTCTTGAAACAACTTTACTTATGTCAATTGCAAGACTGAAGGGCTGAAGCCCATTATACACTACAGAACAGTGAGACTTACGACAATGCTTGATCAACCTCAAAATTCACAGGTATTATCATTCAAAAGAGAAAAAAAAAAAAAAAAAAAAAGGGAAGAAGCTCTGAAGAAAGTATATTATCATTAATAAATGTGTTCGGTTACATCAAAAAAAAAAAAGGCAAAACTATAAAGATTTTCTCCTAAGCTGGAAGGCTGGCAGGGGCTTCTTCATCATCGTCGTCATCAATACCCGACAGATCAATATCTGGGAATTTAGCAAGAAGTTTAGACCTAAAGTCATCATAACTGAACTACACAAAATCCCGACCTTATCTGCTCCACTTCAGTTCTCATCTTAACCTCGGTCTCAGCCCTGGCTTCCTCGACCCTTAAAACAAGAGAGACTTGAAGTGCGTCATTCTCCTTCTTCAGCCTCTCCAGCTCCTGAATGAGGGATGCCTTTTCTGCCTGCAAAGAGTCCCTCTCAGACTTAAGGGAATCCCTCTCGAACTCCATGATGGAGAGGGAATTCCTCACTTCCTTGAGTTCTTCCTCGGAAACAGTAGCATTGGATTGAGCAATGCCGAGCTGAAGCCTAGCCCTCATGCAGCTCGTCTTGAAGTTCCTCTATAGCCTGAGGGTCCATGGCGGACTCCATCAGAGCAACCAGACTGTGCAAGGTCTGTAAAACAGCAAGAAACCAAATTAGACAGGAATAAAAACAAAACACCAAAAAAGATAGAATGATCGTTACCTTCAGATGGGCGCTCATGGCACCAGTAACGGTCTTCTAAGTGCTCTGCCTGGTGCTGCAAGAAGGGGAGTCCTTGAGAGGGGCATCCATCCAGAAACCATCAATGTCATCTTTCACGGTCTTATACCCATCAGGCAGTAAGGCCATGTCAACTGCCGCCCTCACTTTCCCCTTTTTGGAGACCTTTGGAGCCAAGGAGGGGGCAGGCTCAGAAATCACTATGCCCTTTTTGGGCGGTACAGAGGAGGTGGGGTCAGTGATCACTACGCCTCTCTTGGGCGAGGTAGAAGAAGGAGGATCAGAAGGCACCTCCCCCCTCTTGGTGGTGCAGAGGTAGAGGGGACAATAGCGGTTTTCCTCTTCTTGGGTTAAGAATAACCCGCAGGAGGAGTGGGATTCACCACCCTCTTCTTCTTTACGGAGCCCCAACTTTCAAAAACAGATTTCTTCACATCTTCAACCCTATTCTTGTTTTTTGGGGCTATTGGGCTGCTCGGCTAGAGGATGACTCTGAAGTCCCTGTTTTGGGTCTGAAGAAGCCTGTTATACTGATCTTTTAGAACAGGTGTGAAGAACGGCCATCTTCTTGACATTTTTTTCCTACACAGGATATGCAACAGCAGCAATTACTTAAACAACACAAAAATGGAAGTTAAGAATAGAAGCAAAATTACAACAGGAATGGGGGGTCTCACCCATAAACCCCGTGCTCCGGGGGAATGTAGAGATCTGATTCTCAGGGTCTACCATCTCACATCCTCCACTAACAAAAAAAATACCGATTTTTCCAAGATTTGTTGGAGGTCGGTACGAATGACAGAGGTCTGAAAACCCCTATCAAAAGACATATAGTAAAGGCTCTCCGACCTCATGTACTTAAGATCCATTTTACTATGGATCAAGTCTAGAGAGACCTTAACATTGTTCATGCGACCTAAAACTATAAACCCTAGCAGATGTCTCCAACTGTTCAAGTTCAGGTCGGCAGGGCAAAGATTAAACCAACAGAAGAACTCCCTAAGCAATTTAGGGAAAGGAAAACGCAACCCCATCTCAAACCAAGCGGTATAAATACAAATCTCGCCTTCCCTAATGTCTGAAGGATGATCTGTGGTATCAAGAGCCCTATGGGCGACATTTTGAGGAAAATTAAATTCCTCTCTTATGCTATCTAACTAAGGAAGAGGTTACAATGCTCTGTCCTTCTTCTCTTTGGGAGAATCTGCTAGAGACCTCCCCTTTTTTGTTCCTAGGCTCTAAGAAAGCATCTATAATCCTAACCTCAGGGCTAGAACGGGTCCCTTCCGACCCAATCCCCGAGGAATTACTACCCCTAGTAAGGGTTTGGGACGATACAGAAGTCTTCAAAAGGCTTCCTGAACCACTACCAACACCAGAAGACGCAGTGGAGGCCGACATTTCAAAAAAAATAACCAGAAAAGGAGAAGAATAAGAAGGACAAAGAAAATATGAACGAAGGGACCAAAGCCAAACCTGAAGGGAGAGAGAAGCTTCAGACAACGGATACTCCTCACAATATCGCTTGCTGGTTCAACAATAGCAAATGTTTTCTTTCTTTCTTCCAAAGATATAAGAGAATAAGTAAAAGAGGCGTACAAAGCCCCTTTCCCTCTTTATATACATTTAGAAAATGGGAGCTACCAAGGTGAACTGTCGCAATGGTTACAAGCAATGATGGCCTTGAAAGCCCTAAAAAATCGATTGCGCAATAAATGACGCCCCAACAGTCGTCTTGGAAAACTGAGATGACAGAACGCGTGACTTTTCGGAGGCTCGTAAACCTTAGTTACGCCATGAGCTCAAACTAAAGCTTTTGGGGGGGGGGGAGTAACTGATATACTACAAAGTGACAGACCAATCCTCACTTGACACGTATGCTTACAGATCAACCCGTGCTCGGCCATTTAGAACAGACCTACAAAACTTATAGGTCCGAGCACAAACCTCCAGAGCAGATCTACATTCTTACAGAACTTACAGGTCTGAACACAGACCTTCAGAGCACTCCCTGTGGTTCAAAGCTTATCACCATCTTAACATCTGCCAAGCTGAGGATAAGGAAACAGTCTTCTATACAAAAACTGTCACACATGGTTTTCTCTATTGATAATATGTCCAATATGGTAACTGCCTTTTACCGATGATCAAATTCCTACTTTCATGACTCAAAATCCTAATCAACTTGGGAATCACTAAGTCTATAAATAAAACTCTAATGTACGCTTTTACAATCATGCTCATTATTTGACTTATATTACAGTCTTTTAATTCAGTTTATTAACTTAAGCATCGAAGGGGCTACCGCCGAAGCCAATCCGGTGATCCTCTGATCTTCTTCTTTGAGTGTTTTTCAGGGAGCCGAGCTCGGAATCTACATCGGCCAAAAAGTGCAACATCATATATTATATACATATAAATACAAAACACACACTAAACACCTCCAGCTCACACACACACATTTCTATATATATATATATATATATATATATAACTCTGACAATTGCACGATACAATAGGACTACCACTGAACTTTTTTCCGTCGTCAACTTGTGTATGTTACTGTATAAGTCCAATAGATTAATTCAACCTGAGACAGTCTAAATCATAATTGATCATCACTACCAACTCACCTATTCATGCAAGTTAAACAAATATATCCGTGTTTGTTATCAATTTTTAAAATATTAACTGGTTGACGAATTGAGCAAATAAAAAATTCACCCGACGCTTTCACCATGAAATCGTCAATTCAAGTGACAATTTTATGAAAAAATTGACCAACTTGCACAAGCTTAACTTCTTTCTCATTGTTTGGATGCTGATATTTAGCCGCCGCCCCCCCCCCCCCCCCCCCCCCCCTCTCCTTCCCGACACATGGCCTAATAACAAAACAACTAAATCTATAAGCTAAGAAGTCAGATTTTAATTATGACCAGCATATAATACAGCCTTTTTAGCATTTCAAACCGCTAAGCCCTAACTTAAAATATCAAAAATAAAAAATTGACAATGTCACTTCAAAGATTACATCAAAAATGACGGTGTCACTTTAAAAATAAAGTCACTACCACCAGATGTTACTCAATAGAGGAAAATTTCTATAATAAATTTGATACACATTGACATAGATATAATGTTATTGAAAGAAAATTCCAGACTTTTTTCCTGAGATGCACAAAGTGCTTTCATTTTAAAACAAAAAAAGGAGCCATAGGGTTGTATAATATCTCGGACCAATGACTGGTTATCACAGCCAAATACCATTACATCATCACCACATGCTGGATCTAGAAAACAAACTGATGGTTTATTAAACTTATCCATTATAATATAAGAATTTTAATACAACTTGTAAGTAGGATTTTTCATCACCACTTGTCATCTATATAATATAGGAATTTTATTACAAACTTATATTTTAGAATAAACAGTGCTAACAAAATGGCATCAATTGATACCCGGCCTGTTGAGATTGTACACACCTACCAATCATTTTAGAAATGAAAATCACCCCACCTTGGATGAGCATGAGTCACTTGCCACTTGTGACACCAAACTTCTCCTGCGAAAATCAGACAATAATAAAAATGTTTCCTGTGAGATTCTACACACCTACCAATCATGTTGAGATTCTACATTTTTGCACTTGCAGCACGTTCTATAGTGTCATCCACTGGTAAACATTAAGACAAACCAATTTTGACATTAGCTTTAACATAATAAAAATCACATGCAGACACACACACGCAAAATGAGAGAGAGAGAGAGAGAGAGCGTGCACAAAGTCATTAAATGAAAATCAATAACCTAATCAATTCCTAGTCTTTAAATAAACCTACTAACAGCTCTTCCATGCTCCCATTCATCCTCCTTTAATCTATAGACACAAACACGAGTGTTGCATTCTAAAAGACATGGGGGAGTGCCAAACACAATTTCCCAGAATCTATAACAAGCATCATGGTTATATATGTAAGTTTGCCAATATTGTACATGCACATTTAGTTTACTTTTTAGTATTGCGCAAACCCAGAAAAAAACATATAGCTGAACATTAGGACATAATAAGCATAAAAATTAGAAGTGCCTTAACAAAAGGCCATAATATTCTTGCACTATTTTCAATTTAATAAAGATGGATGTTAAATCACCAATTACTCTAAAAACTTAAACTGTTAAAGAATGAACCAACAATATATATATATATATATATATATATCAAGTTCTCAACATTTCTCTTCACGTGAGACCCCAAACTCGTATGAGGAGAGACAAACCACATACAAACATGAAACATAACAAAATGTAAGTTATGCACAAACAAACTAAACAATGAATAAATACAAATGAAAGAAATTTAAACCCAAGACCTCTTAAAACCAAGGCTCTGTTACCTTGTTAAATCACCAATTATTCTAAAAACTTAAGTTGTTAGAGAATAAGCCAATAATGTATATCAAGCTCTCAACAGTTCGACACTTCTAGAAGTGGCCGAATAAGTGTTGGGCATGGGCGAGCAAGGTTATCAGTGCCAATGAGGACCCAACACAGTAATGTCAATATCAAGTGCGTCCTATATCTTATACGTATTCCTTATCTACTATTTAACTGTTTTTTTTTTTTTAAAGGTAAATCTCACACACACACACTTGTCCCTTAACAGGACTTGAACCCTCAGTCTTTCATACTAGAACATGGAGGAGATATCATCCAAGCTAGAGCTTATTGGTTATCTTCTATTCAACTGCTAACCAAAGGATCAACTCAATTGTTGTGATTCCAGGAGTAGACTAATAGAGGCCTCCAGGCAGCAACTGTTCATGTAAGCCGTTTGGGGGGCAAAGTTAAATAGAATGATCTACTTGATACACTTGATGGTTTAGGTTATGTTCCTGAGTTGGAAAATCTGGCTGGTGGAAAAACCAGGAGTGATTAACTAATGGAACAAAAGGATTAGGACCTCAATAAAAGACAGTTCAGTCAATTCAACAACAGCCCTACCCAGAAGAGAAGGGTTGGGTGGCGGGTTGACCCTGATAAGAGAACCATCTACATTTTGGTATTCATTGATATTAGCTTCCCCAGAACCTGTAGGTCTTATGCAACTTGTATGGAACTATGTGCACCTGTATAATTAATTGGTGAATAAAAGAATACGAGAGATTATTGAAGACGATACAATGAAGAAAAGGACCTTAGAGATTTTTGAAGACAATACTAATGTATCAGCATTGATACAATCCTAACACTGTCACTTGGAATTATCAATTTGATACAGCTATTAGTAGGAGTATTTTTCTGAGATACCAAGTTTGGACTCAAGGTAAGTCAAAAGGAAGAATGTAGCTGGTAATCCATTATGATATTCTCTGCATTCTTCTTTTTCTCAACTTCTTTTTATTTATATTTAGAAATTCCAGCAAGCTATTTTTTAAAAAGGGCAACTTACTGCCATCGCAAGTCCATTTAAAAACCATCATATTTCCATCTAACTTGACAGACCCTAAAAATACAAGCATTTCTAGGTCGTCACCCCAACAAATAAGTTGCAATATACAACATTATGACAAAATTCTGGCCATTGTCGCCAACACTTTAAGTGGTTCTTTTTATAGAACCTACTCCTTAAAAGGCCTTTCCTCTGACATTGGTTCCAGTGAATTTCCATCACGCATCAACTGTGACCTTTATACTCTAATAATAGATGGATACTGAAGTATTTAATTTAACTTGGTTGAATATTGAGGCATTGCTGCTCCCCCAGAATAAAGTTTGTTGGTTTAGGATGTCTTTCAGCCCCACTATGGGAAGCAAATAAAGAGGTTAAGGCTTTCATTGCAGTGAGAACTTAACAAAAAATTAGCAATGAGAAAACGAATATAGAAAAATTAGTGAGTATTATTTCAGATTAAGTTTATCTTCCACCATGGAAATATATCTAACAAAATTAAATGGAAGTAAATGAAAATTTTACAGCATCTAAACCCAAAAAAAAAAAGACAGACCAAACATGATTTGGCTCTATACCTAGCCCAATTTGGTTCTAGGTTCAGAAATCGAAATCCAACTTCGGTTGGTTTGGATTTGCATCTGCACCAACCCAGACAAAGTTGCAACCTAGACCAGAAGTTTAAAACTCTTTTTTTTTTTTTTTTTGAACAGCAAAGAAAGGAAATATATTGGTGAATAAACAAAATGTACAGGTATACATAGAAAGATCATCAATAAAAGAGAAAAGAAACTAAAGAAAGCATCATAATCGTAGGAAAGAAAGTTCACAACAAATTAAGACCAAGCTCGTTATCTCATCATCGCAGCCAAGAAAGTTGCTAGGAACCCTTCTTTGCCAATATACGACTGACGATCAAACCCCGCACAATGCCAAGTATCATCATCAGTGTTAATTTTCTATCCATGGACACAGCATGAAAACAGAGCCAGTAGGCCCATCTGCCCCACCTAAACAGAAGAAAAGAGGTTTGAGTTGGCTCCACCTATTCTAAGTGGGGGTGGCCCACCTGTCTATTGGGTCTCAGATTTGTTCAAAGTTTTCATGAAGGAAAAATGAAAAGAAAAAATGGATAAAGAAGAATGGAGGAATCGCCGTGGGGCTGGTTACTGTTCATCTAAATTAGCTAAGCCCCCCACCCCACATATATTATGTTAGAATTTTGACGCGCCTGATTTGCAATTCACCCCACCTCCACGGCAAAAAACAAAACCACTCAAAAAAACAAATGGGGAAGAAAAGCATCTTCATGAGAGATTAACTGCTTTAATAGGAAATCAAACCATAAACTTGTCATGGATGAAATTCCGTTTTGTATTGTTATTTTGATCACTAAAAATACGTTTCGGGAAGATAGTAAAAACAATGAAAAAAAATTAAATGTATAGAAACACTTGAAAATATAAAATAAAATATATGAATATGTGAAAATAAATATTATAATTAGTTAATTGAAAATGTTTAAGTACACGTCTATCCACACAAGAAGATACTAAGGTGACATTAGTTATTAATACTAAATAACTCTTTTATTAATTAAAAATTAGTATAAAAAATTTAGGGCTAAATTTTTATCCAATATGAAATTATTATATATTTTTTTATAAAATATGTGAAATTATTTTATCCCCCAATAATTGAGATGATGTTTTGTTGAGTTGAATTGAGTTGTATGTAAAATTATTATAATCAAATATAATTTCATAACATAATATATATATGTATATATGTTCCACGAATTAAAAAATTGGACACAGGTTACATATTAAATAATAAGTAAAACAAATAGAAATTTCAGCCCATTATAATTAATAACTAAATATTAAAATAAATTGTTTATCCACTTTTTATTTCCTCTACTTCTACTTTTCCTTGTCTACTATTTTTGGAAAAAAATAAAATCTTATTGTAATTTTGGGTCTTAATTATTCAATCTCCTCCATTTGAAAAACAAATGGTAACTTATAGAATTATTGCTGATATAAAAGAAATGTTTCTACTATTTTGGTATGTTTTCACTACTTTTGGTGTGTTTACACGAGAACAACTTTGTTTTCGTAGAAACATGTAAATTTTGGTATTCTACTAGTACTTTATTTTGGTTTATTAAAAAATTGAAACATTTCGACCATTTTAATAGAAAAAAAATAAAATTTTGATCCTTGAAACTTGTTCTGATCGCATTAGTGAAATTTATGGCACCCGGTTTAAGGAATTTGAGGAAAGTCTTTGCAGATGTGAAAACTTCGCCATGAAAGCAATTGGGGAGACTTGTTATCTGCTGTGTTCAAAATATAATGCTCCAAACAACAAAAAGTCCAACAAAGCATCATTAAAGTTAGTTACTTCCTAATATTTTCCATTAATAAGTCACTTTTTATCGAGAAAGCAGAAACTTCAACCGAAATAACAAATTGATTTGAGAATTAGCATGCCACTAGCAGTCAGCTGGCTAGGTCATGCAGGCTGGTACGTACAATCTAAACTGTGATTATAAAACAAATTTATAATCTATCAAACAGAGAACTCAATTTCTTTGAGTACAAAATTCATAATTTTGAAAACTTCTCATTATGTGAACATGAAATAGATAGAAGTTGGAACATAAGGTAATCATAACAGATACCTGACATTACCCCTTGTGTAACCGATATAATAATTCCATGTTCCATTGGTTCGCCTCCCAGCCGTAACGATCCATCTGGAAGGACAGGGAGATTCGAGTTTGGGAAAACTAAATACACAAATGCCTTCTTTTTCTGCCATTACACAATACAGGCATGTCAAAGAGACAAGGATTTGGATATTGAAAAATGAATTAACCCAAACGAGTGTAGATTCCAAGATGTCAACAACTACATGTAAACATAAAGGTTGCTTATCTGTTTGTGTTCTATCCTCCTTCTGTGGTTCTATCATAGTATAAACTGGACAACAAAAAGGACAAATTAACACAATGAATGAATGTGTATACATGTGCATGCACAATGTGCTAGGTAGAAAAAAAAAAGGTTATTTTCTGCTTAGGAGTTACAGGCGCTTCCTGTGAATGGTCTACATTTCATACAAAAGCATGCTACATGAAAAGTAAAACTAATAATACCTAATTGAGTAACATCAGTTGGTTACATAATACATACACTTCTGTGTTACTTTGTCTAGCCAGATAAATGCATTCATTACCAAAAGGGATATTGCAAATTCAAACAGGGAGATTAGATTAACCTGCTCTTCTAGCTTGTTGGGCTCCAGTATAACATATCCACTTTCTGCCAGACAACAACATATTGCAACTACAAACCAGCAAAAGAAAAATCATTACATCTTCATCAAACAATAAATAGATGTATAGCAGCGGGTCTTGTTTACCAGCAAGATGCTTCAAAGGAATTCCAGCATCCACAAGTGCAGCACACGCTGCATTTATGGCACAGGGGAGAAGCTAGACAAGGCTCAATGAAGGAAAGTTTCAAAATAACAAAAATTGAGAAAAAAGAAGTGTCAAATCCCGTACTTCATATATCATAAGGGAACTTGAACATCCCATGAAAATGAAATCAGACTATTTTGTCATTCTTTTTTTTTTTTTGATAGGTAAACCACACATACACTTTGCCCCTTAAGGGGAGTTAAATCCTCAACCTCCCGTATAAGGAGGTAAAGAGATACCAACCAAGTTAGAGCCTGTTGGTGACTATTTTGTCATCCATAACATTCAAAAGGAACAAATCCATCCTTAAAAGGGAGTCACATAACACCAAAATGAAGCCAATGCAAAACATTAGAAAGTTCAAAAGCAACCCTAAAAAAGGAGTGACTTATTGAAATTTTAGATATGATTCATAATGAAATACTATAAACTTGTGTCCAATGCAAAGGGGAAAATAAAACCAAGAAATATGCTATGTAACAACAATAGGATGATATCATCTCTATGGAACATCCAAAAACTGCTTCATTTTCTGTCTAATGATAATCATAATATAAACCATGTAAGAAGACAAAAGGAAAGTAGAATTGAAGCAGCTCCACCAACAGTCACTACTTAAAACTTTCTTTGGGATGTCTAAATGCCCCCTTGATATTGATCTAGCGAGAATTTTGAAGTATAGACCAGGAATGCAAATACTATAACACAAGTTTAGTGAAGGTTGAAGTAAAACCTTTGTTAACTTTGCCAAAACCACTAGCATTGTAGTAAAGAGAACAGTGTAACCATGAAGGATACAGCACCATCATCATTGACGACCTGCAAAGAAAGCATATGAATTCGATGCTTGTAATGGAAGAGGAGTAATGCAATAAAAAATTATGACAAACATAAAGAAAATGAAATCAAACAAGTATCTGTCCTCTGAGCATGGATTTAAATGGTGGTTGGGGAATACGACTCAATTGCAGGTTGCGGTGTAACGGTATCAAAAGTATCGGGTCATTTGTAATAGGAATCGGAAACCACAACCGTGAATTTTTTTCAAATACCAATAAATATCTTAAAAGTCACTGATACACATATCTTGACTACTATTATCACATTTTAACATTTTTTACTATTATTTTTAAATTTTCTAACACCTAAAAAATATTTTTCTTATAAATAACACTTAAAAAGATATTTTATATAAATTTTTAAAGTTAAACTAATTAGAAATATCATTTAATTTGAATAACAATACAACAAGTAATATCAATAATTATAAGCATAAAAATCAATTTAGTTGATTAGTTATAGAATAAAAAAAATTTAAAAATTTTGAAGGCCAAAAGGCCTTTTTGAGTTCGTATTGGCTCTAATATTTTGATAACTCATTTCAATGTTTTTTGGATTATATTGTTAAATATCTCTCTTGTATATAAATCTTATAAAAATAGAACTTATAAGAATTATGTGAGAAAAAAAACAAAAGTAATTAAAAATCTGAAGAAAAAAAAAATATAACACAATCGTAACAGTCCTTTAACAGTCTTGTAACGACTATAGTGGCCAATACGTAACGGTATCGGTCGATACGGCTGTGAATTTTAGTCACACCGATATATCAGCCAGTATCAGTATTGGAGGGTTAAAAAAACTAATACGTGACATAACGGCCGTTATTTAACACCATGCTTCTGAGTTAATAATCAAACACAAAAGAACAAATTCCGAAAATAAAATATGTGAACATGTGGCACCCCTAAAATCCCCCAATTTTGGCACTTTTTAACGAAACTTCTACTTATTAAAAAGAAAAGCTGATTTCATTTCACATGCAAAGAAAAGCGCCGACATCATTAATATTAATGGCTAGTACAAATGAAAATTTAAATAGTATATCTTCTAATATATGTATTGTTCTATCTCTAAACTTTCCCATCATTCCTACCTGTGTGAATTCTACAATCCTAAAATTCCTTTATATTTTGCTCTAATTTTACTCTAACTTAGTATCTCCTCCACCTTCCCAATGAAACGTTGAGGGTTGAAGTCCTCTTAAAGGGAAAAGTGAGTGTGTGGGTGATTTATCTATAAAAAAAAAAATACTCTAATTTTAAAAATATCATCCCTTTTGATTATATATGTTTAGGCTTTGGTGATATTCTAATTTTTAATTTTTCTTGATATGTTTTGTATCATCTAATTAATTAATCATGTGTAGTTTAAGTTTCTAGTGAGACTTGTTTGATTTTTTTTTCTTCTCATAAAATAGACTTTTGGAAATATACAAGGAGGGGTGGTGGAAGGGTGAGACAAATAAACTGGATCGAAGATGGGGAATAAACCTAGATGAGGCGGGACAGGCCAGAAGGAGGTTTTTACAAACAGGGTGGAGGCAGGTGGGGGTCCCCAACCCGAATCCTTAGATAGCATTTTGGAGGGCCGAAACCCCAAGTCATATATTCATTCAAAACTATTACACTCAACTCAGTAAAGCTATACACTTGTCCCTGTCCTCGTCTAGTTGAGCTAATAACTGTTTCCTCTAGAAATTCAAAAAAATTTGCCTCCGTTTGTCTAAACCTTGTACCAATATAAAATTCAGATAGAATTTACACCAGAAGGTGCGTTGATTAAAAACTTGTAAAGAAATTACCTTTTTCTCCACATCTTTTCAAAATAAAATTCCAGATAGAATTTACACCAACAACCTAAATGGGTAACGTAAGCTCCTCATAAGGTTAAAACCTCTAGATTAAAAATAACTCTTACAAGCATTGACATTGAGCTTTCCATTCAGAAAGTAATCACGAAATGATTTTTATCAGGTATACGTGCTATGAAGGCGACAAGTAACCATCTATTCATTTTCTACGAAGTTGCTTCCAGTTCACTTAGGACCTTACGTTAGGAGATATAAATGAAGCTAAATCCCCTTTCACTTCTATTCCAACTTGAGTTAACTATGAGACTTGATATACCTCATATCATCCCACAGGTAATTCTAAAACCATTACTAAATGTGGGAAACAAAGCACAAGCGTGTAAAATTAATATTATCTCATCATCAATGAGATCTCATAACTTTGCCACCATGGTGCTCAATTCAATTTATAGATTCTCAAATTCACCAAGTTTGATGCAAGCACTATATTAAAGAGAAACCATCTTCTTCATCCATATAGAGGCATTTGGATTTGTCGTATAATGCTTTGAAGGTTGTCATTTTTTGGATATCCTGTTTCTTATTTGCATCATACCTCAATGTTTAATACTTTCTCATCAGTCATCATGTACACATTGAGATACCACACACTTTTACACATAATAGTAGCTAGCTAACTAAAAACATAAAAATTATGTAAATCGATTGAACCATATCCTTGTGAAGCTCCTAGCCAAAGCTCAAAAGAAGGCAGAGGAATAGCAATTTTTACTTGTTCTTTTTTTTTCTTTTTTTTGGTGGATAAGCAAGAAGAGATAAAATATGAAAACTGTGTGCAAGCTAAATTGGAGACTCAAATCCAAGATACTACCAACAGGCCCCGACCAACTAAATTAGCCAGCATTTTCCAGAGGGTTGGCATGTTGAGCTTTTACACTTTTCCTATTTTTTGATCCGCATTGAGCTTTTACACTAGTCGAACTGCTAAAGCATGTTGGTGTGAATTTCATATGCTTCTCTTCAAGTCTTGTTATAAGTTTGAAGATCGTCATCATCTCCCATCCCCACTCACCTCTCCTAAGAGAAGAAGGGGAAAAAATTGCAGAAATTATAGTTTCACATGCTCCCAGGAAATTAGAACTTTAAGATTGTCTAATGAAATAGAAAAGACAATTAATAAATTCCATAAAATAGAAATGAGGTGGCATATTCATAACCATGACATAAATTAGTGGTAATGAGGGGCTGATAAACACTTTAGGTATATGACAGAATGATATTTTCCAGATGAATCAAACAACCTCACCAGAACTATAACTGAGGTTGTGGTATTTGGATTGACGGTCAAAACTCAAAAGGCAGATGCTTTGCAAAGTCCTCTTCAATATCATCTCATTTGTTTTCCTAAAAGCAAATGATTTTTTCTCCAAATTAGAGTATGGGAATCAACCATAAACATTTTTTGAATAAGTACTACAAGGTAGATTTGTGAAATTTCATATATGTGGTTTTCATTTTCTAACATCATTATTATATAGTAGCACTAACAAGTTTGCACCTTAAGGGGCAGAAAGAGAACCTTCATTTAAGCAAATTCAGTGCGCTAAAAACTAATCAAATGGGATAGATTTTTGCAACTAATGCAGCTTCAGTGTGCAATGTATCAACCACCAATCGTATGCAAATAAATAAATACTTAGCGGCACTGTGCTATCGATTTGAAATAACAATTAACTAATGTCCCAAATAACCACACAAGTAAAATGATTGTATAAGGAGGCTAAGCTATATGGGACTCGAGTATCTGCTTAAATGGAACATCTTTTAACTAATTGGTATTCAAGTTCCATTGCAACCATAAATTCTATATACATAGCAGCTGTAAATAATAGCATTTTACTTTGTAGAAAAAGTTGAATAAGAAAAGAAAAGAAGAGAGAAGAAAAATCCTCTCACCAATCTGCCCCGTCTTCGGCTTCCAAATGACTTCAATGCAAGCCTTTTCAGGGTTTTCATTCTTCTTGGTTCCAGGTTTCGGTCCACAAACTGCAGCAAGAACTTTTGTTTCTCCTAACCCCAATAATAATAATAATAAAATAACACCCAAATAAAGATAGAATTGTTTCAATAAAAAAATCGTTTCAAGAAATACTACAAGTTCAAGGCAACGAGAAAAATATTAGCTAAAAAAAAATTATCAGCAAACTTACCAAATAAGCAATTGAAGCATAACAACACAAGATATCAAAAACCACCATTATAAATGAATTTCGAACAACATTTAAAAAAATAATAATAATAATATGAAGAATGAGAAAAATAGTAGTAGTAGTAATAACAATAAATAAATAAATAAGAAAAGGTAAGATATATGTCTTTTCAAGACTATCTCTACTGATGATTCAAATCTAATTCAAATTTAAATTTGATTCAAAATTCACAAAAGTTTCACCACCTCACCCAGATTTACAGATTCACATAGGATTTTATTTAAATGCAAACTCAAATAAGTGTATTATTATTTATAAACTCAAATTTAAATAATTATTAGAGAGTATGAAATTCAAATTCAATTTTTATTCAAATTATAACTTAAATTTAAGTAAAAATTTAAGTCAAACATTGAAGATGCTCATTATGTATTGAAGTTGAAGATATATATGTGTGTGTGTGTGTGTGTGTGTGTGTGTAGACACACAGAAACCTTGAGACCGACTGGCCATGGGCATGGCAGAGGATGTTGCAAGAACAAGCAAGTGATCTCAACTGGTTCGGTGTCCGGGCATCAGCCCTATCTATTTCCATACTCTCTCGCAGTCCCTCCCACCATTATCTTCTTGTTTTAATTTACAACAGAGAGATTCGAAATGGCTTCCTTTCAAATTTAATAATCGGTTTGGATGGAGTGAATCGGAGAGAGACAATTTGAGTTTTAGATGAATTTTTCAATTTTTTTAAAAGTGAAGAAATTTGAAAAAGAAAATGTAATTAAAGAATTTTTTGAAATACCAAAATTACTTATAAATAAAAGAATTAGAAATTTTGAACATATGGGGGAAAAAAGGTATAATTATCAAATATTTTTTTACATTTTTTTTCTCCCATTGATCATTCAATTTTAAATTTTCTTTCCTTTTTCTTTTCTCTTCAAAACTTTCAAACGAAATAACTGATGATAAACAATAATAAGAGACTTCAAATCTCTAATCGACCAAATGGCTAGAACATGCATCCCTCCAAGCTTTTAAGGGTTTTTGTTAAGGTTTATTTTAGGGTCATTTGAATTATAAGTCCACAAAATATATCAAAAGTTCAATTTCAAACAAATTAGTCTACCAAATCCCTCTGACCACTTTATGACTAAAACAATATACTATAGGGTGAAAACTTATGCATGAAGAGAGACAACAAAAATATGACCATTATAAGCTCCCAGCAAGGTATGATTGTGGTGCCTACAACCTCGGTGGGAGAAGATCTACTCAAAAGATCAACAAAGAAAATAAAAGGAGATGACCCTTCGCCGAATACAACGATGTTGGATGAGTCTGTCTCTCCAATGGGTGAAGTTACAACCCAGAATCATAGAGCTTCCCCAAAGGTAACCATAGAGGATGGGATTGCGAATGACGCATTGAAAACAAAGAAAGCTGACCAAGTCAGCGTAACTGCCAATGGAGGAGTCCAACCAGTTCAAAAATCTTTTAGGGAAGAGTTGATTGCCAAAAAATAGGTAATTGAGTTTTATAATTCGATTCTTGATGAGTCTATCTCAGATGAAAAAACAGATACTGTCATATTAGACGAAGAGCTAGAAGATGAGGATGTTAAACCCCAATTAGAGAATAACAGTTGTTTCCCTAACATTGTCTTAGGCCAGCGAAGAATCAAACACATGTCACATCCGTGGAAAGACTGAATTATAGTTAAATTTTTAAGGAAACCAGTAATATACAAGTTACTGCTAACTAGGGTTACACGTACGCCTTTGGCGCTTCAAAGAGACTTCGAAGCCATAGATTTTGGTTTTGGTTACTTCCTCTTTAAGTTTGACAGGATGGAAAATTGTGCCCATATGTTCTCGGATGGTCCTTGGATCATTATGGATCAATACTTAACAGTTAGGAGGTAGGAGCCGGATTTCAGACCCTCAGAAGTCTAAGTTCTAAAGACGGCAATGTGGGTTACACCGCCAGAGCTTCCCATTGAATATTATGATAAGAGAGTGCTACTAGCGATCGAAAAATACATAGGTAAACCTTTAAAAATAGATGGGAACACAACAACGTCTACGCGAGATAAATATGAAAGAATGTGCTTGGAAATAGACCTTACCAAACCTCTTCTCACCATTTTCAAACTAGGCAAAAGCTAGCTCAAATTGGAATATGAATCGGTCCCATCGATATGCTTCAGGTTGTGGTAGGGTAGGTCATACCAAAGAAAATTTTCGTTTCATGTTGCAGGTGGTTTTCCATAATAAGGATAAGGATCCAATAGCAAGGGAAGGAAGCAATGAATTGTTGGAGCTGGAGAAAACTAGAGAAAAAGCTAATGCAATGGAACTGACTTCACCTAAGTATGTGCTATGACTTCTAGTTTCAAAAAGGTATAGAAGGCTAGTTAGCTCAAAGTGCAATCCCCTTGGCCCAAGTCGAAAAAACCAAAACCCGGCCCAACATAGGTCAAGGTTTCAAACGTTAGAAAGCGAAGGTTTGGAGGTAGAAGGGGATGGAAAGTAGTCACATCCACCAAGGGTTGATGGAAAGCTAGCCCAACCACTAGTGGTAACAGAAAGAGACATTGAGAATGCAGGGCAAACTGATGCAAGTCATCACGTGGGTTCGTGAAGATCAATAAAGGAAATCAGACATGGGTAAGAGTAACTCCTCTAGGGCCATAAATGGGAGCCACATCAATAAGCAAGAATTTAGACGTGATAGGCTTTAGATATGGGAAATCCAATCCCAAAGATAACCCTAACAAACCGAACCTTAACCAATCCAACTCTAAACTTATCCCAACCAAACCCCTTAATCAAAACATAATCACCTCCCTATCCTCAACCCCACCCCCTCCTCTCCTACCTCTCGACATCCTCAAAACCTCCCCCTACCGCAATCCCTTCATTCCATTTCATCTTCTCCAACCTCTGACTCTACCCCTTTCGTGGTCCTTGTAACCCTACTCCTTCTAATTAACCTTTTCTTCACCCCTTCTCCTTCAGAGTGCCAGTCGGAAGGGGACCACTATTTTATCTTGCCAGACAATAGTAGATTAGAAAAATCCCCTCAAGAACATACTTTAGATGGACACCACACCAAGAGAGGAAACCACCCTAGACGTGCTAAGTTTAAGTCTAACATTATAAAGGGAATATCACTTTTTGCACTTAACAAATATCCCTTGGAGAATTTAGAAGGTTAGAACAATGATACACACTCCAAAAGGATAGGAGTAGGAGCCCATCAGCACATCGTATCTATGGCAACGACGAGAGATGACTTGGACACACTAAGGAACCTAGCTTGGTAGAAATGAATACTAATTGATCCCTTGAGGCTCTTTCTCCCTCATATAATGTCAATGAAGATCTTTTCTTGGAACAGTAGAGGAGTTGATAATAGCCAATTCTGGTAAACTTTTACAGAAATTATGACAACTTATTGTCCGGCAGTGGTTATCCTAATGAAGACTAAGGTCTGAAGCCAGAATAGGATGAATTTTTCAATAACTTTATGTAATACCCTGACCTAAATTGTAACCGAGTGAGTCATGTAAACTGAACCGATAGGGCTTCATGTTATGACATTAAATGAAATGAACGGTTTTGGTATCTCAATAGCTTTAACTGTACGGACGATGCCCGGGAGATGCTCGAGCAAGCTATGAACGAATATCAAAATAAAGGTAAATTAAAAATAAACTAAAAATAAGATAAAATAAAATAAAAAGTAAAAATTAAAATTAAAAAAATAATAATAAAGAAAATAAATAAACAGCATAGAATATAGATATATACATATGTAGGTGTATATATATAGCGATAAATATATATATATATATGGGATGTAAGCTATATGAATATATATATATATATATGGAAGTAAATGCATGCAAAAGGGGGAAGGGGTTACAAGCAGGAAAAAGGGAACGGAAGGGGGAGAAAGAGAGACAGAAATGGAAGGGGGAACTGAGGGGGCGCAGGGTGCTATAAACTGAGGCATTGAAAAAAAAAAAAGAACAAAACAAAGACAAAAAAACAATCTCTCAGAAGGAAGCAGCACTCGGAGTGCAGAAGAGAACCAGGAGGAGAGAAGGAGAAGAGGAAGAGGAAGCAGGAAAGAGGAAGTAGGAGAGGGGGGCGTAGGAAGGTAACTCACAAAAAAAAATTCTATATTTTTTTGGCTTTTATTTCGAAGTGCGTAAAGCTTGTACGTGATCATAGAATACTGTTCTAAGGAGAAAAATAGGAATTTAGGAAGAAACCGCGAAGGAAACAGTTGAGAAATGGGACAGATATCGTGCATGATTGAAAAATTGAGCAGGGAGTTTTGGGTTGTTTTGATCTGTTTTAAATGTCTAAAACCGTGTTAGAATGTGTTAAAGATGCTTTAGAATCAATTAGAAATGAAAAGGATCGAGAAAACCGTAAGAAAAATAAAAGAAAAAAAATTTCTGAGATTTCTGGCCACCGGAGTCGAAGAAGGCAACCGGAGGGCTGCTGGAAAAAGGGGGGTTGATGGCTACTGTTGGATCAACGGGTCGGTCAACAGGTCGGGTTAGGACCTGCCTAGGCACAGTGAAGGGTGACCCTAAACTGCATTGTTTTGTTCTTGCTCAATTTCAAACTTGAAATTGATTTTGTAAAAATAGGGGGGGTGAAGTGCAGAAGCCGCGAGTCGAACCCCAGACCACATAGTGTGTGGGCACTTATCCTCCACACGCCACCACTATGCCACAAGGGCACTTGTGCATATTTATGAGAAATATATATAATATATAATTAGTTAGTGTAATTAATTAAGAAAAATTTATGGGCGATGCGTGGCTGCTAGGAATCAAACTTGGGAGTCGTGGTAGGTGGGGGGCATGCCCACCACTGTGCCACACTTACACATGTAAATGAAAATGGAGATTATATATATATATATTATATAATTAAGAAATTAAATAAAATAATTAATTACGTATTAAAATAAGCTTTCGATGTCCAAATTCAACAAATAAATAGTGTAAATTTACTATTTTGGATCCTATGAACCTAATGGTGAGGTCCGTTTTGTGAGACGGAGTTCCAAAAAATAAAATACTCGTAGGAATGCCAAAATGACCAAAATGCCCCTAAGTCAAATGTGAGTCAAACGAACTCCGATCAAGTTAAGTAAATAGTAAATTTTTATTATTTCAAACCTTCTGGACTCAACGGTGAAGTTTGATTTATGAAAACAAAACCCAAAAAATAGCGACATGAAAAATGACCATTTTACCATTTTTGGTATAGAAGTCCAAATTGAAAACCGTGAAAGTCTAAACTGATTTTTTTCGACATTCCAGACACAAGAGTAGAGTCTAAATTAGTAAAAGAGATACTTAGAATAATGAAGTGTATAAATTGATAAATGATATTAGAACTGAGACATGTTTATTGATGTATAGGCAAGTCAAAGGGAAAAGAGAAAGTTACAGAATACTAAAGTAGATCGTACAGACTAAAGGTAAGTAAAATCCTATCTCTTATACATGATTTTCCAAGCCACATTTTTTCTATTACTGCCAAAATTTTGTACTCATGTACGTACCCACTGCTATTGTCCTACTAACGATATTGTTCTATCTGGTAGATGCTTATTGACTGTTATCTCCTGATTTCTATGATATATTGTGCCTTGAAAGGCCTATTGTTGTATGATTACTACATGATATTCCATACTTTATGCACTTCTTATGGAATCACGATAGAATCATGATTTATGATAAATGCCAGATTTTGTGTTCAGTCACAATATTTATATGATGTTATCTGATTGACAGGACCTACGGGTCAATTAATGGGACCTACAGGTCGAGTCCGTGAACGGACACATGGCAATGATGGCATTTTTACGCAGTGACTTATAAGGACATTTTATATGCATTCATGTTAAGGGGGTATGCCGGGCCCCCAAAAGACCGAAGGTCTGCCAAACCCTGAACAGAGTAAATGCATCATTCATGTTTGACTGTTATGTTGACGTTTATTGGATTCATAGGATGTTTTTATTTCCCTATGAATAGTTTCTATGTTGATAGTTTCCCTTATTTATTGGATTTGACTGTGACCGAATTATTATGGCAGTATATTTATGTTGACTGTGATTATTGAGATTTTCTCATATTCATGTTATACCATTACTCATACTTGTTTATTGTGCCTTACTATTCATTGGCCATTGTGGCATTTTTACCGTTAACTGGCACTATTCCATGATTGGCTATCATGTTCACCCTATGAGTATATATATTTCTATGTTAACCCTAAGCCGCATTGGATATATGCTTTTACTTACTGAATGTTGTTAGCTCACTCCACTTACTTAAACTTTTTAGGTGAGAATGCTACAAACCATAGTAGGAGTTCAGGAGCTTAGAGAGACAATTGAGGAGCATGATAGAAATGAATAGAGTCTATCCCATGTACTCACCACCTAAACGTGGTTTTATGTTTAGTTATGTCAGTTATATTTTTCAGTCATTGAACAATATTTTGTATTAAAACTTCCGTAATTTAATGTTATGTTTACATTATTTATTGTTATTATTGATACAACGAATGAAAAAAGTAGGGACGACCATTTGGTCGGCCTCGCGACACGAGATCTGCATAGGGTGGGTTTCGGGTCGTGACACTTTAGGTTGTCAAAGAACTACATTATTGAAGTTGAAGTTATGGCTGAAGGCATTTAGCTTCTACAGGATTCGGATCTAGTTAGCGTGCAGACATTTGGGTCTAATGACTAGGTGATACATGCAGTAATCTTTAAGAGGAATTTCAAGGATTGGATTTTATCAGCGTTTTATAGAAGCCCTAATTTTAGGAAAAGAGATCTTCTATGGACTAACATGAATGATGTAGCTAAGAACATTATGGATCTTTCTTATATGACAATCGGGGACTTTAACGACATCTTTTCCTGTTCTGAAAAAAAGAGGAGGAGTGTCTTCTAGCGGTAGCCGCTACCAAAGATTTCGTGAAAATGTTAACAACTGCAGGCTAATAGACCTGGAAAGCAAAGGTCCTTGGCTTTCGTGGTTTAACAATAATAAGGGTCATGCGAGCACTTCGGTGCGTCTAGACACATCCTTGGCTAATCCGGCTTGAAAGCAACTCTTCCCAGAAGCTTCGATAAATATCCTTATAAAAACCTACTTCGATCACGCCCATTCTTGTGTATCTGTCAGGTATGACTCAACCCTTTTTATCATACTATTTAGAATGGAATATGCATGCTCCCTTCACCCTTAGTTTAAGGAAATCGTCGCTTGGGCATGGGATGTTGAAAACAAACCCTTGATTAATGTGGTAACTAACTTTAAAGAATTGGCCATCCACTAGAACAAACATAACTTTGGGAATATCTTTCGAAGAAAAAGGCCCGACTAGAAGGTATCCAGAAAGCCATTTCTCACCATTCTTCAAATAATTTACTAATCTTAGAAAATGATTTGATCAAAGAATATAACTCAATCCTCAAGGAGGACGAAGCTTTATGGTTTCAAAATTCCAGGGTCAATTAGCTTTCTTCGCGGGACAAAAACACTAAGTTTTTCATACCTCCACTCGTAAAGGAAGAAAAAGAAACAAGATTAAAATGCTTAAAAGTACGAATGGGGATTAGGTTGAGAACCCGGACCAAATAAAACAACTAGTGCTAGACCACTTTAGGGATTTGTTTTCAAGAGATATGAATATGCCCTTTCCTTTACCCATCTCTAAATTTCAACAATCCCTAAGGGAAAGGGAGAAGAATATTATAACCTTGGAGTTAACTAACATTGAGATAAAAGATGCTATATTTTCTATGCGGCCTTTCTCAGCTCCTAGCCCCGATGGTATAAGTCATTTTTTCCTCCAATCCTATTGGAATAACGTGGGAGACTTAGTTTGTAACCTTATTAAAGATTCCTTCAGGGAAGGAATATTTTTGACAGACCTGAATGAATCCTTTATCGTTTTAATCCCAAAAATTGTGTCCCCGAAAACCATGAACAACTTACGCCCTATCAGTCTTTGTAATGTGGTTTACAAAATCACCACGAAGATGTTAGCCAATAGGCTTAAACCATTATTGAATGAGTTGGTTGGTCCCTTCCAAAGTAGCTTTATCCTGAATAGAACTACTTCGGACAATATTATTATTACCCAAGAGATTATTCACTCCATTAGGATAAAAAAGAAAAGAAAATGGGCTTTATGGTGGGAAAGACAGACCTTGAGAAGGCTTGGTATCTTATTGATTAGGACTTCCTTAAACAGACCCTTGTTGATTTTAATTTCCCTAGCCAGTGGGTGAACTTGATTCTTAATTGTAGTAGCACCAACAAGATATCCATTTTGGTTAATAGGGAACCTATTGCTTGCTCCCTACCTCAAAGAGGTCTGAGACAAGGGGAATCCTTATATCTTTATCTTTTTATGTCTTGTGCATGAAAAAAGTGTCATATCTAATCTAAGATAGCACAAAAAACAAGAAATGGGATGGTTTTAAAGTCACAAAGCATTGCCCTCCTATTTTCCACCTTTTCTTTGCTGACAATTTAATTCTTTTTGTAAAAGTGGATAGAATATCTGGGTTAAAGTCATGACTTCAGCACAAAATCCAAGGTTACTCTTATCATTGGCAATCATTGAAATCTTGGTTTTTTCTCCATACCGTCACATGAATGATGCTAGGGTTTATTTATAGTAGAGCTGACACATGTGAGTACGTTAGGGTTTCTTGAATATCTGGGATGACCTCTACGTGGTCAACTGAAGTCCAAAATAGAAAGTAGTTATGGAACATTATAGAAAGTTATAAAAGGTTTAATGTAGGATTTTTCTCTCTTTATTCTAGAAGGTTTATATGGTCCCACTGTTCAAACTGTGAAGGTCTTAAAACTGTAAGGTTCTCTGAAGAGCCCGTTACTTAATCCACCATGCCACAAAACTGTGAGAATCCCAAAAGTGTGAGTTATGGCGTTATTACTGGTGTTATATTCACGCCAGACCGTGAAGATCTCCACAAAGACTGCCCCAACATGCTTCAGGCAACCCCAAGGTGGTAGGGCTTAGTAAATCTCTGTATCTTCAACCGAGCAAGTTTTTCTTTTAGGATGTCAACTCATTCTCTTCGTGAGGCTATCCAATTGTAGCTCTTCAGATGTCTAATGGGGAGGCATTTGGCTTGTCTTTAAGACGTCAAGTCACCCCTCATAATAGAGATGAGTATTCCACGAGGCATTGTTAGAGCCTCCACGTGTTATATAGCTAGTGAATCCCCAATTATGCTTGGTGATGATTATTTTAGGCACCTATAGTTGGCAAATAAAAACAATGTTATAATTGGAATACCTTAAATACCCTTCATAGAATAAAATTCTAACTCCCTTGTTATCATTTTGTTACAAAAATTAAGTACCTTTCATAAAAAAATATAAGTTATACTGATGTATTTTGGCCACTTAAATATTGTACTAGGCAAGACAGTAGTAAAATACTCCTAAATTCACTACCTAAACCAAACACGCTGTTACAAATGATTTATCATTTTTATTCTTTTTTTTGTTGGTAGTAACAAATAACTCAATCTGTAGTTTGCACCTCAAAGGGATAAATGTCACGCCCCAAATTCTGACCAAACCCGAGGCGCGACTGACGAGACAGAAAATAAAATAAATAAAGGGACAAGAAAAATAAATTCACTAAACATGAGTCCATCCCCATCAATACATAAGATAACATGAATACATCGTTCATAGGTCATTCGGGCTTAAGCCCTTACATTACAAAACATGGGTCCCACGGACCAAAATATAACAAGTGTCTCCTCCTATCAAAGCATCACTGGGTCTCAAGTAGCTGGAGGGTCCTCATCTGAAAATGTTGCCCACGAATGGGTCAGCTCAACTGCTGGTATGATGAAGTGCTAATGCAAGAAATAAAGCTAAGGCGTGGCATGTGCAAAGTGTACATTTATTTCTAAATGACATTCAAGCATTGCAGTAATATATATATGGATGGTATGCATGACACACCCATGCACAACTCTATGTCACACCCATGTCTCGTTTCCGGGTACTCCCCGATGCAATGGCCAATTTTGGGTTTTTCACCACAGGATCTACACCCTCATAATGCAATGCTCAACCCACACTATGTTCTCAAAGGATTCATCATATGCCAATATGCCAATGCAATCTCAATGAACATGGTTATCAATAATATGGCATGCTCGAACAATAACATATAAATCATCAGTCAGTTCCATATACAAGCATATCTCATATTATCAACTTAAACACATGTCATGATTTACATTCATCATTCACTAAATTTTCATAAAGTACAAGTGACATGCAAGCGTGTGAGCAATCAACCCTAAATCATCAAGTAAACACATTACACATAAGCACACAAGTCATTCCAGTCATTCACAAATATTCCTAACTTAACTTCATTTCTAACATTAGCAAAACACCATACCTGATGGGTTGGTATCAACCCTAGAAGATCGTGCACTATATGTAACTGAACCGGCAAATGAAAATGCAGGAGATCAAATCGCCCTCCCCTGTCCTGTCAGTGTCCCTAAAAGCATAAATTTCAACTCAGTCTATTGTCATTTGAATTTATGCTATTCATCAAATTTTATGTCTTTAATTCATAGGTTTCTATTCTGCTAAATTTAACTCTACCATTGGTTCTAGGACGTTGAAGAAAATAAGTTTAGGTTTTCGTAGAACTCAATTAGGACACCGGGGTTCAAAAGGGCAAAACGGTCATTTTGCACTTTTCACGGGTCCTCACATTTCGTGACTTCTTTTCACAAATCAGATTCCACGGTTGAGTCCGGAATGCTCAAGATAATAAAGTTTCACTATTTGTTTACTTAATTCTGAGTTCGTTTGACTGTACTTTAATCTAGGGCCATTTTGGTAATTTTAAAGGTTTGTGCGGGTCTTTTATTTTTTGGGACCCTGTCTCATAAAACGGACCTCACCATTGGTCTCAGAATGGTCGAGATAGTCAAAATACACTAATGACTTGTCCCATTTGGACTCCGGGATATTTTTGAATATTTAATTAATTAAATTAATTTAATTAATTAATTAATTTAATTTAATTAATATTTTATTAATATTTTATTCATGGGGGGTCAAACATAATTAATCAAAGTTCTGGGGTTCAAAATCAAATTTCTTAAAGTTCTGGGTTAAGGTTCAATTTTTAAAAGGTTCAAGGTCAAAATTGTAATTAATCAAAATTTACTATTCCCAATTCGGTTACCCAAACAGGGACTTATCCAGAACAGGGATAGGATATCCCTGTTCCTATTTCAATTTAAATTTTTGATTTCTTAAGTCCGTAACCAAACAGACCCGATCCCTTTTTAATTTAAAACACCAGCGCGACACGTGGCAGGGGCGGTTCAGCCCCGTCCAAATTGGACCCGACCCGGACCCGGAACCCGACCCGCACAGTCCCCTTCTTCCCCGTTTTTCCGGCGAACCTCCGGTAGGGTTCCGGCGCCGGCGACTGTTTTCCGACGATATTTTCAAGGTTTCAAAATGCAGTTTTCTTCATTTTCTCCCAAGGGTTTCATATCTAGGTTTAGTTTTTGATTTAAACCACTAGATCTTCACGAAATAGGGCCCAAAGGCCCATGGCCGAATCTCCGGCCAACTGTAATTTTTTGATTTCGCACTTATTTCTCTACTGTTTTTCATCATTTCTTTTTCCTTTGGTTTTCTGCACCACACAGAAACTCTTCCCCATCATTTGTTTCAAGGTTTACACATAAAATAATAGGGTTCCGATTATTCTCTAACAACCTGCAACTTTGAATTTCTAACTGATTTCTCAATATTTTTCAATTGTTCTTCTTGTAAAATAATTCACATTTCATACACTACAAGGCTCTAAGCTCAAAGCAATTAATCATGCAAAGAAATGAGAAATCAAACCGAACCCACTCACCTTTGTTGGCTGATTTTCTCAGTGCCGAACCTTCTTTCTCTCTTTTGCTCCACCTCTGGTTTAAGCTCCCAAGTCCCTCATTTTCTCTCTTTCCCTCTGATTTTATTTCAACTTTATGCAGTGTATACATATATACATGTATACACCATTTGACGGTTCTCTCTCTCTCTCTCTCTCTCTCTCTCCATTATTTGTCTCTCTACTCTCTCTCTCTCTACCAGACCTGTGCACCCTCTGATAACCTTCTTACACACACCACCAACATACTGCCAGCTACTCTATGCCCTATTTAGTGTGCAACACTCAATCTCTACACACACGCTCATCCACACACTCACCCGTACACACACACCCACTTGCACAAATCTGACCCCTATATATATATATATATATATTCATATACATCCATGCATACACATAACATACATGAACACATAATTTTTTTCACATGACCTACATGCATATTCACACAATATATAATTTCATATATAATACATGCCTACATGCATCATTTGAATTAAATAATAATAATAATAATAATAATAATAATAATAATAATAATAATAAAAATAACTAATTAAATCAAAGAACAGGAAAATTTATTTATCCCAAAAAAAAAAAATTTTCCTGGTCTTTACAATAAACCCCAACAACTCACACAAGTTTCACTTCCGAACATTCTCCTTTTATTTGAGGAATCAAACCTAGGATGTTTGAGTTTTTGACATGTCCCAAAATTGTTTTTTACCATTGAGCCACTAGATACTTATGGATGTTAGCACTTGACATTCATTGTCAGCTTATTCTCTAACAACTTAAGTTTTCAATGCAACTGGTGATCTAACATGCTATCAGAACTCTAATTATGAGAGGTCTTGAGTTCAAGTTTCTACCATCTCATCAGTGCAATTTTGCTTTCACTCACTCGCTCTGGCACTTGCAATACCTCGCACTCTATTATATGCCAACTCTCCATGTGAAAAATGGGATTACATGTAAGAAAGGGTGTTAGCACTTTATATACATTTTCAACTCATTCTTTAATAGCTTAAGCTTTTAGAGTGCGCAACTGGTGATCTAACAATTGAAAAGATGTATCATTACTATAGAGACTTGAGAGAAAATCTTTATATTTAATTGGGTCATTCAGTTAAAGGTCTATAAAATAGATTAAAATTATCATAAGGTCCACTACTAAAACTATTAACCCTAAAAGTTTATTAATCCTATTATGACTAAAATACCTCTCCTTTAACCGATTTTCTAAAATAATGGAAACTTTTTTAACAAAGCTTTCGCAAACTTCAAAACCCAATAACTTGTAAATTACAAATTCATTTTTAATAAAATTTATATATTTAGACTCTAAAAATTAAGATCTATCAAACAAGATCCATATTTATATGATTTTTTTTTTTTTATAAAACAATAAACTTTTACTATCCCTAAAATAAAAATTGTAAAATTTTACTATTTGAAGAAAACATTGAAATCTCATTTTCACTGTGAATTTCTTGATTGTTACTAATTTTATTCGATTTTTTGAGTTGCAGTTTTCGATGTCAAATAATGTTTTAAGGTAGTGAATTTTGAAGAAAAAAATAGTATTTGGAGATAGTAAAATTTACTATCCCACTGATAGTTAGATTTATTGTCTCATTGCTTCATTATTTTTGGTTTTGGTCTCCCACAAATTGTATACATCCAATCACACATACATATCAACACATAACCTCAACAAAGGTGAGAAGTTTTGAGAAGCAACGTTGCACTCATTGGGAGGTGGTGACATACCATTGGTTGACATGGTTGCCTTATGATTGAGCATCTATATACCTAGTGTCGGGTTAACGCTTGTAGGAGCACATAGATGTATTAAAGAGCAAACTTCCATTCATGGAACGGGCACATTGCGGAACGTGGTGAATTAATTAATCGTGAATGGTGCTGGAGTGTTCAAATCTTTTGTAGACTTGTATTTTGTTCTTTTTCACTAATGAAGTTTTGTAGTTTAGTGTGAATTTTATTTCTCAAGAGGGTTTCTCATGTATATTGTCGTGTTTCTATTTTTGTGAATGCATGTGAAATGTTTTTATTATTATTGATACCATAATGATTTCATGAATTTAAGATCCTACATTTTTAATAAATGAGTATCTTCGATAGTAATTTATCTTGATTAATAAAATAATTTAAAATATATGTTCCACATTAATTAAATGATGATTTAGTTAATTAAAAAGTGATATAAATATTTTTACATTTTTTATAAAGAGTTATTATTACTAATTTTTATATAATACTGGAATTTGGAAGTTATCGTAACTGATCATTTTTTTTTTCTTTCCATAAAAGTTATAGGGCGCTTGAAATTTCTAGGACTTAATGATATAAGGATAAATAATATTAAGGACATTATTGTCTATCACATCATGTTAAATGACCTCAATTCAAATAATAAAAAAAGTAATTGGACTCTACACAAAAAAAAAAGGACCAAACATGGAATCTAACTCTATTTTACATCTCTTCAAAAGATTTATCACTAATTAACCTTATTTAATTTTAGGAGGTCAAGAATTGCAACATATTTCTATTATTTTTTGAGAGTTAAATATATAAAAGAAAGGGGAAAAAAAAAGAAGAAAATAATACACTAAATGTTAATGGCATGCTAATTTTTTTAGGCGAGTAAAGAAAAAAAAGAATTTATTAAAATTGAACTGAAAATTCAGAATACCTTCACCTCCGACTGTTAATGAAGGTGACAAGTGCCAAACCCCAAAAAGAGGTAATATAACAAGTGAAACTCTTTTTCATGTCACTCTCTTGCCAGTATGCAGAGAATATTTTAGTTTTAGTTTGGCTTTGTAGTGCAATACTGCTATCATTGGAACTCACATGATCAATTTTATAAAAATACCAAATTATATTGGTGCTAATATGAGTATTGGATATTTTCTTGTTCAAGTTTTTAACTAATAGTAATTAAGTTCCATCTCCTCTTATAAAATATAATATAATATAATATAATATTATTGATTATACGCTAAGTAAATCCCGTAATAATGCACTATCATATTATTTGTGATAAAATTTTTAAAATAGTAGAATGCATGAGTATTTTTCAAAGAGAAAATACTTAGCCCCAAAGTATGTTGGACGAACTCCGTCTTATTCAATTACGTGTTTTAATCATAATTTATCAACTGTGTAATGCCATAAACTTTTTTTTAATTAATTATTATTTTTAATTGAAACTAGTCATATGATATTTATATATATATATATATATATATATATATGCAATGAATAAAATTATGACACATGAATAGAATGAGGTTTCTCTTTAGAACAATTTTAACGGTCAAAGTAATAAGAGAGACAAATGAAATAACTATCAAAATAGTTTTCAAATTCTCAAATTTCACCGTAATTCATATTGGTATGAAAAATGAATCCAACTCATATTGGTATTTACATATGGATATAATCAGAAGAGATAGAAAGGCCAAAACTAGTAAATAAAATGATGAAAAAAAAAAATATAAAATAAATATTTTATTGAAATATTGTTATTAAAATAATATATAATACCGAGACTCATTAACGTATACATACAATAATTATATGTGAATATTTTTTGATCTAAAAATGGCTACTATTATCTAAGTTTCTCATATGAATTTTTAGCCAAGTAGTGTCCTGTTGTCCAAGGGCTCACGGATAACGGATCTCACGCGTCACTCAAATTTCTGCTGGAGTTGGCCTAAGAAAATTACAAATCAACCATTCCTGACGGCCAGTAATGGCTTTTGGATCAGCTCCACCGCTTAAGAACCAGAATCCAGGTCAGCGAGCATGTATCGACAGTCAAAGTCACGCTTTCTGCGGGGCGCGTGGAAACCAACCAAATGCAATGTGGTGTATCTACTGGTAAGAAAATAGATGATAAAATGAAACATATGTCAACAATGGCCTAATACAACCTCCATTTATATAGCCATATAAATGAGACTTTTAGCCTACCATTATTTATAAGGTAAACCAATTAAATGGCCAACTAGTTACATGTTCACGTTAAATATTAATGGCAATGTAAACTCGATTTTATGTGAAATAAGATAATTTTTTATTATTATTTATAATTGGGTCTTCGGGTTCTTATATGAGATAAGATAATTTTTTTATTATTTATAATTAGGTGTTCGAACCAGTTTATTCGTAGCTTGATTAATTTCAAAATCATGAAGTTAGTGATCGGATAAATCTTAGTGATTTAATAATTTAATATTTTAAAAATTAAAGATAAAGTGATTTGAATAAATGAAAACTCAAATTTCAAAATTGGAGGAAGAAATTTTTGTTCAAAAATGAAAGTTTTTATTATCAAATTTAGAGAGGAATTTACAAGTATTTTTATTTTTATTAAAAAAAAAACTGAAGAATTTTTTTTTTATTCTAAAGATTAGAGCAAGACTAATGAGTGGCTTTTCCGTAATAACTGCCCAGGTCAAGGGCATATATATCTGAATGACGGTAATCAAGCTATAAATATTCCTCATTTTTTCACACTTCTCGGAAAAGCCAAACCCTGCTAGAGCATATAAGCAGATAACAGCAGCAAGCTCCAGAAAACCCACCGCCCCACGTATACCGGCCATGCCGATTCCAAAACCCATACAGGTACTTCAATTTCCTCCAGAAATATATATACTTATATATACATAAATAATAATAATTGATGAGAAAAGTAAACATAACAGAGCAGTCAACTCAACCGCTAAGACTTACCTCAATTATGTGGTTTACAAAACAACAGAAATATAAGATCTCTGTATTTTATACCCTTTTCCTCACCTTTCTCGGCGACCAAACGTTTCCTGGCTTTGATAATTCTCTTTCTTTCTATTGATCTGGTGATTGAAGAAACGTTACCATTGTAAGCAACTTTCGTGTACTTCCAATTAATTTTCCTCTTCATTCTCAATCAGTTTTTCTTTTAATATTTTTAGTTTATAATTTTCTAGGGTTCTAAATTGAGTTTTAATTTCTTTTTAGTTCTATTCTGTAGTGTGAGAAGTAGGTTGTTGTTTGTTCAGCGAGAAAATTAACCTTTAGTGCATATTCATTCATGATTAAATGTGTCTAAAGAAAGTTGTTCCTATTCATGCTCTTCCATGTTATCTTATGAAGTTGATGAATTGTTTTTGCACGTTTATAATTCCATAGAAAAAATGTTATTGGGTTCCGTTGAGCTGCTAAAATAATGTGATTTGAAGTGTTTCATTGTTCTGTTTGGTTCTTCAGAACTGAACCCGTCTCCACCTTCAAAAAAAGAAAAAGAAAAAGGATGCCTTGGTCTGAAAAAAAGAATTTAATAAACCCATGCAATTACATGGCTTGCTTTGATCTTTCATCTGTAGAAGCATTTTCTTTACTTCGATTTTGATGTGTTCAGTGGATGGAATTTAAAATTTTGACACTCATAACTGAACTCATCTATGCCCTGATATCAGGTCAGCTGCTTAGGAAGCTTTGTTCATATGTTAGTTTTTGCTGCATTTGACAATCAAGTGTTGTAGACCATTAGTTTTTATTAGAAAGAGTTGTCTATCTAACTAAGTTTTGTGTTGTATGGAATTTTGCAGGGGTAATAGGGGTCATCTGATTTTCATTTACCAATTGATAGAGTGATTTCTTAATATGGGTCATGAATTTCGCTATTTATATCCGATGGAAACCAGGAGACTGCTATGGCTGATGGGACTGGTGTTCGCTGCAGCTTTAGTGGTTCAGTATTTTGAACTTCCATACGTTCATGTAATTTCGTCTTTATTTTCTGCCAGCAAGGCTCAAACACTAGTAATAGGCAGCTTACCAACTGGAGATTCATCTCGTTACCCAAAAATGTTAGGTACTGTGACACCTTCTAATGTTTTGAACTCTACAGATGCTGATGCTGTTCATGAGACGGTTATTATTACTAATACCTCAGAAGGGAAGGACATAGGTCTAAAAAATGATTCCGTCTCAGAAAGCAATGGAGGGTCAGATGATTCTATTGTTTTAGATGAAGATAGTGATCCTGAAGATGAATCTTCATCTGGTGATTTTGTTGAGCTAAACAGCCTAAACCACAATTCAACGGTGGAGATGATGACACCAGAGAATGCCTTGGCACCAGAGAAGGCAGGACAATCTGAATACAGCTTCTCTCAAAACAATGTTACTACTGATTCTAATCATTTACGAGGCAAAACAGATGGGGAAGATATTTCTTTGACATCAGAAAAAAATGAAAGCTTGGACGTGGGTCTCGGAACCCCTTCATTCTCATTACAACCGATAATTTCATCACCTAACTTTACCCTTCCATCAAATTTGGATACAAAATCAATAACTCCTGTGATATCTGTCAACCCCAACACTTCCTCAGCAGATAAAGATTTAGCCAATACACTTCCGAATGTTGAAAATCCTGGGCTTTTGCTGAGTGATCTTACTCCATCAGACAATAATTTCTCTATACCTAATGTTCCTGTGGTGAATACATGGTCTGAGGAGTCAACAGCAGCAGTAGTGTCGATATCTGAGATGAAGGATTTGTTAGCCCATAGTCGTGCTTCATCCTTTTCAATGGTATGTGTAGCTTTTCACATTTCAATTTGGTCAAAGAAGATTGATTCACAGAAAAAGGTTGTTTCAACTTAATTATTTCCTTTCTTCTCTTGGCAGAAACCAAGGTGGTCTTCTGCAATGGACCAAGATTTACTAAATGCAAAATCACTGATTGAGAATGCACCCATTATAGTGAATGATCCTGGACTTTATGCTCCTCTGTATCGGAATGCTTCCATGTTTAAAAGGTAAGTATAATAAGTTCTCAATATAGACAGATTATTCCACATGCATGGCTGGAATTTTTTTTTAGTCATTTTGAAGTGTCTTAACCCATGTAACATTTGAGATTTTGAGCATGTAGTGTACATGTATTTTCAGAATAGGTACTCCATGGAGCTTCTCTACTCCCAACCTACATTTCTTACACAGCTCAACATACGTGCCTGCCCACGTATTTGTGTGGCTATTAGATGATGTAAACTCATATGTCGAAAATATGAAATAAGAATCTTTGAAACAGAATAGCTCTCTCTTTTTCTATAGGAGGAACCACATGAAAAAAAAAATCATATGACAGTTATGATGCTATAAAAATATTGATATTTATATCATTTTTGAGTTTTTTTCAAACAAAATGATATGAGGTTTTGAACAAGGCTTTGTTGAGGAGTTGAACATATTTTGAGAGTGGGATTTGGGTGTCCTTTTCATAGTTAGTTTTTAGCATCATCTATAAATAGTCGTAGGTAACATAGGGTCAATAAAAGTTTATGAATCCTATATCCCTTAAAAGTGATATGTTGAGGTTCAGTCGCTTGGGGTGGCCATATTACTGTGATAATACTAGTTTTGTGTTTTAATTATTTATTAATGTTCAGTTCCACAACAAGAACAAGATCTTTAATCTTCTGACTCTTTATCAACATGTTTGACATATGAGAGTTTCTCATCCACTTGAATATGGGTTTGTTCTCAATGATTGTGGAAATGTTTTGGGTGTTTAACCCTGTTGGTCATGATATTTGGATACTTGGAACGCACGGTACTTTTATTCTAAAGTTCACATAAAACTTTACTGGAGACAGCTCATCCATCCTGTATCATGATTACATTATAACTTTGACAAATGATAAAACAGTCTAGGTCATAGAAGCAGAGCAATTCATGGTCTTGGAGTTCAATTCTCTAGGTTACGGGACATGAAGCTATTCTTTGACCTGATTCATCCAAAGAAATTGACGAGTTCCTCATTTCTCAGATGTATTATTTGATTTTTTTTAAATAATATGTTGTGGTTACAGCTTTGAAAAAGCCATAGTTTTGTACATTTGCTTAAATCATCAAGAATTTCATCGAGATCTCTTTGAATGCTTGATATGTTGAATTCAAATAATAATGTCTGCTAAATCAAGAGAATTGTGTTCTATTATTCCATCCACCTTGTCCAAAAATCAGCAATACCGAAAAGGAAAAGGTCTTTACTTATCAGTGGAGCCAAAAGAATCGCACACAAAAAAATAAAGAAATTAATTGAATGTGCCGTTAGGTGTATCCAATGATAGAGATATGAAAGGAAATATTTGTGATTAAACCAGATCAATTATTTAATTTCCCAGGTGGTTTTCCTGGCTGGATGATGTGAATGCATGGATTGAATGGTTTGTTTAGAACCAATCCTGCTGAGGCAGCTCCTTCTGTTAACCTGCTTCCTATTATTGAGCTGGAGCATGCGTCTTGCTCAATCTATCCAGACAATGACCTGGTGCCTGACTGTGATAGGTTTTTCATGTGTTGTGCAAAGAACCCTCCTGCATGAGATTAGAATTGACTGTTATACCGTAAGAACCCTAAAGAAATCTACTTCCTTAAAAATAAAAAAAGAATAAGAAAAATTATAGGGCTTCTTGATGGTTTGGATGGTTCAATCATCTGGTCTAGTTTAAGTTTCAATCACAAAGTGTATGTTGCATGGAGCTTACAGGATATGGATACAATACTGCATGGTTGAACTTGTCATTTCTGTTATTCTTTCAGATTGGCAATGGCATCTTTTATATACTTTATGTAAAATTTCTTGAGATCAGATCAGTGTTTTTGCCTATTCTGTTTGGCTTGAGTAAGCTTGGCAATGTTAGGGATCCGGGTCTGTAGTATATAGATCAGGACAAGGGGGTTCTTGAACAGACTAGTCGGTTTCTAATTTCCTCAGGAGCAGTGGTGGGACTTGGGAGAAACCAGTAGTGGCAAGACTCACAACACTTCTATGTCTATGTAATTTCATATAGGAAAGTAAGTGTCTAAGAATTCTTATTTTTTTGATAAGTGGTCCTTGGGGTGGGAGTTGAAGTGTCGGTAAGAATTCTCGTACAGGGATCTTCTGATTTTGTTGAAAATCCAATTCTTGCATCAGTTATATTCGTATGAGAGCTAATTGTTTTTGTTACATGTGAAAAAGGCCTCGTCTCTGTCAAAGATGTGCATGAGATTCATTACAGCAATCTTGTATGCAAGAGTTATTAGTGTTGCTTGTGAATTGTGAATCACTTTCAGTTTTTAAAAGTTTAAAATCATCAAATTTGCAGGAGTTATGAATTAATGGAGCAGACACTCAAGGTTTACATCTACAGGGAGGGAGAAAAGCCTATTTTCCATCAGCCAGTGCTCAAAGGAATATATGCTTCTGAGGGTTGGTTCATGAAGCTACTAAAAGCAAATAAACAATTTATTACTAAAAACCCAAAAAAAGCCCACCTATTTTACTTACCTTTTAGTTCTCGAATGTTAGAGGAGACCCTATATGTACCTAATTCTCACACTCACAAGAACCTAGTACAGTATTTGAAGAACTACCTTGACATGATTGTGGCAAGATACACTTTCTGGAACAGGACAGGTGGAGCCGATCATTTTCTTGTTGCTTGCCATGACTGGGTATGCTTTGCATGTTTCCTTTTGATTTAAGTTTTATCAATTGTGATACTAAGGGACTGGTTCCACCCAGAAATTTAATTATTCCCTTCTAGTTTACATATTATTTCGGGTTAGCCCAGTGCACAAGGCCCTTGCTATTGTGGGGTTTGGGAGAGTTAGATGTATGCATTCTTGCCCCTGCAAACGGAGAGACTATTTTTTGTGACTCAAACGTGTTACTTTCGAGTGACGATGGAGCAACCTTCCTATTATGCAAAGGCTCACGCTCTTAAATATTATTTACTTATAAAAAAATTTACATATTATATACATATGGAAAAAAAAAAAAAAAAACATATTATTTGAAATCAGTTTTGTTATTCATATTATTTGAGTTTCCATTTTGTTGCTTGTAGGGTTCATTTCCAAGTTCTGAGAATAAACTTGGTTTATAATTTTGTAATGGATGGGTTTTTTTGGGGTGATGACCCCATTCTTAATGATGGATGATTTAATAACTTTAAATTCCATGGAGAAAAAGAAAAAAAAAAAAAAAAAAAGAGGAGGAAGGAATGAATGAATCTGTTTTTATTGTTGCATTTGTCACCCTCGATCTAAATGTTGAAATTTTATGGAGATTTATTTGTTAAATTCTCTAATAAATGTCATTTTTTCAGGCTCCATCTGAAACAAAGCGACACATGGCTAATTGTATAAGAGCTCTCTGCAATGCTGACGTCAAAGAGGGCTTCAAATTTGGCAAGGATGTGTCCCTTCCAGAAACATATGTGCACTCAGCGCAGAATCCCCTAAGACAACTTGGAGGCAAAACTCCATTCCCAGCGGCGAATCCTTGCTTTCTTTGCTGGGAACATGCATGGATATCTCCGTCCTATTTTGTTACAGCACTGGGAAAACAAAGATCCTGACATGAAAATCTTCGGCCGGATGCCTAAGGCGAAGGGTAAAATGAACTACGCCCAGCACATGAAGAGCAGCAAGTATTGTATATGTGCAAAAGGATATGAAGTCAATAGTCCACGAGTGGTGGAGGCCATTTTCTATGAGTGTGTTCCGGTGATAATATCAGACAATTTTGTTCCTCCTTTCTTCGAGGCATTGAACTGGGAATCCTTTGCTGTTTTTGTCCCAGAGAAAGATATTCCAAACTTGAAGAACATACTCCTTTCAATCTCAGAGAAGAGGTATCTCGAGATGCAGCGGAGGGTTAAGAAGGTACAACAACATTTTCTTTGGCATGCTAGGCCTGTGAAATATGATGTCTTCCATATGATACTTCATTCGATATGGTACAATCGAGTTTTCCAAATAAGACCCAGATGATAAATGTGTTTTGACTATGAAAAAGATTGCAGATACACAAGTTCTTGTTTCTTATTTTTTTCTGGTGAAGATAAGAATTACACACTTGAGGGGAAGTCAGAGGAGGAAATGATGTAATCTGGCAGAAATTCAGGAGCCTTCGTGCATAGAGGTGTCATATTATTTGCTGTATATATATGAAAGAGGAAAATTATTCTTTGCTGTATAAATCTCTCTGTAGAGGTGATGGGAACTCTTCTGCTGCGTGTATGAACTTTCCAATTGTAAGCTAATCTCAGATTCATATTGGGGCTTCACAATGTCAGGAGATTATATAGTTTAGTGTGCGTATTTTATGCTGGCTCATAATGGTATGGAGGATATATGTGATGTGTATATATAATGGAGAATAAAATTCAGCAAATTTGGAGTGATAATGTTCTCCCTCTAATGAACAGGAATGTTATGTCTATATACAGGATCTCCATGTAAGTAGTATTTTTGAAAGGGATAATTACACACGGTAGCCCTACCCTTCCAAAAATCCCTCCGTGCTTCCCTATCAGAGATGGCAGATGGATGGTGTTAGTGGATTGGTTATATATAATATTCTTAACCCTGCAATAAAATAATCACATCTTAATAAAAAAAAAATATATAATCTAACAAAATGACCAAAAAATCAATGAGAGAGAAACAAAATATGCCTTGGATATATTGAGCACGGTGGGTGGGATTTTTAAAAGGGTGGAAGTAATCATGTGGGATTAGGCTCAAGTCTCATAGGATGGATGTCTTCTCTTCTAGTGAGAATCTCAACACATTTGCTGATTCAGAAGAGTAGAAGGTGCGATGAATCATTTATAACATGAAAATGAAAATGAAAATGAAGATCAAAACACATGGTTGAATTTTATATGGAATATAAAAGTAAAATATTAAATATGATTTAATTGACAAAAGTGTTATTGTAGTAAATTTTTAAATTGAAATATATATTAAAAAAAACACACACACACACAGAGGAAGGGATAAACATGAATGCAAATCAAAAGATACCACCTATTCATAAAATATAATTCAAAATTTCTATCATCATGTTTCATTATATATACTAGTGTTTCTTGAAGCTTAAACCAACAACTTTTCAGTTCATTATATGATTTAATCGATGTTTGTTTTCTTTTGTTCATTGTTTCCAAATTTTGTTCCTCGATTTTTTCATTCACTTACATGGTGCCGTGGTAGAATTGACACTAATTAATAATTTTATTGCAAGTGTAATTAAATTATCTACCGTGAAATTCAAATCCAATTAAGGACAGGTGATTACAATGAACAAAAATATAGAGGATTTTAAACAAAGATATTCCAAAATTTTGACTTTTTTTAAATTAGTCAATTCTAAAATTTTGTCAAACATAATTTTTACCCATTATTTCAATCATTTTTTATCCAAGAATTTAGCCCACATCTAAAAAATTTAGCCCAATCTAATCTTTACTTATCATTTTTCTCATTTTTATACCAAAATTTCTGACTAAAATTTTTTTCGAAAAAATTCTAGCCTAACTCTAATTTTTATTTATTTATTTCTGGTTCCGCCCTTGCTGTGAAGGAATGAATGGGCTGATTCTAAGAGGGTTTGGAGATTCTGAGATGAAGATAGAGAAAGTGAAGATGGCATGCTTGGTTAATTTATGAAAACAAGAATTGGAGATGATGATGATGATGAAGAAGAATGAGACAGACGGTTTAATGGTGTGGCGGGTTAAGAAGAAAGAGGTGAGACGTGACAAATTTTGATTCTTTCTTATTATATATGGTTACAAGAAACAAACATCTAGGGAGAAATATAAGGTTAATTTTTGCACTTTATGCTGTACTTGCATGAAGAGTAATAGTATGTATACCATGTTTTATGCACTGATTACACTATATAAATACTGAATTTTGTTTTTTCATAATTTTATATGTAATATAGATTTTGTTTAATAAATCTTGATTTTTAGAATTTAAATATAATTTAAAAAAAAATAGATTATATATTGTAAATTATTTAATTTAAAAATTTGAAAACAAAAAATAGGTGGCATGGTAGTGTGCCCCATGAAATTAGAGTAAGTTATATGAAGAGATAATTTTGTCAACAAAAGAATAATAGACTTCTTAAGTTACAATATTTTAAATTAGATCTTTACTTAATAAATACTTTGTGAATAACTTATCATTACACTTTCGTTTGGAATTATAGAACAGAACAAAACGAGGACAAAAAAAAAAATTAAAATAGAAGAGAAAACAGAGGAAAAAAAAGAAAGCGTTTATCTTTTATCTTATTTGATAATTTAGGAAAAAAAAAGTTATTATTTCTTATTTAAATAATTAGTAAGAGAGAAAGAAATGAGTAAATTACATTAATATTTTTTAAGATTCTTGATAATTACATTGATTTCTCTTGAGATTTTAAAAATTACACAAATATCTCATTTTATTTTTAACAAACTATACTCACCTTCCCTCTAATCCAATTTCTTTTTAAAAGTAACAAAATTATCACTCTCATTTTGACAATTTTTTCAAAACTCTTTTTAAAGAATTCTTTTATATAAAATTAAATTTTAAATAAATAATTTATATTTTTTAGTCAAAGAAAATCTTAATAATATTTATTGAAAAATAAAAAAATAATTAAAAAAGGGTCAAAATTACAACAAAAAAAAACTTAAAAGAGATAATATTATTATTTTAAAAAATATTGAATCAGAAAAAAAAATTAATATAATTTTAAAAATTTTAAGAAAAATTAATATAATTTTTATAAAATTCAGTATAATTTATTTTTTCTTATTTAAATTATTATTTTTTATCTAAATAACGAAATTTGAGGTTACCGACACCATTTATGAGTTTTACTTGGGACTTGGGAGTCATCGGACACAATAATCAATCGCTAAAATCGTGCAATCAACCTATACAATAAAACATGTACACGTGGCGATTGTTCCCCGTGAAAGTAAGTGTCAAGAGCACAGAAATCAAAAACTGAGAAGTGGGCCACCTAATGCCAACAAAACTTTGAGCTCTCGTCTTTTTGACTGTCCGATCAGACTGCATCGCATAGGAATAGAATGATGCAAATCTTGAACAAAACGATCAGACGGTTAAAAATAATAGCTCATCCCTCTTAACCAAATCAAAGAAGCTGTAATGAACAGCATCTCAAATCCTTGAAAGCAGTTAAACAACATTAACCTCAACTTCAACACTAATACTTTTTGATATTTTACCTGAACTTTTCCTTTTATTTATTTTTTTTCACTTTTTTCTAATTTTTAATTTCATACGCAGACAGGTTAGAGAGAGAAGATAACAGATTCATCAGATCAAAAGAAGGGGGTACTTGGGAGGGGCAAGACATGGCTGCAGATACCAAATCTACTGTGGTGAAGGTCAAGCCCAGCGGTCAAGATGGTTCATCATCAAAGGGAAAGGTCGATTCAACTGTCAACAAGAAAGTTGTTGACAGATCAACCAAACAGCCTGTTGATTCAAAGCATAAATCTGCCTCTAGAGTCACCAAAACTGAGGTAACTCATCTGATTTTTATTGTCTTTTGTGATTCAGATTTGGTAATTTGTACCTTTTTTTTTAAAACAACCAAATTACTTTTTTTTCTTGTTTAGTTTCATGATTGGTTTATCTGAGTATGCCAGTTTCTTAATTGATTTACTTCTTTCGGTGAAATGGGTGATTAGGGTTTTTAAGATTGTGTATTGATTCAAATAATTTGTAATGAATTGAGTGATTTAATTATGTTATATTTGTCCCACCAACGAATTGGATGATTTTGTGTGTACTATTCTCTGTTTTTGATGGACTCTGAAACGGGTCCAATAATCCTCTCTCTCTCTCTCTCTCTCTCTTTATATATATATATATATATATATATATATATATCTTAATGATTTGGTTATGTTGAGTTTGAATCTGTATTGTTCAAGTGAAGGTCAAAACAAAAACCACATCAAGTTCATCCAAAACCGTGACAACTACAGTTAAAACAAGAGTGAAGAAAGTTTACACCTTGCCAGGCCAGAAGTATGATGTCCCTGAAGAGGTCTGAACATATTACATACTTTCAGTTCTGTTATTTGCCAGAAATTCTATAGTGGCCGAGTCTAATTCGTTTTTCTTACCATATTGCTTCGTGTTAACAGAGAGAACCCCTGAGGATATTTTATGAGTCATTATCGAAACAGATACCTTCAAGTGAAATGGCAGAATTTTGGTGAGTTTTCTTTATAAGGTTCTTGTCACTTCTTCTTTTTATATATACATACATATATATATATGTATGTATATAAATTTATTTTACAAAGATTTCTATGAAGTTAACTTCCTTGAAGTTCTAATCTGTACTGGCTGAATATGGCTTCAATTTCTTAGCATTGCTTGATGGACTTAATAGTACACAAATAATTAAACTTTTGTATCACTTAGAATGAGATGCATGATATCCTTCATCCACACTAATCTAGTTTATGAACCTGAAAGATTACAGGGTAAAATACCTCTTTAGAAGGAGATTATATGCTTATTGGATCAATGTGTTGTCAAATTTATTCCTAGGCTGGTGGTTGGGCTTGCCCAGTAGATTAGGTTATTGTTTAAGACTGGGTGGTCAAATAGGCTATATTGCTGCTAAGTGTGTTGGGTGCCTAAAATGACCTAATAGTTCTTGTGTGAAATTTATTCTTGGGATTAGGATGACTTAACATATGATCTACATTTATTTTCCATTTTGAAACCCACATTGCTTGTATCTTACTAATTGCACAGTAGATATAGAACGGAAAAGACAATATAGATATCAACTAGACATTAAGAAGAAGAAAACTCTCTCTCTTTGTCTCTCCCCCTCCACTTCCCTTTCAATTTGATGTCAGTTTGTAATGGATATTATGATCACTATTTTTGTGACACTCTTTTATCGGGATTGGTACTGGTTATGATTGTTATTATGGCTCATGAATTATTTATTCAATTTGTGATGCCATCCTTGACTTGAGTAGATGCTAATTACATGGTGGTTAGATATTGATAATCTTGTAGGATTTTGAGTACTTCCTGCACAATTTCAGTAGTAGTGCCTTTGTTCCTTTCTTATAACGTGTTTTGGCAAATTTTAATCGAAAGTTACTCTTATTGTACAGTTTTTTTCAATGTTGTAACTGTATGCAATAAATTATTTAAAAATGAATTATATATTTTTTGATTGGTGAAGTAATATATGCAGTAAGAAATGCTCAAGGAAAAAACCCATATATACAAGGGAAGGCTTTGAGGTTAAGGCCTCAGGTCACCAAAAAACCAACTAACATGTCTACATAAAAAAGGTGCTTCTTTGGCCCAAAAATGAAGATTACATAATAAATTATTATTAAAATAGAAAAGAGGCATTTCCTCCCCCTCAAAAGCTCTTATATTATGCTCCTTCCAAATGCACCAGATGAGACATAATGGAGCCATTCCACACCTTGGCGGGCATCACCCAATATAAATAAAAAAGAGACAAAAACATATTTCACACATCACTAGCCACCTTACAATTAAGAAAAAGGTGGTCAACTGATTCCGCCTCCTCCTTACACATGCTATACCTACTAGCTAATCGGAATCCTCTCCTTTGTAAGTTATTCATAGTGACAACTGAGAATCCCTCCCCCCCCCCCCCCCCCCCTTCTCCCAATCAAACAAAAAAAAGCAACCTTGGAAGGAACATGAAAATGGAAAATCGCCTTCCATGGAAAGTCCTTCTCCCTCTCACCCACCAAAAACTTGTAGAAAGAACTAACCATGAACACTTATGAGCAAGAATGGGTCCATAAGATAGAATCCAGGTCTACTCGCTACCACCTAACTCCTATCAAAAGCATCCAAAAAAACCATAACCTCCTCAACTTCCCAATCAAATAGATTCCTTCTAAACGAAGGGCTCCACACCCTCACCCCTCCTTCCAATGAACTATAATCCGCAACAAAGCCTTCTTATTGAGATCTAAGGCATAAAAGTGGGGGAACCTATCCTTGAGCTTGTCCTTCCCTCACCAAAGATCACCCCAAAAATCCACCCTAGACCCCTCCCCTACTTCAAAATGGATGAGCCGCCGAAATTTCTTTAGCCCTTTCCATATAGATCTCCAAAGACCGCACCTTTGTGCCTCCACCCCATCCTTAGAGAAACACCCTCCCCCTTCCACTCTATATTTTGAGGATACTAACTTTCTCCAAATCTCCAATGCCACTTGGTCAAAAGGGCTTGATTGAATGATATTATCGTGAACTTATTAAGTTTTGATCAAATGGCTTTAAGAGTTAGAAATTGTCTTGGGTGGGTTGATGTTGGATGGAAGGTGGAGGAATGAGATTCCCTTTTTTGTTTGTTTGATTCGAGGGGGAAGGCCCGTTGAGTTCTTATGCTTTCATGTCTACAACTCAATTCATCCAATTACTCTAGGGATGAACCCACTCCGGAATATGAACTATAAAAGAAAATACCTATTAACCCAATCACAAGAATTCTAGTTACAATACCTATTAGCCAAAGAGGAATCCTTCCAATAGTGTTGGCCATCTACCCTAGCCATTAATTTTGCATTTGTGGACGGAATCCCTCGAGAAGGGTTAGAATGGAAATTCTTGCTTCTTGGGAGGTAAAATAAATGACTACTTGAATCGGGATTTTGAGCATAAAGATTCCATTGACAGTAAAAAGTGGGCCTAACCCTTGGGGATGCTGTAATACATCTAAAGAATTATTCCATCAAACATCCTTCCCTTTGGATCCAGGAATAGCGATATGGACTAAATGCCTTGTCTAGGACAAGGAACTTACTCTGAAGAGTCCTGACAAGTTTTGAGGACTTACTGGTGTCTTGCATGTTTAAGAACTTGGAAGGTAAATTCTTCTTGGAATTAGGGCTGGTTGGAGTACCTGCCTTCTCAATACAAGCTACCTATTTACATAGACAAGAAATCTACCTTTCAACAATAGATTGATACATGGAAGGAATAAAAACACACAGTATGCTCAACACAATCTATTTATTTGAAAAACCCTTCTTGGATTAGGAAAACCACATGACATCGTCGAGAAATCTAATATCTACCATAAGAGGTATGAATAATAGGCCTTCTCAAGTCAAGTTTGAGATCATGTGGTAAGGAATCAAACATACACTAGATCATCTCCAATACAACAACAACTACTTTTTCTAACTAACAAGAGTAGGGTGTCTTCCAAACCAATGTTGGTGAAAAACCTGTGCTTCAAACTTGATCCGGTAGCATTAGATTCCCTTCTGAGTGGAAAAAATTAAAGAGAGATGCCAAACTTAAGTCTGATTTGTCTAATCTTTCTCCTTGAGTAGCTCTAACAAAATCCACTGGAATACATTATAGGGAAAGTCCAATATCTTCTTTTCTATATACTAATATAAGCCTATAGGAAAGGCTCAAGCATAACACCTATTATGTGAAGGTGTGGTCTACTTCACATGGGTCAACCACCAAACGTAATCGTAGGTACCATTGAATGTTGGAGTTTTATACTTGATCTTACTAGTTTCATTTAGGTAAAGAAATGAAGAGTAATTTTTCTTTGGGTTAATTACATTTTAGTACTTTGAAGTTTTGTCCCGATTTCAAATAAGGCCCTCGATTATCAATTGTAACAATTCAGTCCCTTAATTTTTAATTTCATTTCAATCGAGGCCAAGTACAAATGGTTCTTAACGGCCACCCCAAATTCTTAACGGTAGCTGTTTACGCATTAAAATTATAAGGCCTTCATTTAAAACAAGTATAAAATTATAAGGCCTTATTTGAAACTTGTATATAATTACAAGGTACTATTTTGAAACCCATATGAAATTACAGGGTACTAAAATGTTGAATTTTAAAAAAAAAATTGAAAAAAGAAAGAAAGAAAATAAAGGTCTTTTGAGGTAAAAGGAAATATTTTCTCTTATTTGGAGCACTTTTCTTTAATTACAACTAGTAGTACTTTGTGTTGGTTTGTTCATTGCTTGGTTATGATGGGCACCCATAAGTGGGTATTTATGGTTCCATTCCACCATCATTATCCTCTCTAGAGCTTTCTTTCTAGAGTGGCTGATGGAGATCTTTTCTCTAAATTTGTGGGGCATTTCAAATTACAAGATTTTCTAAACTTCTTATTTCTCTATTTTGTTTACAAGACTGTACAATTTGTGAGGTGTGAGGATATTATGACACATGGCATTTCTTGTTTATCTAGATCTTTCTATAAATGTTTGGTATTTTTTTTTTCTTTCGGAAACTTCAAAAAAACTGGATCAAGTTTTAACACTACTTGATGCACTTTCCTAAAACTAAGTTGAAACTTTTCCTTTTGTAGTGTCATTGTGAAGATATTTGGTACTTGGTCCTCAAACTTGCAATATCTAAGTTGAAACATTCCAGCTTTATACCTACTAATGACAGAGATAATGCATCCCAATATGCAGGATGATGGAACATGGCTTGTTGTCACCTGAAAGAGCAAAGAAGGCATATGAGAAGAAGCAAAGGAAACAAAAGCAACTTTGGTCGGGAACTCCCATTAAATCTCCTCCACTGTTAGCACCAAGAAAACCTGAGAGTTCGAAAAAACAACAGCAGGCACCAAAGAATGAAGTAAAAACCAAGAAAAGAATCATGAATGACAGTGATGATGACGATGACTTTATACTGAGTCCCAAGAGGAGGAAAGGGTAAGAAGAAAAAGCCCCTCTTGCTGTTTGTAGAAGTGTACTTTAGAGGATTGCTTTATTTAAATTCCTTTAGATTAAACCTCAACAAGGCAGTTGTCTGAAACAGTCAAACATATGATAGATTGAGACATTCTTTATATTGTCTGAATTCTTATTTATGGAATCAATAAACAGTAACATGTTCATGTATCTTGTTCATCTACATTCAGGTTGATGATGTGCCAAACTTGTTCATCCACAAATATATTTGTTCTCCTTGTCATATACCCATTCACTAGATTTTAGCCTTTAAACTGGTTTTTGCCGAAGTCTTACTGATGACTTGGTCCTGCTGTCATAAGTTTGAAGTGGCAACTTTGGAGCTTCTATTTTAACTAGGAAACTGAACCATTCATTGAATTGATGAAATTTTCTCATAAGAGTCGAATCCATATCAGCAGAAGAAAGGACGATGGTTTTTATTTATTTTTTAACCTTAGGCAGAAGAATTGAAAGATATACTAGACACATTTCAAGAAATTAATTTAGGTGAATTATAGAATTCTGAGTACTCTTCATCACCTATGTGATAAAGTAGAGCCGGTGATTTTGATTATCCTTATAATAATAATAATAGACAGTGGTTTTGATAATCCAATGAGATCTTTTTGTTTTGGTAAATCCAAATAGGTTGGAACTTTTTGAGTAAGAGCGAGCGAATGGAGTTTATACCTGATAATCAGGTTAGGTTAGTTTGACCACAAAGATGAGCCATTTTTGAATGGTAAGTCCCCAGTCCCCACCTGCATGTATGTCTGACACTCTGCCTTTAATACTTAAGGCCAAGGGTAGTAACTGCATTCAGATAGTAAAAGCAAACATATAGTCCATCATGATAATGTCTTGGAGCTTTTTGTAGAAAAAAAACATGCATATCTGAGTGTAACACTGGAAAGTGTAGCAGAGCACTGGTCATGATTCAGTATCAGAACATAAAGTCGTGTAAATATATATATATATATATATATCTATGTATGTATATTAACAAATTCTCACACACATAAGCATGCATGGCACAGGTATTGCATGTGAATGGAGCATTTAGTGTGATGATTATTATAGGAGAAAAATATATGATGAGGATCAGGTGATTCAGGTCCGAGTACTATAACTAAAGGTTGATCCTCCATGTATGGGCGATGCATGTGACACCCATGAGTAGTTGGACCAGGTGATACAGTGCAACCCCTCTTGACAGTATTCTGATGGAATGAAACCCAGGTGCCGATGAAGATTTTGAATGTCAGGTGGTTGTGGCTATGAGATGCTCTGTGATAAATGTGTTTGTATGGTCCTTGGTGACTAATATGCAGGGTTGGACTCCATTAATTTCGGCAATGCATTGATTCAGGCCTAAGAAGGGACCCCAACTACATTGGAGGGGCCAATATTGAATGTGTAGGGCACCAATCTTGATTTATTGAATGGGATAAACCATTCCTTTTTCTGCTTATGGAAGAACTTGAAGGATTTGAAATTCAATGGGTGATGGTTTGATGATACAAGAATTGCGCAGATACCAGTGAGTATGCCTATTTGGGCCGTGTTACAAATGTCCCAGCTATACCTATTGATGGTAGAGGTGAAATTTCAGCTTATGAATCTCGGTTAATGGAATCTCCCATTTCAGTTATCATTTCGTGACGTTCTGTATATGAATTAATGTATATATTGGTATGTTTTTGCTTGTTTTTACAGATGTCTCGTTTAATTGTCTTCTAGATTTGATATAATAAGCCAGTGACTGAAAACTTCTTTGTTGATCAACAGGCAATCCTTAGTATTTCAAGGCAAAAATTCCAAACTTAGGCAAGGATTATGAGTTTTTGATGGACAAACAGAGTTCCTAAGTCACAGAAAGATTTGTTTTTACAGTTGATTATTAGTCTGATTTGTTAGTCTCTGATCATCGTCTAATGGACTATGCCAAATATGATACATTTAGTTGTTATAGGGCATCATCTCCAAGAGATGCATCAAACTGATACCTACAACTATTTTAACGAGCCACGTGAGCAATAAAGGCTCCAATAGGCTTGCTATAATTATAAATATAGTACTCTATTTTTTTTTACCACTCCCATTCTCAATAATTATCAAGTGTACCACTTCCATAATCCTCAAAATATGAAATAAAAAGAACTTAAGAATGTTTAAAAAACAAAAAAAAAAACAAAAAGTTAATATCTGAAAAATCTATTAGAAACTCTCTTAAAGGCCTGTTTAGAAAGGGTTTAGAATCAGTTTGTAAAATACTGATGAAGTAGTTTTAAAATTTTTAACTATTTGGTAAATATTTTTTACAAGTAAATTGGTTTACGTATGTTCTTAAAAAATATTTAAAATTTAAATAAAGTTCGAACAGAGAAGAGTTGAGAGAGGGTTTGGGTTTTTTAAAGATTATCATGAGGGTGTTCTCTTCTCTTCAAGTTTAAACAAGATTTGGTAACAGAGACACTGAAATGGCTCTACTGCAGTCTCTCTTTAAACAAGAAATTATGATATGAATCTGGCAGAGCATGATTAATTAAAAGTGACAAAAACTATAGGATAAAGCTAGAATCTATTTCATAAAAGAGCAATGCTGTACATTCCCAAGGCGCGGACACACACACACATATATATAAATTGACATGACTGTCAATTATTTCAAAGCTAGCTCTGCTCTAACATTTCATGATATTGGATTTACTGTGATTACTGCTCAGCTGAATTGAGAAACAACCGATATTCCTCCACTCAATTATTGTTATTATGGGTTCAAATTAACTGCATATTTAGAAATTTGTCTATTGGATTTTAGTTGGTCCTAGGATCTTTATTACATCTGATTCCATTCCAATCTTCCCAAGAAAAATATGGTATATAAATGAGTTCAAAGACCCGTTTGGTAACCGTCAGGAGGTAACTTGATTGATAGCGGATTAAAGAATCAGTGCTTAATACACACTAAGTTTCTATTTCAAATCTCACTGATTGCGTATTTTTTTAAAAGGTCACCGACCCTATATTTATCTGATTCACATAGAAAGTCGACTTTGTATGGGTTCAGGAGGGTTTATCCTGGCATGAGTCTTTTAATAGTTGAGTGGACTACCAGGCCAGATCTAGACCATTAACAGCGCATGGGGACAAAAAATAAAAATTGAAATTTCAAGAAGTTTTTTTTTTAAATAGTGAAAGATTTTGGAGGGATAATTCAAAATTTTCAATTTTTCTTTTATATAGAAAATAGGAGTAAAATACCAAATTTCTAAAATTTTGGGAGACCCACGGCCACTCCTAACCGTCCTTGTATCCACTACTATAACTACTACTATTTAGTTGGATAGAGGTGATAAGAGATTCTCTTGCAGACCTAGAAAACAGCTATTAGTTATCTGCAATTGGGATGACTAATACCTTAATGCCAAACACACAAACTCAGAATCATTGATCAGCACATATAGTGTTCCAACACTACTTTAATATCAGTACTTGGATCATTCCTTGTGGAGCCATCAAAGTCACAAAATAGTTCCTTCAATCCAAATGTGTGGCCATGGATTTTAAGCTTTTGATTGGTATCAGCACCATTGATTAGTTTCACAAGGTGATATTTGATATTCACTTAGGTGTCCAAATTTATGTCCATCAAACAGGTCAGTTGTTAGAGGTACACTTCAACCTCTTCTGAAGTACACTATATGGAAGATAAGCTGTCAAGGACATGTTTGGCAGCTAACTGCACAAAATAATGATTTCTTATTGCCATTAAAACAATTTCTGATGAGTCATTACCTATTCTTAGTGTCCTCTTCTCAGGAATGAAAAATAATGATCAATAACTGTTGGAAATTGCTCAGGTATATAACTACAAATTTTATGTGAATAGGTGAGATGGTATGTTGAATTATTTGGATTCTATATAAATAAGACTGTTTAAAGTTACACAAGGAATGAGAGAAATACCATTATAATGTAGGGTATTTTTGGATACGAGAACTTGTGACAATCATATTACGTGTGCTCTCTTCACTATTAGAGGATTTATAATATTCAACTTCTCCCATGAACCTAATCCAAAAACTGAATCACTGTAAATTCCATCTTATGATCGCTAATTATCCTATTTATTCTCTATTTTATTGTGATTCTGTAACATGAATGCTCGGAATTTTCTCTCAAAAAGCCAAACATGTATTTTTGAAATACTATACAAAACAAATTAAGCAAATTCCCTAATAAACTCAGTGAACATAGTTATAAAGTTGAGAATGTGATTTCTTTTAGTACATGCACGACTTAAAATATCATTGTTTTGAAAGAAGATTTGCAGAATTAAGAAAGGAGATACATTAGTATACACTGGTTTGAACTGTATCTATCTTGGGTGGCTCATAGATTTTTTTACCATTAATGGCTATCTACAGTGGAGAAGTCGGTGGTTCAAGTTCCAGCAGAGACATGCATGTGAAGGTGGGGTGGGGGGGTCGGGTAGTTTTCATTCTTGCCTTGGGCTGAGTTTAACATTTCCGGAGAGAACTTTCCCTTAATTTAGACCAAAAAGGTAAAAAAGAAGAAAGAATGAATAATTTTCATGCAATCCATTATAATCATAATGCCTGTTTAACATACATTGATGATGAAGTGATGTATAAAGATCAGTAAGGATACATATTTTAGGATCATTTGGAGAAGGTCCCCTTGCTTTGCCATTGAAATGCCTTGTTTTAAAATGTAGGGTAAGTTCATTTATAAGGGCTGAACCACTGTATGAACAAATTTTCAATGAGACCATGTATTTTTTTTTTTTTTTTTGACTTGGAACCAATCTCGCTAATCGTAAAGTCACATGGCTGGACCATAAACCAGTACTTCCTTCTATGTATATTTATTTCGCATAAGCTTTTACTTAAGAGGAATATACCTCAAAAGAAACCCATATATAAAATATTGAACTAAGGATCTCCTACACTTGCTCTTTTCCTAGCTCTTAAGGTAATATAAGACCATGTTGTCAAGGGCGAATGACTGGGGTTACGCCACCAACACATAATGGGTGCACTACAGGGGCATTAGGCCTTGGACCCAATTAAGATGTGACACATGCTTGGTGGGTGAAGGTTGGAGATCAATGCAACAACCACCAGACCATGAACAATCACCCATGATGAAACACACAATGGACCCCAATTCATTAAAGGAGAGATTTATTTCTTCATCATATATATGGTTTTGCTTTAGTTTTTCAAATTATTATGAATTATAAAAGTGTGAAATTTTAATTAATGTATTAAATAATTCACAAGAAAAATTACGAATCATTTTTCTTACTTTATGTTGTTTGCTCATTTGTTTTTGTCTTGCATCATTTCAATTCCAATTTTATTATTTCTTGTCTTTCCAAACAAGTTTTAAATATTATTATAGGTATTTTGTAATAAAAAAAATGCTGGAGTAAAATAATTCAAAATTCATTATATCATCCAAAAATATTCATTTTGAGTCAAAAATATCTTGTTCATATATAATCGCTGGCACAAAAAATAAAAATAAATTGACAATTTATGGGGTTGCAAATTTTTTTTCCAGGACTGGACTGGACTGGACCCATTATTGAAATCCTCAAGTTGTTCTCTTACTTCTGAGTTGGGACCAAATCAGCATAGGCCACAAGTTACCAAACATGGTGACCATTACATATACCCTAGTTTGGTGATTCACACCAATCAATTAAAAACCCATTAATTTACTGCCACACCATTGTTTTGTAACATGATGCCACTGTAAACCCTAGTTGGGTTACCTCAGACTCAAAATTTAAAGCTAGGACTAACCATACCAACAAAGCTTAAAAAACACTTGGTTATGGAGGTTGGTAATGTACTAAGCCCAGACAAATTTTATATATATGTATGTATGTATATATCTGTGTGTATAAGGGAAAATGGTGAAAATGCTTGGGATGGTATGGAGCTGAACAAGATAAGGGCATAAATGAACAGTGCAAGACAGGTAAAAGCTAGAAGATATCAAAGTTGAAATTAATGGGGGTTGCGTGGTACTAGAGAAGGGGACCCCATTGAAGCATAGGGTCAAGGCAGGGTGACCCATTTTTTTAGTGGGTCCCTTCTCTCCTTCTTCTCTCTCTCTCTATCTCTCTATCATCTCTCCCCTACCATATAAGTGTTATAGAGTCATTGGGAAATGATGGAATAAAGGCCTGGTTGATCAGGTAGAGCTCTGAAGGTGCATGCCATATCCTTTCCCCTTCTGTGTTAATTCTTGCCCACAACATCTCTATTTCCTCATTGCTCTTTCTGTCTCTAAACGTACTGGTATTCTCATAAGTTTCTCTACTCTGTTTCCAAAACAACATCCCTTTTAACTCCAACAGAATCACAGTGATCCGCCTCACTTTCTCTTTCTAAACAAACAGAAGCTCCATCTCTCTCTTGCTGACCTGTGACCAACTTCTCTTAAGTTCTTCTGGGTAGTACCTTCACTCAGTATATGTGTGAATATATATATATATATATATGTCTGTGTACGTCTAAATATATATTTTATTAGTGGGTGCCTCAGTCTGGACGAATAACGAACTGGGTTACTATTCAAAATGAGTACTGAACCTCATAATTCAGAACCAGAGAGCAGCTCCAACTCTTTCTCATCATCTCCTTCATCACCATCCTCACCAGGGTTAATTGAGTCACTCCAAAACTCAGTCCCAAACCAGGTCAAACCACAGGACCCAGAAGCCAAAAAGATCAAGAGAATCAGAGACAGTAACGAACGCCCAGTGTACCGTGGTGTGCGAATGCGCAATTGGGGCAAATGGGTGTCCGAAATTCGCGAGCCACGCAAGAAATCGCGCATATGGCTGGGTACTTTCCCGACGCCGGAAATGGCTGCTCGAGCTCACGATGTAGCCGCGTTGAGCATCAAAGGTAACTCAGCAATTCTCAACTTCCCTGAACTCGCCGGTTCGCTGCCCCGGCCAGTTTCACTGTCGCCGCGTGACGTACAAGCCGCGGCAGCTAAAGCAGCTGCGATGGACATGTTTGACTCGCCTTCGTTGTCGCCCTCGACAACGACTACTTTATCGACGTCTTCTTCATTGTCATCATTGGTTTCAGCCATGGAGCTGTCAACTTCTGATGAATTGAGCGAAATTGTTGAGCTGCCGAGTCTGGGAACGAGTTTTGACTCGCTTGAGTTGAATAATGATTTTGTATATATTGACTCGGTTGATGGGTGGCTCTATCCTCCACCGTGGTTGCAGAGTGCCGACGAGTGTGAGTGTATTTCTGATCAGATATCTGTGCCGGAGAGCCTAATCCCAAGTACTTTTGACTCTTTGTTATGGAATTATCAATGTTGAATGTGTGTGTGGTTTTGCTTTTTTTTTTTTTTTCTCCTTTTCTGTACATTTTAGCTCTCTTGGTTTTTCTTTGAAGGGCTAAACTCTCTCTCTCTCTCTCTCCCCTCTCTCTACCTTGTAACCGGCCTCTTCAATGAATCTGACTGTACAGGAAATAATTAGGAGGGAAAGAGGAAATGTCATAAATTTGTCTTTCTGATTGGTGTATATATATACACATTAAACTCTGTGTGTGTGTGTGTGTGTCTCAAATTAGTTCCAGTTGGAATTTGCAGCACTCATATTGTGATAAAACTGACTACTAAAACTTTTCCTGGTCCCAGAGAAAGAAGTCCCACCAGTGATCTAAGTTTCAGCCTTTCCATGAACTTGAACATAGTCTTCATATTCACCAAAGCCAGCATTATCTCAAAAAAGAAAAGAAAAGAAAAGAAAGAGGGAAAAAAAAAAGAATGTTTATACCCACTTGGGCATTTTGAAACAATGATTGAGGAAAAAAATGAATAAGAAAAAGAGGGATGTGCTAAAAAGTCCAAACCCAACTCAGAATGGCTCCTCCTCACCTCAACACCCCTAATCCTACTGTTGAGGTTTACTAGCTTTTGGCAGATGGCAGATGGTGAAAGATTGAGAGGTTTGATAGTGACAAATTTCCCTACCAGGGTAAGGGTATTTATCTAGTTTTTCCCCTTAGTACTGTAGACTATATATAAATGTAAACAATGTTGCCATACATGGACAGTGCTGGCTCTCAGTACCTTCTCTTTGGATTTTTGTTCTTTTTGATAGCTGATTAGTGGACCAGGGGTGGCACTGGTTGGCAAGCCTAAGCAGACATTATTCACCTCCCTCCCTGTTTGCTTTGGCTGACAAGAGAAAACCACAGAAAGATCTCTCTCATACATTTGCCTAAAAGGTATCCTTTAATAAACAATATGGAAAAACCAATACCACCATAGTTATAAACCAATAACTATGGCAGCACAAGTTTTTAGTTTGACTCTCATTGAGGGTAAAAACTCTTTTTGCTGACTCTCTGTAGGCCTTGTTTCAGTAAGCTTGTGAGGGCCGCAGAACTTATTCACCGAAAAACTAGAACAACATTAGGCGAGTCATTCTCTCCGTACCAATAAAAAAAAAAGCTATGGAAAAATCTTGTCAATCTCTCTCTTTCTTCCTGTCATATAATTGTGTTGTTGAATGCTGACCAATCTTAATGGTCTTTCTTTGTCAAATAGATGATCACTATTTTTAGGAAAAAAAAGGGGGAGGGGGGCTGGATTCTGGAAATTTTCTTGTGGTCTTCTTTATTGCCCACACGTTAAAAAGGTTTTTCTTACGCACCCCTACAAAGTAACTTTAAAGAGATTAGAAATGGATACTGTCTAGTAGACTTGTGTAGTATATAGGTTTTTTTTTTCAACTTTCTTTTACAATTATATCCTTTCCTGTAGGTTGGAAAAAGTGGGGAAACAAGAAATGTTAGAAAGCAAAACTAGGGAGGAATAACATTTTTGCTTCTCGTTATAAGTGTATGTTGAAACACACAACTCCGATGGTGGGGTTTTTTTGGTAGGACTTGGGAGGTCTCCAAGTCGAAGCTTGGGACTACTCAACCAGGACAAAAACTCTCTCAAAAAAAACAGTCTACCAAAAAATAAAAAGTATGTTGAAACACACACACACACACACACACACACAAAGTTGCCCATTTATGCTGCTGAACAAAGCACAAGTAAATGGGTTGATATATGGTTTAAGAAGTTCCTCAATCAAACGGTCAAAAGACCCAAAACTCTAAGCATGCATATTTTGAAAATGGATTATAACTCGATCTTCTTTCTCTCTCAACAAAGCCAGAGAGACCCATTTTTATAATGTGCTGGGAGTGATTTATTATTAACCTTGCCATAACGTGCACCCACTCAGCTCAGACCCACTCCAACTTCTCCAAAGAAAAAAAAATTGTATTGCATAAGGCCTGCAATGGAGAGTCACTAATGGATTTCCAAGGAAATGAAAATTGGACAGTTTGGTCAGTGATTTATAACTTTGTGTACAAATCTATCCACATGAATAGGACAATTACAAAATGTATCATGATTGAAGAAATTGAAATGATGATGATTACTCCATAAAATCTTATATAATTTGATCCCATCTAGAGCAGTGGATATGACGCCCTTTTTTTTGGATAACAATGCATTGTGCAAGGAAATGGCAATGCATATGAATGAATCTATTATAATTTGAAAATGCTAAATATTACATATTTTCACATCTCATTTTTTTTCTTCTAGATACAAAATAATGGGACTCACATCCCATCCTCCATCTTGTGTCTAAGAGGAAAAAAAAGCGATAAGAAAATTCTTTATGTTTAGTATGGCTCGTTAGAATTAGGTAAAATCACTTTGGAAAGCCGTGCCATGGACCATAGTCAGTGTTTATTGCTGGGATATAAAGAACCAATTAATTCTCAATCATGAATTGAATTGTGCTTGTATTTTATTAAGGATGGTAATTTGACTTCAAATTAAGCAAGAAGAATTGATATGTATCACAATTTTAGTATATTACATAAGCAATGACATAAATGTTATGTGATTATTTAGTTTTAAACATAAAAAATTAAAATTAAAAAATGTGTATTTTTTATTCTTGACAGATTGTAGTTAAGTCACCTACTTGAGTAAGAGAAAATTTCGTTTACCTAATTTGAAACTAGCTAGAATGTTTAATATTTTTCTACATGCATAGCATTTGCCACCCTTTATTAGCTGTTCTCTGATGGATAATTTTTGGCAAAAAAAAAAGAAACATCATCGAGTTCTGTTGAAGAGACAGGAGATGTCATTCCTTTAATTTTCATAACTAAAAATTAATTAATTATAGTGAGGTACATAATTAAGCTCCTTGGAAATCCGTTAGTGACTCTCCATTGCGGGCCTTATGAAATACAATATATATATATATATATATATATATATATAGCCAGAATACTGTAACCGTACCAAACCAAATTTCATGGGGGCTTAAAAATGGCTTCATTAAATGTATACATCATAGGGTAGGTTTATAAAGCCAATTCATATTGCATTATATTCCCAATTGAGTCTCCCTCAACTGCCATTAAAGTAAGTCTGCAATACTTACCCAAAAACAAAAAAAGTATGTCTGCAACACAGGCAGGGAAGACAACAGAGTACTGATCTCTATCTAAATCGGCATGTGTATGCTCTATATATCCTCCACTTGTACAAAGATATTTGGTGTGTCAAAGGATAAGCTGCCTGTATATGTAATATAGATGGATAAATTCAATTAATTAAATTGCCTATTAATTATACACGTCCGAGTTTATAGCCTTTACTAATTAGCTTGGATACCCACTGTAACTTTTTTTTTTTGATATCATATATATTATTATAATATGTTAGTAACCATTTTTTGGATATTCCAATTTTTACGGGAATTTACGTCTTAAACCACAAATTTATATCAAATAATTGTGATCGAAAATTGATGATATTTACTCGTTTGAAGTGTAGACCATCCGCATTGATTCCTCATCAATAACCAAAAAATAAAAAAGTGGTCACCTTTTATGATATAACATGAAAAAGGGAAAAATGGTGGAAATGCAATTTCAAGATCAGTATCATCATTGATGTCAAGTCAGGATACCATATCCAGTGGATTGTTTTTGTAGTGAAAAATAATACAGCATACAACCAAAAAGCACATTATTAAAAAACGAATGGCATGTGTTGCAATACACCTAACACTTAATTTTCTTTTTCTTTTTTAATTTGCAATATTCATATTAAAATGCATTACTATTTTTTAGAATCTTGATCCACTAAATTAAGATAATGATACGGAAGAAAGAAAACATGCAAGAAAGAGACAAAAATGCACTGAAAAATAACATAATGTATGATATATGATATATTATTATAAAGGTTATGTCGATGTTATAACTGTTGTAGCAGTTTATTATGCTGTTCACCTGTACATGGCTGATTGAAATTGTATTCTCTGTGGTATCCACTACTCTTTGGGTACTTGAAAATCTACTATAAATGATAGAATTACAATGGTTATTGTAAGTTTAGTGATATTACACACGCATAACAGATTTTTTCAATAATTTTTTTCACTTTTAAAGATAAGATATGGCAGTGAGGTTCACTATAATAAATGCATATGTAAAATGTCATATTTGTATTTAGAAGTGATAAAATACATTAAGAAAATTCCGTCATTACATAATGCGGATAGTTGGTATATATGCAAAGTGCTTAGTAAGAGAGTGAGTCGTATAGAAAACAAGACTTCCATGTCGGACATTTGAGGAATCTTAGAGTGAGATGGTAAGAAGAAAGTAGAGACAATCCAGAATTTGAGAGAGATTCCTAAGGAGTGTGGAGTGCAGGGTATGATTATGAATTGAGATCACGAAGAAAGTGTGATGACAACTGACAGAATACTTAAAGTACTCCTCAATGGCTAGGAATCAAGATTTCAACACTGTCTGAAGCACAGTACCCGGATATTAATTACAATACTATTCATATTGACAGTAAGAAAACTATTTATATTAGTCCCAACACATGATTTAGTTAGGAGATGACATCATTAATAACAAACTGATCACATAGGCGACTACAGTCTAAAATAGAAGATAGTTAAAAGTATATAGTAGAAAGTAGTAAAAGATGATAGAAGAAAAATAGTTAATCAAAAGGACCTTTATTTATAATGGAACACTATGTTTATGAGTTAATTATTAGCCCGACTTGGTCTGGCATTATTGTGTTAGGTCTAGAAGTTTAAGAGTAGCTCGACTAAGTTAGGCGTGCAAGAATGAATCAACCAACAATTAAGACCTCACTTTATAATTATTTTACTGCGTGAGTATTAGAGATCTCACAGGCAAAGATTTGATGTGATGTGTTAATTTAGAACTGGGCCACTCGTAGAAATTCTAACTGTCAATTGAAAGATTGTGGTAAAGCAAAACCAAGTATCTGGATATAGTTTTTTTTTTTGTAAGGTTTACTAAAAACTACCGTGAGTGGAGGAATTACAGTGACCTTCATAGGGCATATATGTGATGGTAACATACTAAATAAATTTAACTTCATTTAGATATAAATAAATAAAAAATTAATTGAAGTTCATTTTATTTATAGCGTCTATTATAGTAGAAAGCAAAACAATTCCATGTTGTTTTTTCATAGCAATTGAGACGGCCAAAATTGAAACCCAAATGAAAATCCAAAATTTGATTTCGTATACTCCTTTTGTCTCAAATTAAAAGTTCTTTATTCTATTTTAAGATATCCCATAATAAGAGTTATGCTTAAATAATTAATGTATAAATAATTGTAAAATTTTCAAATTATCCTTCACAAATTTAATGCGAATGTACTACTCAATGTGAATGAAGGTTAGTTTTGTAAATTTGTTCTCTTAATCAAGTGTAAAAGTATTAAATGATTGTCTAAAATAAAAAGTTAATTTTTTCAAAAGAAACTATTAATTCGAGACGGAGGGAATATTTCAAATGCAAGGACAAAAAGACTTAATGCCGTATTGCAGATTATAGAATCATTTCACTTTGGACGTAAAGTTGTCTCCACTATAGAAAGTGGCTAAAGCATGAATATAATGATCAATTCACCAATAGCTCCAATTCATTGTGCTTAGATAAATAAGAGGAGAAAGAGAAGGAGAAAGAGAAAGAGACGGAGATGATGATATTAGTTATAATAGAGAGAAGAGACGAGGAGAGGAAATGAGAGTGTAATTCCTCTTTCGTATTTGTATAATAAATGAAGAAAATGAGAATGTAATCCTTTCATTTTGCTTGGGAACAATATAAGAAAGAAAAGAAATAAACAGATTATATATTTTTTTACTATTATACCCTAGGACAGAAGTGTCTTTTTTTTTTCTTTATAACTTTAAGGTTAGAAATTTTATTATAAAAAATTCATTAAAGATTCTCTCATTTTTTTCTGTCTCCGTACATTTTTGAAAAGAAAATAAATTGAATAAAATAAAAGTTAAGAGCCTCCTTCCCCTCCCTCCATCCCCCCTTCCTTAATTTTAAACCAAACACAAAATAATTTCTCATTTCTTCTCTTTTTCCTTTTCTCACATTTTTTTTCTCCAAATTTCTCAATCCAAACAGTGTGGTCAATGTATATAGCCTATAAAATGTTGTCCAAAACTCAAAAGACAAAACACACTTCTAAGTAAATTTCTTGCTCTTTCTGTTTAAATAGCCGTAGCCAATGCCCCAATTGGGGAATCTACATGTCACCATTTTATTCATCCTACATATATATAGCAATTTCCTAGTGTGTGTGTGTGTGTGTGTGTGTGTATATATATATATATATACACATTTTTTTTTTGTACTTATCTCTTCTTCATGCATAAACATGAAAGCCCACCATCTCCTAGGGTTTTGTATATTTCCTCACAGACATATCTCCTTGATAGACCCAAAATAATTGAGAAAACTAAAGAAAGACTTTCTAGTGAATCTTCTTATATCTCCAAACGAATCCAAACAGCCGAGTCATATCGGGCACCAAAATTTGGATGCCCACATCCCATCTCTCTTTATTGAAGCAGATTTATTCGTACGAGAAATCCTATCAACATGACCCCATTACTTAGCTGTGAGACCCTTTTCGATGCTCTTCCAAAACAAGTGAAGGACCCATCTCTATTCTCTCTTTCATTGCACTGGTTTTCTTCACACTTCTTTTCCTATTTTCCCTTTATAACCATTATTGTCAATTACCACAACAAACAAACAAACAAACGCACTATTGCATGTAGGCTAGGCCACAAATAATACTATTTTTTGACATATATTGTTGGAACTTCAAGACAAAATCAACCCAAAAAAGCTTATTTGAGAAGTTTATTGGATAATATTAATAAAATAAAACTTTCTGTATCTGAAGATATTTCCATGTTGGGTGTTTTTTTAATCTTTTTTCGTACCTATATGTTTGGAAGCCAAGAACTAACAAGAAAAAAGTGGCAAAACTGAAAATATTGCCTTCTAAAAAAAATTATTTGTTATCAGAGAAAAGGAGTTGATGGTCTCTTTTGTATAACTTTTGTTTTTATTTTTTAATATTGTTTTACTTACCCAAAAAAACAGTCCAGTTCTCCCGTTAATTTCGCCCCTCTCCCATTTCACAATAAATCAAAAGGACCTTTTGAGAACAACTCTTTTTTATGATGCCCTGTGATATTTCATGATAAATACTCAACTTTATTTGAGATTGGTTACATAAATCTTTTTTGGGAAGTTATTTTGTAATTTTAAGTTGGCCATTTTTTTTCTTTTTAAAATTTGTAATTATTTAGACTGATAATTGTCGAATCATGTTGATTCAAGTGGATATTCCTAGTTTTAAAGTTGAAGACTTAAGAAGTTTCACAAGTATAAACAAGTCTAAAGAAATATGCAATTTAAGTAACGTTACCACGCATTACACTTTGGGCACCTGATCTTAGGATTGTATTAGTTAAGCATTTGAAATTTAAATTTTATAATAACAACTATAGTATATCCTAACTTATTTTGGTTTTTCATTTTTTATGAATAGAAAAAATAGTAGGTTAATTGTTCGAACACGTAGTTCAACGGTCCAAATATGAAAACAACCTTTGGTGTTCATTTTTAGAGGGTCACATTCATACATAGCTTCTTGGAAGTCTTGGATTTCACCCTAATCGACTCCACTACCCCCATTCCTTCATGTTTAGTACAAAATAGTGTTGAAATCACCCAACACAATCCACTTCTCAAGATTAGCAAATTGGAAAAAGTACCTTAGGCTAGCCTAAAGATCTCTACCTAGTCTTATAGAAATTGCTACCATATACAAAAGAGGCAAAAAAAGGAATTTCTATTATCTCAGGTTTCAATTTTGTAGTGGATCATTTAATCAATGGAGCTAAACACTTACAGATTATAGCTAGCAGGGTTCCACTCAATCATAATCCTCATTGCAGACTCTATAGTTGCATTATGAACAAAAGGCCAATTGCAGTTGATGTTCTTTCTTATATAATCAAAATTGTACCTTCTCAATTTAGTCTCAATTAACCAAACCAAAGATGTATAACTTATGTTTATTAGATAAAATAAAATTATAGATTCTCTTTTCTTTAAGGGGGTTATTAATGCCCTTGATCGATGTTCCAACATCGAATTCTAATCATCAGTTTTTTTGAGAATAGGCCTGCCCTTGAGCCTTTATAGTTTGCCTTACTCTGAGAGTTGTTAGCATTCTTTTTGTTCCTTGTTTTAGAGTTCTTCCTATTAGTGTTATTACCATTAGGGTTACTAGTTGTGGCATTATATATATCTTCAGTTATATCAATAAGAGCAACATAGGGATTCTTAGATGTGGAAGGGAAGTGCAGCTCTCAATGACTCCTCCATCCACAACGGCTCCTAGTTATTGGAAACATCTCTCCTGACAATAATACCTTAAGAAAATTCTATTTTCTTTTTCTTTGAACCCCCAAACCTTTTCATGTTCGAACCGCTTTCAACATTTCCATCTAAAACACGGACCCAAACTTGATTCAGTTCCCTTCACATCTCCTTATAGTCATCCACTCTATCGTTTACAAATTGCAAACCCATATTAAACCCCTGTTTCGGTTTCTTTCTCACCTCCTTATAGACCACCCTAGCCACCCCCTCTACTTTTCGTTCCCCTCATCAACCAATTGTGCTATGGATCGATTTATCTAGTTATCCAATTTATATTATGACACCTTAAAATTCCTCATCCTAATTGTCTTCTCTTTTATTGTCCTTTGTTTCTAAAACCATCGAAAGAGGTTCCCTTAGGACTTTTCTTCCTCAACCATGGAGGAGGAAGACTTATAGCTAAAAGCTACAAAGATAGCAACCTAGTGCATCAACTCATTGAATAGCCAAGCTAGCTGCACATAATGAAGTATTAAGGAGATCTATTTCAATATATGAACAAATTCATGAATATTTAGCCATTGGGCAATTCATGAAAAATCTACATGCTCTCTCTAACGAGCTCTTACCACACAAGGGGTGGTGTATAAGGGAGATGCCATAGTTGATGCATGTTTCAATACCATAGGAGGAGGTTTGTTGCCAACGGGTGGAAAAAGAGTAGGCATTTTAAATTCTAAAAATCCAAAGCTAACGACAGCAAAAAGTGTTGAGGTGACCAACACAATTAACTTCTAAGGTGAGGTGACTAATGAAGACATTCCCCTATACTCTTTGGAGTGGCCAAGCAAAAAGCTACAGTGCCAAGAGAAAATGTAAAAGTCAATGGGAATGGATGACACGCTGTTTTCAAATAATAGACCAAAAAAGAATGGCATTTCCTAGAATTATGCCCCTCCTATGCAAGTTGAGGGTGTAACGAGCATAGATTTCAATAAATAGGTAAAGAAATACTATTATTGGATATGTACTAGGGTTGAAGCTATCTTTTAAGGCTATGAAGAAGTTTGTATCTAATCAGTGGACTTAGTATGAAAACATTCAGGTTTTCCTATTAGACTTAGCAGTCTTTGCTTTTAACATGGATAGTAGAAAAGCTAAGTTGCAAGCTTCTAGAGAATGAGCTTTGGTATATGAATAGGAAACCCTTATTCTAAAGCATTGGGTCTATGAATATGAACTTGGAAAGGGAAAGTGTGACTACTGTCCTAGTATCGGTAAGGTTTCCAAGTCTAAAACTCCACGTTTGGAACTCTATTATATTGGGAAAGATAACTAGTGTTATTGGGATTCCTCTATTCATGAACAAACTTATAATTAAAAGAGGAAGACTATCTTATGCTCGAATCTATTGTAATAAATGATACCAAAGAGTTTCTAAACCAACTCCCTATTAAAGTTCTAGATGGATCAATCAGTTGGAAAAGAGTTGAATATGAGTGAAAACTAAAGATTTGTGAAGAGTGCAAATGTTTTTCCACAATGGGGTGAATTTCACACAGAAGTTGAAAGCTAAGAAGTAATGGGTAACCAAAATAAAGAGTTGGTGGTTGAAAGTGAGCCCGGAGAATATATATGGTCTTAGTGGAGCAAAGGAAATTAATGATCCTCTACCTAGCCTCTCAAACTTTTCTGGTTAGAAAAAATCAGGACCAAGATGATAAATTGGTAGAAGTAGAGTTTTAGGGTAAATCTGATCACCCAATGAGGGGGATGGCATACAAAAATTTTAGAATGAAACTCTCATTGAAGAAGTGCAATACGCAACATTCTAGTAGCTTTCAACCCCTTTGCAAAGTTACTAACTAATGAATGCACTTTTAAAAATCAAGAAGATATAAGTCCAAACCTTATAGCTAAGCTTAAAGGTGATATGCCCAAACTAGAACAAAAGAAGAAAGGGAAGAAATAAAAGTTATCCCAAGGGTGGCCGGGTAGTCAATATCTATATTTATAGTGATTTACTTAGATAATTGGAACATAAAGGGTCTAAATGACCCTATTCAAATAAAGTAAATTATATAAAATTATTAGAGATAGAAAGCTTCTCTTAATTAGTATCCTTGAAACTAAAGTTAGAAGTAGTAATATCCCTTCCATTGCTAAGAATGCTTTAGAGAGTGGAGCCTTGTTCATAATACCCAAGATGGTGTTGTGGGAAGAATTTGGGTAGGGTGGAACCCTCAAATCCTCAAGCTCTTTACCATTTCCATATTTGACCAATCTATTTTATATCATGTGGAAGTTCTGAATACTATATAGGTCTTGTTTGCTACTTTTGTTTATAGGAGCAATGACCATAGTTAGAGGCATAGTCTCTAAAAGGAGCTTAATCAGAATGTTTCGATGATCAGGAAACAAGCTTGGATAATTCTTAGTGATTTCAATATAGCCATAGGTAGTAATGAGAGAAAAGGAGGTGTTGGTATTCCTATAGAAGTTGTAGCAAATTTAAACTTTTGTCTTTAAAACATTCAAGCAGAGTAAATATAAACTAAAAGATTCTGGTTTGCTTGGGATACCAAAAGAATGGACAATGACAACATACAAAATAGATTAGATAGAGTGTGGTACAATGAAGTTTTGCTTGATACTTTTCCTACAACTGAAATTTAGTTCATTGCCCTAGGTGCTTTTGACCATTGCCCAGCTATAGTAACCATATGGCCTACTTAAATAAGAGGCAGGAAACCTTTTAGATTTTATAATTTCTAGATGGATCATGCAATCGTCTCCAGTACTCTTAAAGACTTATGGGAAATGGAGGTGACTAGAACCCCTATGTTCATACTTCTTTCCAAATAGAAGATACTCAAGCTAGCTTTTAAGGAGTTAAACTAAAGATTTTATAGTGATATCTCAGCTCCGACCTAAAAAGAAAAGTAAGACCTCATTCACTATCAAACCTCGCTTCAAAGGAATTCTAGGGATGGAAACCTAAGAGCAAAAAAAAAAAACTATCTATTGTCTTATGCTCACCTTGCTTCAGCTAAGGAAACTTACTACTATCAAAAGTCTTGTATCAACTGACTGTAATTGGTAGACAATAACTCCTCATTTCTTTATAGTAAGGTTGAATGCCAAAAATCTGGGAACAAAATTCTTACCCTATAAAAAGAGAATGGGGAAAGAGTGGATGACTCATAAGGAAGTGGTCACTAAAGTTAGTTATTTCAAGAATCTTTTTGGTATTAAAGCTAGAAATACTAGAGTTAGCATGGAAAGGTTGGAACAACTTATTTTCTTAAAGCTTTCAAGAGACCAACATATTTAGTTGGGAAAACCAGTTAGCCTTGAGGAGATAAAAGCTACTATGTTCTCTATTAATAGTAGTAAGTCCCTAGGACCAGATGTCTTCTCTATAGAATTCTTTCACAGTAATGGAATATTGTGGGGGCTAAAGTTGTAGTAGCGGTTAATGACTTCTTTATCAGAAGGAGAATGCTAAGGGAATGGAATGACACTTCAATTACTCTAGTTCCAAATGTAAATTGCCCCAACTTAATGAAGGATTTTAGACCAATATCCTACTATAACACATTATATAAGTGTATTTCTATGGTGATAAAAGCAAGGCTTAAACTAGTGATGAACTCCATCGTGAGCCATAACTAGTAAAATTTTGTTTAAAGACGAGGCATGACAAATAATGTTATGCTAATGCATGAATTAATGAGAAACTATTGTAAAGACAAAAGAGCTATAAGATATGCTTAGAAAATTGATATAATGAAAGTTTATGACTCAATCAACCTTAAGTTTGTTATCACAGTTTTGGAGGTGTTTGGGTTCCCTACTAACATAATCTAGTGGATTAGAGAATGCATATGTACCACTACTTATTTTGTTTGCCTAAATGGGGTCCTTGAGGGGTATTTTGAAGGAAAGGGCTGGAGGCAAGGGGACCCAATGTCCTCTACCTCTTCTTGTTAGTTTTGAAGGTATTTATAGGCCTTATAAAGTGGAGTAGTAGTAACTATAGTTATACTTTCCACCCTAAGTGTGAGAAGTTTGAAATCACCCACCTTTGTTTTGCAGATGAATTTTTTGTCCTTAGTGGTGCGAATCAATCTTCTATAGCCACTATCTAGAGATCCTTGGATGAGTTTGCTACCATAATTGATCTCCATCCTAACCCTAAAACAATTTAATTTTTTTTTACTGGGGTTTCTCATTTTTCTAAGGTAATGATGTGCAACATCTTGGATATGAGGGAGGTGAACCTTCTAATTAAGTATTTGGGTGTTCCCCTTACATCATATGAACTATCCATTAGAGATTGCTAACCCCTTATTGAAAAGTTAACAAGTATAGTGAAAAGTTAGTCTGCTAAGGTCTTGACTTATGCAGATAGAACTGGGCATCCAAATTATGTTTTGTAAGTATGAGCATGTGTATTTTACTAGTTTAGAGGTTTGTGAACTGATTTGGTGGTGGTTTGATGGTTTTCAGGTATTTTGGGCAGTCGAAGGCCCACAACAAGCCATTTTTAACACTTTAGTCACTTTTGTTTGCATAATTTACAAATCGTGCATCTGAATTGTATTTTGTAAGTTTAAGCATGGGTATTTTACTAGTTTAGAGGTTCGTGAACTAGTTTGGTGGTGTTTTGACAGTTTTCGGGCAGTTTGGGTGGTCGAAGGCCCAAAACGGATCATTTTCCACACTTAAGTCCCTTATATTTGCATAAGTTGCAAACCGAGCATCCGAGTTGTATTTTGTAAGTTTGAGCATGTGTATTTTACTAGTTTAGAGGTGTGTGAACTATTTTGATAGTTTTTTGACTGTTTTCGGGCATTTTAGGTGGTTGAAGGCCTAAAACGGACTGTTTTCGACACTTAAGTCACTTTTTTTTGCATAAATTACAAAACGAGCATCCGGAATGTGTTTGTAAGTTTTAACACATGTATTTTACTATTTTAGAGGTTTGTTAATTATTTTGGTGGTGGTTTTGATTTTTAGGCATTTTAGGCGGTTGAAAGCCCAAAATGGGTCATTTTTGACACTTAAGTCCCTTATATTAGCATAAGTTGCAAAACGGACATACAAATTGTATTTTGTAACTTTGAGCATGTTTATTTTGCTCGTTTAAATGTGTGTGAACTAGTTTGGTGGTGGTTTGATGATTTTCAAGCATTTTAGGAGATCGAATTCCCAAAACGGACAATTTTCGATACTTAAATTATTTTTTTTGCATAAGTTGTAAACCGGGCATCCGAATTTTTTTTTTTTGTAAGTTTGAGCATGTGTATTTTACTAGTTTAGAGGTTTCTGAACTGGTTTGGTGGTGTTTTGATGATTTTCGGCAGTTTGGGCGGTCGAAGGCCCAAAATGGGTCATTTTCGACACTTAAGTGCCCTTATATTTGCATAAGTTGGAAATTAGGGCATCTGAATTGTGTTTTGTAAGTTTGAGCACATGTATTTTACTACTTTAGAGTGTGTGAACTAGTTTGGTGGTCTTTTGACAGTTTTCAGGCACTTTGGGTGGTCGAAGGCACAAAACGAGCCGTTTTCGACACTAAAGTCACTTTTTTTGCATAACTTGCAAACTGGACATCCGAATTGTATTTTGTAAGTTTGATCATGGGTAGTTTAATATTTTAGAGGTGTGTGAACTATTTTGGTGGTGTTTGGATAGTTTTCGAGCCTTTTGGGCAATCCAAGGTCCAAAATGAGCCATTTTTGATACTAAAGTCACTTTTTGTTTTGCATGAGTTGCAAAATGGGCATTAGAATTATGTTTGGTAAGTTTGAAAACATGTAGTTTACTAGTTTAGAGGTGTGTGAACTAGTTTGGTGGTGGTTTAACAGTTTTTAGGCATTTTAGGTGGTCGTCGGCCCAAAATGGGCCATTTTCAACACTTAAGCCCCTTATATTAGCATAAGTTGCAAACCGGGCATACAAATTATATTTTTTAAGTTTGAACATGTGTATTTTACTCTTTTAGAGGTGTGAATTATTTTGGTTGCGGTTTGATGATTTTCAGGCATTTTATGCGGTCGAAGTCCCAAATTAAAAATTTTTTGACACTTAAGTCACTTTTTTTGCATAAGTTGTAAACCGGGCATCCAAATTATTTTTTGTAAGTTTGAGCGCATGCATTTTACTAGTTTAGAGATGTGTGAACTAGTTTTTGAAGGCCCAAAATATGCTATTTTCGACACTTAAGTCCTTTATTTTTGACACATAAATTGCAGTTGAGTTATGCATTATTTACTAGCTTTTAAACATACCAAGATTGAGATAGAACACCTTGCTACCTTAGTGCTGTCTGCACAATCTCCTCAAGATGGGACAACCGCTGCTCCAACTCTATGTTACGGCACTCTGATGCCTCGGCCCTCTGTGTGGCCACTTGGACTCACACATCGTTGTCCACGAAAGACAATGTCGGTGTAGGCCGGACACCAGCCCCTAGGCCATAGACTCATCCACACCTCCATCCCAAAACGACCTCGTGTATCTGGTCATGGGTCATCGGGGTCTCTCTCTCAAGGGGTCGACTACGCACGTCTCTAAACCATCTCTTCCTACAAAATGATAAATGTTCTGTTATATATTTTAGAAATTTTTAAAAAATCAAAACTTAGTAATAGTTGTATGTATACATTAAAAAATTATGTATAACCGCTACAACTCTAGGTCCACCTAACCATTCTCTAGGTTGGAGTGCGTCCTATGCTAGAGATCAATAGGGCTGGGAATGCACCGATGTCCAGGTCGCGCTGCAATAATTATAACACTATTAAGTTAGATTTAGAAAACTTATATTTCTAATATAAAAAAATATAAACAGTTATAATTACCATATCGTGCATGGCGAACAAATGAATGTGAACCACCCCAATGATTCACGGTCTGCTTGCTCCTACTCTTAGTATTTTTTGCGTTAACCACCTGTACATTAAATTCAACATTGTTAATATATATGTAATAAGTTTTTCTAAAACTATTAATTGTGCTATTTGATTACCTTGAATTCGTCAGTGTCCCACCGATCACAAAGGAGAACCCAGGCCTTCTACGACACCCCTCTGCAAGGATTCTTACAGGGGTCTTTGCCTATATCTACCTCATTCCTATAATGCACATGTAGCTTATGGCGGTAGTCCTTAAAGCGAACCCCAAGGTAGCTGTCCACCGCCTTCCGCACGTGCGGTAGATATAGGTAAATATCAAATTTCTCATGCAAAATCATTTCACATTAAAATTAGAGTATAGATTCATTACATATGTAAATAATAAATGGAACAAAATAAAAAAATACATACTAAAATGTGATTGTGGAGCTCCTGCTGTTGCTCATCGGTGAGGTGATGCTAGTCATTGACATGAAGTGGTGCACGAAGTCGGCAAATGCTGCGGATCTCGGTAGCAAACTCCTGCGCCCACCCACCAACAGGCTTACTGAATGCCTCAGGAATCTCGAATGCGAAGGTGGGCACCCCCGAACGCATCCCTATGTCGCTGTAATCTATTGTTCTTAGACCTACTGCACCCACGTTTAGGGCATAAAGGTCGAAGCTATATGAAGAAATATGAAAGAAACAATTAGTACCAAAAATATATAAATATGAATTAAAAAATAATAACATAACATAACAGTAGCAGTAGCAGTAGCAGTAACATCAACATCAGTAGGAATAGGAGCAGGTGTAGCTAAATCTGATGAAGAAAGGCCAGTACCTGTCGTTGGCACATGGGTCGATGGGTCTGACCCTAGGGTGGTGGGTAGTCGACGGCGTGCACTTGGACCTGCCATATCTACAAGTAGAAAAATAGTTGAAAATACGTCAAAAATTAATTGAATAAATTAATATTTGAAATTAAACATGTAATACCTACGAAAATTATTCGTCAAAGTCCGTATCATCATATGTTCCAACAATTTCTTCATTATCAGAATAGTACTCGAATAATGTGCATCATCAAAATCACTTTTATCATCATAATCATCATTGATGAATGCTATATCCCTCGGATCTAAATGCATGGTATTTCAGAAGACATCAACTACGACGTGATCGAGTTCTACGTCACTCCTATTCAGTCGGAACATGGGTGTCACATGCACTTGATCATGCTGGACAATATCATTTCTAACTTGTAGAGGATTACAACAACATCCTTTTCAAGCTTCTCTAGTACTTCCAACTTTAACGTTTTGGCACTTAATTCGCTGAAGAAGCATCCCAACTCAATCAATGTCATTGATACGCTCTCGAGGAGATATCCACGTATTACAACTAGAAGAAGTCGTTGTAAAAGTACAGTGACAATTATGGCTCTTTAAGCCAAATATTTTTCCATCTTTAACATTCACACACCGAGATATATTGTATGCATATCTATCTAGGGACTTCACCGATGTGATCCGGTTGCTGTTTACTTCCTTGTTAAAAAGCTGGCTGAATATTTTTGGGTGAAAAGATAGGCTCTAAGAGACTTGTCTCAAACTGCAGCCCCAGCTGAAGAAGCTAGATGGAGATCCGTTAATCATAACTGCTAAGGATACTATTGAGATAAATTAGATAATCCAACCACTCACAAATTCTCATTCGCTCGTCGGGTGAGAGCATATATCATGTAGGAGGCACGACCAATTTATCTCCGTTGTGTACCTAAGTGCAACTCCTTCCTTATGCCCAACTCTTGCAAGTCCATCCTTCAGTCTTTCCTTCAATGTTCATTAAGGTTCCGAGTACATTATCACATATATTCTTCTCAATGTGCATAACATCCAAATTGTGCCCTAACTTCAATGTCTCATAATATAGCAAGTAAAAAAAATATGCTTTTCTTCATCCAATTATACGACCTACGCTTAGGTTTGCCATCAAACTAGAAGCTTATGGCGGGTTTGCCATACATGTGATAATGGTAGAAAATGATAATGGCACATGTAGCATATCTTCTTCCATTGGACAAATGTAGCGAAGATGCATCATTGTTGCATACCGGACATACTAGATACCCTTTCGTGCTCCACCCAGATAAGTTGGCATACACGGGAAAGTCGTTTATGGTCTACAACAATGTCGCATGCAATCAAAATGTCTCATTTGTAGATACATCGTATACCTCTACTCTAACCTCCCACAATTCCTTCAACTCATCCACTAATGGTTGCAAATAAACATCAATTTTGTTTCCAAGCGACTTTGGCCCAGGAATAAGCAACGACATGAAGATAAACAGTTCTTTCATACATCTCCATGGTGGCAAGTTATAGGGCACAAACAACACTAGCCACATACTATACGCATTACTCATGTCACCGAATGGATTACTCATGTCACCGAATGGATTGAATCCGTCACTAGCCAGGCCAAGCTGTACATTATGTGGCTCATTGACAAACCAATCATTATTCTGATCAAATTCACTCCAAGTTTGAGAAGTCTATCGGATGCCTATTTACATTTTCCTCACCTATACGCTTCTCGCTATGCCACCGCATCTCTTCAGCCATTTTTTGAGACATGTACAGCCTTTTTAACCTCAATTTTAATAGAAAATATCTCAGCCCTTGTGTAGAATTTTCTTGCTCATTCCTTCATTCACCTTGTACTTGGGTTCATGGCACACTGTACACTGAACACAACCTTTAATCTCTTTCTAAAATAATATGAAATCATTCTTGCAAGCATAGACAGGGATACATCCAAGGCCCAAGTCTCTCTACTGTCGTTTCACCTCATAAAGCGATTTCGGAAGGGTCTCCCCTAATGGTAATGCTGATTTAAATAATTCAATGTCAAATACTTCTGACAACCCAGATATAACTGCTGTCTTGCTTCCCTCAACAAGGGATCCAAAAATATTTTTGATTCTTTAGTATCACTCATAGGACTAGGACCGCGACTTGTAGTCGCACCTCGTTGCATGTTCGCTAACACTTCTGGTAGTCCATCGTAACTAAATCTAACATTTTCACCAAAGTCATCGTCGTTGTCATCGTCTTTATCTTCACTCACCACTCGTACTTCACATTGTTCCTTGTGAAATTCTGAAATTCCCAACACCTATACGTCTTGTTCATTCCACACTTGAGTAGGTGCACTCTAGCCTCATCTATATGTATATAATCCCTATTATTGCACATCTTACACAGACATCTTATCCTATTTTTCCCATCTGCAGATGCACAAGAAAACTCAATGAAATCCTTAATCCCTTTCATGTATCCGGAGAAACGTTTGCCCTTTAAGTCCATCCAACTCTTATCCATCTTCGTCTACCTAACACAAGTTAAACGCATTACCCATTATAAATATGAAACATGAATCCTAACTTATCTCTAAAGGGTAAGGTGGTCCTATCCCATTCAGGAATACACAATCTATATTGCAATTAGCAGCTAGCAACTCAAATGCTCGATTCCACTTTGAGAAAATTTTGGTAGCATTTCCCTACGATTCTCCAAGTACAAAAGATAGATGTTACCACGCCTAAATATGTACTTAGAGAACAACATGAGACCGTGCTAAAATTTGTATCCACTAGAATCAAGCATTTGCTACTGCTTACAATGTAGATTTATGCATTCCCAAACTCTCCAACTCTGCATAATTCAAGAATCAATTTTCATACACACGAGCCCAATCGCTGTTAATTGAGCGATAAGATTCATGAGTGCTTGAAAACGACTCCCGAACAGGGCTAAGGTTACATGAATGCAATTACATATTAGGTTACTAAATTATGACTTACTTTCCTTATTTTTTTATATTTATTTTTAATTTATTGATATTTCATTCAAGTTTTTTACTAATCCAAAAACTCAATGATATTGATTAAATGGTCAAACCGAAGAAGTTTTAAACACCATATTGTTAGTAGTAGCCCAAACTCAATGAATTTTCATGGGGTTTAACTCACTTAATAACTAAATTCACGTTCACTATGGGTGTGGTACATTTGTCCCCACGACACAAATCCACTCATTGGTCTAATAATGTCCAAAGTTGACATAGAGTACATTTAATGAACACGTGAATCTCTAATGGTTCTAAAAATAGGATCAATTTAACGTTAGTGGTGGTAATGATCGGTGGCGATTGACGGCGTTGGGATGGTTGAAGGCAATCGATAGGGGTGTGTTGGCACCGAATATAGAGATATATATATATATATATATATATATAGAGAGAGAGAGAGAGAGGAGAGAGAGAGAGAGAGAGAGAGAGAGAGAGAGTGAGTGTGTGTGTGTGTGTGTGACTATGCGTGAGAGATAGGAAGATCACGAATTGGGGATTTGTTCGTTCATATAAGTAGGGTTGAGAGATCAATACTACTTCCACAGTTCATTATATTCACAATCTCTCAAGAAACTGAGATATTTGTTTAATCTAATATCTAATAGGCTCTTACAAATTTTATGATGTGGTGTGGTACATTTGTCTCCACGACACAAATCCATTGGAAAGGTTAAGATATACTATTTTATTTAATATAACCCATCTTGGCCAAGAAAACTCAAAGATCAACCATGCTTGAGTTTGTCAACAAAGTAACTTAAGTTGTTTAATTATTTAATTCTTAAAACTATAATATACCCCATAACATATATTTCCAATTAAGGTATTTCAACTGAAATGGAGTCACAAATTTCACCTTAATCACCTAGTTACTGAGTTATGTTTTGAATTCAAGTTTTAAAACTATGTTTTGTATCCTAAGATATCTAAAATCAAATAAGGAAATGCATTATTATCCAAGGATACATAAATGACATCCTATTATTATTAGTCAATAAAAAAACAATTAAATCACAGAAGAGTAACATGTCATGAATATGAAGAAATAGATTAATGCAAACATATAAACTAAATTACACCAAGAAACTCAACAAATGTTTCGATAAGCTCAATAATAAGAAAGAAAATTCACACAACCAACATGCTTTCATTTTTTCAAAGTCAAAACTATACAAATAAAACAAAAGTAGTATGACATTTCTCAAAAAAAACCGAGCACAAATTTCTTAATGGAATTGCCTTTATAGGACCTCAAACCATTTTCACAAGTCTAAATCCACATGCAATGTCCTACCACTTTGTATTTGTAAGAATTGCCTAACAAAACTGGTGAACAATACTAACAAATATGTTGAATAAACTAAGACAGGAAAATGAAATTCAAAATTCAAAAAATCGCAAAATTATAATTAGTGGGGATGCTTTATCATAGAAGTTTGAGATCTGATCAAAGGAGTATGCAAGAAATAAAGCTTTGATCAATTTGAGATGTACATTTGAAAGCTTTGATCATAAAAATGAAACCCTAACCTCTTTTAATAGGTCATGAAAATGTGGCAAACGGTGCCAGATGGTGGCTACAAGTTTTGTTGGCAGTGGTAGGCTTCGTCAATGTCAGGCACAAAACAAGTAGGCCTTGTTGGGGTGAGGAATGTGAGAGAGAGAGAGAGAATCGTGAAAGTAGTGAGGGCTACTGGTTTTGAAGATATAAAGGCTTATTAGCGGTGCACATGTGTGTGTCGCTAATAAGATATTAGTGCGTCGCTAATAGGGACTCCATGCTTAAAACGATGACGTTTGATTAACTAAACTTATTAGCGGTGCACACTTGTATGCCAGTAATAGGTTTTCATTATTAACGACGCACGTAGGCATCGCTAATAAGTAAACGATGTCTCTAAACCTTCACGGATTTTATTATGCGCGAGAAACATATTTTTTTAGCCTTTTTGCTATGCCAACCATGTGAGTCGCTAATATTGACAATTAGCAGTGTTTTTGTGAACGCCGCTAAAAATGTGCGCCGTTAAAGACCTCAATTCTTGTAGTGTGGTCTTGTCCTCTATAGTGGTTCCTAAATTATCCTTTATTCTTTGAATTATTCTCATGGGTAGAATGCCTACTAAGTACAAGTCACATAGTTGGGGTTTGTGCTTATCTAATTTGAGTATTTTTTGTAATGCCCACGCAGGGACGACTGACCACCTTTTCTTTAGATTCCCATACTCTAGTAAGATATGGTATTCTTTTTGTTATGCTAGCTCAATCTAATTATTGAAGGAAAGAAATGCTAGAATTTGGGAGAACAAGTATTGTTTTACAAATAATGTGCTTCAAGCTATCTTTAACGTAGTGAGGATGAAAGCTTCCTCCTAGAGAAATGTTGATAATTTATATAAGAGTTAGGAGATACACCTCCACCGGAACCTTCCAAGGATAATTTTTACTAGCCCTCGCTGATGGCCTCTTTTCTTCTAGTGTTTGCTGTTGCTATTTTAGCAGAGTATAATAGCATTTATTTATTTATTTTATTTATCTTTTATGAGCTTTGTTTCTCCTTATGGTTTTGAGCTGTACAAATGGTGGTATGTCCCTTTTACTTTTGTATATTCTTATAGTTATAAAATTATTAATTCTCCATAAATAGATATAGATGGGCTATTAGTATGGAGGTATTAAGGGGCGAAGGGGAGTGGGTTTCTCTAGTTCCTAAAAAATAACCATATTTTTCTTCATTTTTCCAATTTGGATATTTGGTTATGTGAGTAGGGGAAAGGTAGGGTGCATAGGTATCTTCTTCACCCATTATCTTGTTTTCATTTTTTATCATTTTAATTCTCTAGTTGTATGGGTAGGTGGGGTATAGTGGTGTGAGATACTGCGGATTTCAAGTATGGCTTCAAGTTGAACTAGGCCATTGGACTTCTAGACCCTTATCTTATTGATTGTAGCTTTAGGATACCTCTTCTTACTATGCCTAAAGACCATGCAATCCTCACATCTTCTAGGTACCTACTCATAATCAACTTTTTACTAAAAGGTCTCTCCATATCTAATATAGATAGGAATCTATATTGACAATCTTTGGTAGTCGTAATCTCAATACATATTCTTACATACAAGAGTCTATTTTTTGGTGGATGTCAATCTATCCGTGAACTTGGGGTTTTATATGAAACTAGCAATTTTGCTTTACATCAAGCCAGACCACCATTGCAACTTAAGCCGATGGAATCAAACCTAAATAGGAACTTTTGTAACTCATCGATTTAGAGAAAGCTTGCAAGACCATGGCTTTAAGATAAATGGTTTGTTTTTGAAAGTCAAAGGCCTAACTTTTATCATATTAAACTTATTTTCCTCATTGGTAAACATGTCCACAACTTCTTTGGTCTTCCATATTTTGTTTATAAAAGTTTGCATGATATTGAATGGAGGTCTGGTGTCTAAAAAGTATCTAACCAAAGCATCATGCCATATATCTATCTTTTGTTGTATGTCTTTAGGCCCATACTCCAATTTGCTGTTACCATTTTCAGTTACAGTGGTAATATATTTTAGTTGTAGACCATTGGTCTTAATTCTTAGCTAATAGGGCATTAATCTATACACCATTACTAATTTGGTTAGTATGAGGATTTGTAAAGATTTTTAACAGGGGGGAAGTTTAGAGGTAGGGGTGGTCTGGGGTCAATTACCAAATTGGTGTTAGATGGTAGGGGATTTTCTACGCTCTAAGAAAAGGAGTAGGGTGGTGGTTGGGTTTGGTCAGGTGGGATTGTAGTAGGATTGTTGTTCAGTCTAATTTGAATATTGATCCTTTTAGGTGGTGCTGTGGGGACCAATTGCAACCTCACCATAGGGAACTTCCCCCCTCTAAGGTTTTCTATGGGTTGAGGTTGACATTCTAGGGAGGAACTATGATAGGGCTGCATATTCATACTAGATATGGATTTAGCCTCCTTTACCACTCCCAATTTGTGTTCATTGAGTGACATTTCTCCCCTTGATAGCATATTATTAGGGGTTGGGGCTTCTGCCATTGCCATGCACATATGGCGCTCACTACAAAAAAATAGATTATTTGCGACGCTCATTATTCGCGACACACGTAAATCGTAGCTAAAAGTCCCTTTTAGTGACGCACAACTATGTGTCGCGAATAGTAGGAAGTAATTAATAAAAAAAATTGATTCAGGCATGAATCTATTAGCGACGCACATATGGGAATTTGCGATGCACATGGGCGTCGCTAATAGGGGCGACGCGCATTTGGTCGTCGCAAATAGAACGATTAACTAAAACGATGATGTTTTTAAGGAATTAGCGACGCACAGGACATTATTATCGACGCCCATATGTGAATCACTAGTAAGTCCCTATAATACCCAATTCGATCTCTCGCTCTATCTCAGACACACTTGATCTGTTTCGCTTTCCAACTTAGTCTCCGATCTCCATCTCTCATCTCTCGCTGCTTCTTCGTCGATCTCTCGCTCTATCTCCAACGCACGGTTTGGATTGTGGTTTGAAACCGATCTCTCACTGTTTCTCCATTGATCGCTTTCTCTCTCTGGATCGATCTCCAATCTCTCACTCTTTGATCACCAGTTCACCGTGTTTAAGAAAGGTTAGGCTTTGTGGTTTATTTTTGTTTATTTTCTTCTTCTTCATTTGAATAAACACGTTTGACATGGTATAAACAGTTTGAAACTTCTCTCTATTACTTTCCATATCATGATTATTGAAATAAAAAGAGAAAGATTTTTTTTCATATTTTTCTTGAATGTAATAATGGTGAAAACACTGTAACACTGCATTACAACCAAAGAAAGCATGCTCGTTAGAGTCTTAGTTAAGTAAATTGTTTGGAAATTTTGGTTCCTAATACTGGTCTTAATGCTTATCGTCCTACTGGTAATGACTCCTACTCGAGATTAGTATTTTAGTTTCTTGTTATTAGAAGTTAATATTTTCTAGTCAATGATAATCAGCCACAGTATCTGCTTGAAATGATTTCACTCTTTTTCTAGTGGTCTTTTAGTATATTTTTTTGTTGAAAACTTATTTTAGTTTGCTTGTTATGGTCAGAGTTCCAATCTTCTTCAAATTAGGGTTGTAACTGAGGAATTTTTTTGGCAACTCCAAGCTTAGTTTAGTTTAAGCTTTAATTTTTAACCCTAGGCTCCACTTTGGTTAATGGTGGTTGGGATTGAGTTGTTTTTGTCTGTGGAAAGGTAACTTATTAGGTCAGCTCAGTTGCTTCATTTGCCAACTGAATTTCTTGGACTGATGGGCTGTTTGGTGGCTTTTGTTTTGAATTTGAGATTGGATTTCTGACTGAATGTTTGTGTATAACCATTGTTCTTGGCTGCTGTCTCTTACTGAAGAAGGAAAACCCAAATTATATGAAGACACCTAAACAAACCATTTTCTAGGTTCCCTAATTTTCTTGCATACTATTTTTTTATGACATCAAGCATGTATTTACACATTATTTGAATTAATGTATGCCTGCAGGTTCAAAAATTATTATTCAGGGTTTGTAGGCAACATGCAATTTCCATTGAAGGAGGCTGCCTTGTAAATAATGAGAGAGAGAGAGAGAGAGAGAGAGAGAGTTCTACAAGATTCAAAAACCACATGTTGAAGAAAATGGTGGTTAGGTAGGAGAGTACCAATGAAAATGACGAAGAGGAGGCTTGGGTTCATCATTCTTTTAGACATATGAGCGACGAAGTTGGAATTTTTTATGCCATACAACCTTTAATTAGGTAATAAGTTAACATCTAATTATGTAATTACACATGTAACATGTAATTTCTTAAAAGACTACATTTTATAATTGGTTATTGCTAACTATTTCAAGAACTGACTTGTTACCCTATCAATGCTCTGTCATGTTGTTTTGGACTCTTGAAAATGCTGCTGAAGATGAGCGAAGAACTTATCATTTTTAATCTATAGTGTTGTATTTAACCCACTTTAGTTGAAGCCTATCTATATCAATGTTGCAGAAATTGGACCGATAATTAAACTAGAGAAGTGCTTCAGTTGTTTTAGGTCAGACCAATGGTTCATTTCGTCCTAGAAAATAAATTAAATGATACCAAAAGAGTTAAAGTAATGCATCGTTAGATAAAAAAATTTCTTTAGAAGATACATCTACTACATATTCTATATCGTAGATAGTTTTATTCATTCTTATTAGTCATTTTGACCAAGCACTAGCTTAAGTGGTATCTCCTCCACCTCCCCAAAAGGAGGTTTAGGGTTCAATTCCCAATTGGGACAAAGTGGGTGTGTGATTTTGAAGACATGAGAAATGAGAAATAATTTCATGCATAACTTGTACGCTATCATAATTTTTCTGAAATTTCTAACTATCAATCTGACCACTTACTAGGAAACTCATAAAACTGGCTGTTATTTTTTTAAGACAATTTATTTGTTTGTTTTAGAGTGGTTACAGGTTTAGGTGAAACTGTTGTTAGACCACAGGTTTGGTCTGGTTTTTGTATTAGTGGTCTGTTTTAGGCTTTCAGCTTACGAGTAGGTCGCTATGCTGGAGTTGGGTTTCTTACAAACAAATCATATCTCATTATGGCATATGTGTGATTAAGCTAATTACTAATGCCAATACATGGTTATCTTGCTAGTCAGTCTGACAACTCACACCCTATGTAGGTATTAGATCAGATGAGTTTTGGCTAGAAGAGCATCCAGTTCTCTTTTCTCCTATATTGCGTGCTGATGCGCCTTTTCAGCAGGGCCACTATGAGCGTGGCCTAATTTTTTTTTTAGCGATTACTTCGTGAAAAAAAAATTATGGTGATTGTTTTGTAAGTTAGCAATTGCATTCAATTAAGCCTAGCCCCGTTCGGGAGTCATTTTGATCACATGTGAATCTTGTCACGAAATTTAATTGCGATTGGGCTCGTGTGTATGAAAATCAATTATTGAATTGTCCTAGAGAGGACAGTTCGGGAATGCATAAATTTGCATTGCAATCAATAGCACATATGCTTGAATATTTCACTATGATAAAATTTCATCACTGGTCTCCTAGTTGTTCTCTGGGTATATATTTAGGCGTGCTAACGTCTATCTCGTATACTTGGAGAACCGTGGGGAGATGCTACCGAAATTTTGTTCTAGTGGAATCAAGCATTTGATTTGCTGTTGATTGCAATGTAGATTGTGCATTTACGAATGGGATAAGACCACATTACCCTTTAGAAAGAAGTTGGAGGTGATAGGATTCGTGTTTCATGTTTATAATGAGTATCATTTTTGACTTGTATTAGGTAGACGAAAATGGATAAGAGTTAGATGGACTTGAGGGGCAGGCATTTGCCTAAGGTATGTAAAGGGGATCAAAGATTTTATTGAGTTTGCTCATGCATCTATAGATGGGAGAAATAGGATAAGATGTCCATGTAGGAGGTGCAATAATAGGGATTATATGCACATAGATGAGGCCAAAGAGCACCTACTCGAACACGAGATGGACAAGAGGTATACGTGTTGGGAATTTCACGGGGAACGCCGTGACGTACGAGTGGTATTTGAGGATGAAGAAGAAGACGACGACGATGAATTTAGGTGATAATGTTGGAGTTGGTTACGAAGGCTTGCCACAAATGCTGGCAGACTTGCAATGGGCTACAACTGGGCCGAGTAAGTCATAGGAGTAACATGGGACAATTGGAAGCGTTTGAGTCGTTGTTGAGGGAAGCAAGCCAGCCGTTATATCTGGGTTGTGATAAGTTTTCAAAACTGGACTTTCTCGTGAAACACCTTCATATTAAGACCATCAACCGATAGAGTAAAAAATCATTTAATATGGTCATTGAATTGATTAAAGCAGAGCTTCCTACTGGGGAGACCCTTCTAAAATCATATTACGAGGTGAAAAGAATATTAAGAGATTTGGGCCTTGGGTATGTTCCCATACATGCTTGTAAAAATGATTCATGTTATTTTGGAAGGAGACTGAAACAATGTATGGAGTGTACGGTGTGCTACTGAACCCAGGCACAAGCTGAATGAAGGAAAGAGGAAGACAATTCCGCACAAAGCGCTGAGATATTTTCCTTTAAAAGCTAGGCTACAAAGGTTATACATGTCTCAGAAGACGGAAGAAGATATGCGGTGGCATAAGGAGAAGCGTGTTGCTGAGAAAAATGTATGTAGGTATCCAGCAGATTCTCAAACTTGGGCTGAGTTTGATAAAAATCATGAATGGTTTGCAAATGAGCTGCGTAATATACGACTTGGGCTGGCTAGCGACGATTTCAATCCGTCCTGGGGACATGAGTAATGCCTACAGCATGTGGCCGGTGTTGCTTGTGCCGTATAACTTGCCACCGTGGAAATGTATGAACGAACTATTTATCTTCATGTCGTTGCTTATTCTACGGCCGAAGTTTCCTGGTAATGAAATTGATGTGTACTTGCAGTCCTTTAGTGGACGAGTATACTAATTAGTTACAATTGTAAAAGTTAAATTTACGAATAAATACAAAAATAAAAAATAGTCTCACAAAATGTAACTACAGTTGTTAATGAAAAGAAAAAAAACAAATGAGAAATTGCATGTCCCGATGCAGAATAGAAAGACGGCGGCTGCAATAATCCCGATCAATTTGAAATAAAGATCAAATGATATATATTAGAACCCTTATTAAATATATATATATATATTAACATAAAATGTGAATATATTTTTTTTTACATGCACAAATAGTAATAATGGCATAAACTTGCATAAGTTTCAAACCGGTGATCCGAACAGAGTGCCTTAAGTTCACGCAAGTCTATTTTATCATTTGTGATGTGTTTGATGGGGTGTCGAGGTTGGTAGGCCGATATCCAGTGTTTTGGTCGGTCAAAACCCAAACATGGGCCATTTTGGAGCTGAAACTTGCATAAGTTTCAAACCAGGCATCCGAACTGAGTGTCGTAAGTTCGTGCAAGTCTATTTTATCATTTGTGAGGTGTGTGATGAGGTGTCGAGGTTGGTAGGCTGATATCCAGTTTGTGAGGTGTGTGATGGAGTGTCGAGGTCGGTAGGCCGATATCCGATGTTTTGGTCGGTCAAAACCCCAAAATGGGTCTTTTTGCAGCTGAAACTTGCATAAATTTCAAACCGGGCATCCGAACCTGAGTATTGTAAGTTCGTGCAAGTCTATTTTATCATTTTCTAGGTGTGTGATGGGGTGTCGAGGACGGTAGGCCGATATCCGGTATATTGGTCGGTCAAAACCCAAAAATGGGCCTTTTGGAGCTGAAACTTGCATAAGTTTCAAACCTGGGCATCCGAATCGAGTGCCGTAAGTTTGTGAAAATCTATTTTATCATTTGTGAGGTGTGTGATGGGGTGTCGAGGTCGGTAGGCCGATATCCTGATGTTTTGGTCTGTCAAAACCTAAAAATAGGCCTTTTGGAGCTGAAACTTGCATCCCTATGAAATTAAATAAGTTCGTGCAAGTCTATTTTCATATATGAAGTGTCATGCGGTTTGTAGGCCGTTAGGTCCGAAATCCTTTTTTTTTTTTACGTAACATTTTCTATAAATAATAAATGTACCAAAGTAAATAATTTTAAAAACTTACCAAGGCTGAATAGAGCCTTCCTGCTAGCTGAGGATCGTCTGCATAAGAGCCCTCTAGTTGGGTCTGCCGCTCCTTGAGCTTCTGTCATCTCAATTGCCTTCATCTCAGCATTCAGTCTCTCAGTTGCCTCAGCTCTCTAGGTGGCTGCGTGAAACCTAACATCGCTCTCGATGGTAGAGGACGATGCCGTCGGCTCCATCCCTACTCCCTAAGCCTACGCACATATCCATGCCTCTTACCCAGAACAATCTCTCGTATATGGTCATCGGTCGGCGGATGCTTACCCTCAGGGCTCGGCTGAACACGCATCTCGACCATCTCCTCCTAAAAAAACATAAATATATGTTACTACTTTTAAAAATTGTAGATTAATATTAAATTAGTAATAGTGGTATATAAATCTTTTCCAACTTACATAAAGCCGTTGAGCTTCAGGCCCAGTCCAACCCTTCTCAGGCATTGTAGTGCGTCCTGTGCCACAACTCAATGAGGCTGGGTAGTGCATCGGTCTCCTGGTCTCACTGCAGCAAATAAATAGTAGCTTGTGAAAATTGATTTCATGAATAAATTATACAATAAGAAATTGATACATTTATTAACTTACCATCTCATGCCTATACCTAACAAAAGAACGTGATCCACCACAGTGGGTCACCTTTTGCTTGCTTCTGCTCTCGCTATTTTTCTTACTAAGTTCCTACACTTGGCCAAAACAAAGAAGGTTAGTATAAATGATAATGATTCATCATACAACAAAAGTAATTTTGATAATTCTTACCTAGAATGCATACTAGCGTACCGATTGCATAGTAACATCCAATCCTCCACCGCCACCCCCTGTAGGGTTTGTCGCGAGGCTCTCTACCGACTGCCACCTCCACCTCGTAGTACATGTGGATCCTATGTCGATAGTCCCTGAAACGAGTTCCCAAGTAACGGTCCACTGCCTTCACGACATGAGGCAGGCGGAGATCGATGTCAAATTTCTCATGTAAAGCATGTCATTGTCAAAACATTACGGCATAACATATGTTAAAATTTAGTTGAACACAATAATAAAAGACATACCTGGATATGTGCATGAATATCCCGTCTCTCCACGTCAGTGACCTGACTCTAGTTGCCTAATATGGAGTAGGGCGCGTAATCGGCAAATGATGTCGACCTCCATAGTGAACTGTTGTGCCCACCCAACAACGGGCTTCAGCAAGCCCGGAGGTATCTCAATTCGAAGGGGCGCGCCCCCCGCTGCCTCCATCTGAACTTGCAAGCTACGATTCTTTGACCTAACCATGCCCTTGTCTAGGTGCGGTGGCCGAAGCTTTAGAAGAAATAAAATAGAAATAATTAGTACCATATTTATATAATCATTAATAAAAATAGAAACTAAGCATACCATCGACGGCAAGATCGGTCGACCTTGCAGATGAGGGGGAAGGGGTCGATGGGTCCTGCATAACTGCGCGTCTACGTGAACCTGGTCCAACCATATTTACAAAGAAAGTTTAAAAATAAAATTGTTTCTATTTAATCATAAAATTTGAAATCCTTATCGAAGTAAAAATGATTATCCATTACATCATAAAATTGAATATCCATTACATTATCAAAGCCGAAAACCATTGCACTTGATATTAACACATGTAACAACTATTACAATTATTCATTTGAGTCTGTATCATCATCTGAACTTGAATTTTCTTCATTCTCGGTACAATACTTTAACAATGTGTCATTATCAAAATCACTGTCCTCGTCATCATCATCATTAATGAACGTTGCATCCCTCGGATCTAATTGTGTTGTATTGGTGACATCGGAAGCTACGACATGATCTGGTTGTACATCAGTTCTATTCAACTGATACGAAGTAACATCTTCCTGATCATGCCGGACAACACCATCGTGGGCAGTTTGAGACTCTTCTTGTAGTGCCTCCTCAATCCTCTCCAAATCTTCATCTCCTTTGCCAACTTCTAGGACATCATAAACATTTCTAGATTTTATTTTTTGGACAACATGCCAATCACCTCTTATTTTTGGGCCCTTCAAATAGAAAACTTGTTTTGCTTGAGATGCCAAAACATACGGATCATCTTTAAATGTCATACGTGACGTATTAACACTTATGAAATGCTCATCGATCTGCATTCCAGTCTTCTTATTACTTACATCCCACCAATCACATTTAAAAATATAGAAAGAATGACCGTAGAAATAATGTAATTGTATGATGTCTTGTAAAACACCATAGTACTCTACAGTTTATCCTGTGTCACCATCTCCCTGAACAAGGACTCCGCTATTTTGTGTTCACCGAATGACCTCACATTCCCTCGTGTGAAATCGAACACCATCAACAATTAAACCAGTGTGGCAGGATATCCTTTGATCAGGACCACATGCCAAGGAATATAATTGATCGTACGCCTCAAGAGATTGTTGGTGGCGTATAACTTCATCTATTAATTCAATACAAGTACAAAATTAATTTAATACAAATGTATTAACTAATACAATTACAATTAATTGAAACCTTGTCTTACATGTTCTCTGTACCACCTTGGAAACAAATTTTGTTGTCTTTGCTCTAGATCAGAACTTGATACATGTTCTCTCTGAAGCTCGATTGTATGCTCACTGCATAAGATGAGATATGTTAGATGTAATTTACATTTGTGTACTAACGTAGTATTGCAATGATTTTGATAAACTTACTTAAAATATGGCAATGTCTCATCGCAGTTGTTGAGCATGGTGTAGTGGGCTTTTTCCAAGTCTTGAGGATGACACCATTCATATATACGGGTACCTATTGGCCGCACATTCTGAGTAAACACTGCAAGGCCAGTTAGTTGCTGCCCTTGGACATCTATCAGAATTTCGGTCTTGACGATTAAACCTTGTCTCAATATCTTCAAGATGCATAAAGCAGAATATGAGACATTCCGTAGCAACGTAAGCCTCAGTAATTGACCCTTCCGGTCTTGCTTTGTTACGCACATATTGCTTCAATGTGTGCAAATATATGTTTTAATAATTAATCAGTTATACATTAAAATAGTTAAGATGGATAGATAACACAATTCATAAAATTAAATGTACATTTCTATTGGATACATCCAACGGTATTGGACAGGTCTGCCAATTTATGCCTTATGAGGCAAATGCACAGCTAAGTGGACCATTACATCAAAGAAAGCTGGAGGGAAAATCTTTTCCAACTTGTAGAAGATAATGACAACATCCCTTTCGAGCTTTTCAAGTACTTCCAAATTCAACTGTCTTCGCACATAATTCTCTAAAGAAATAGCCCAACTCAATCAATGTAGTTGATATGTCATCAGTGAGATATCCACGTAGTGCAACCGGAAGAAGTCGTTGTAAAAGGACATGGCAGTCATGGCTCTTCAATCCGGATATTTTCCCATCTATAACATTTACACACCGAGATATATTCGATGCGTATCCATCTAGGAACTTCACCGATTTAAACCACTCGCAAATCCTTATTCGCTCTGCGGATGATAACGTATATTGTGCAAGAGGCACGATATATTTATCACTGCTACGTATTAGGTGCAACTCTTTCCGTATTCCCAGCTCTTGTAGGTCCAACCGGGCTTTAACAGTATCCTTCATCTTCCCTTCAACGTTCATTAAAGTTCACAACACATTATCACAAATGTTCTTCTTGATGTGCATAACATCCAAATTATGCCTCAACTTAAGGGTCTTCTAGTACGGCAAATCAAAAAAATGCTCTTCTTCGTCCAATTTAACTTCACATTAGTACTCTTCCTCTTCTTACTACCAGGTATCTTCCCAAACCTCATTGATTGGATGAGTGCCAATTGCGCTGACACGTCTTTGCCAGACAACAATGGAGGTGATAATCTGTGCTCAATTTTTTCATCAAATAGATGCTTCTGCCGATTTCGCCAGCCATGTGATGGCAGTAAAAAACGATGATGGCACATGTAGCATATTTTTTTTTCATTGGACAAATGTAGGGAACATGCATCCTTATTGCAAACCGGACATGCCAGATACCCCTTAGTGCTCCACCCAGACAAGTTCCCGTATGTTGGAAAGTTATTTATGGTCCATAGTAACACTGCATGCAATTGAAATGTCTCATTCTTAGAGATGTCGTATGCCTCCACTCCCACCTCCCACAATTCATATATGTATATAAATGCATTTTTCTTTTAATTTGATTTTATTTTAGAATGTTTGCATTTTATTATATATCAAGATGGTTGATACAGGTTTTAACAGGAATAAAACATAAAAAAATAATAATAATAATGCAGGTCAAATTTTGGAAAAAAAAAAATTTGACTTTTAGTGACGCACATCAAGGCGTTGCTAAAAAACCTAACTCTGTGATGCTTCACATTTGCGACGCACTGAATGCATTGCTAAAAGTCCACATTAGTGACGCCCAAACAACCCTTTATATTGCTTTTGCGATGCTCATAATTGACCATTAATGACGCACAGCGTGCGTCGCTAATAATGACTTTTAGCGATGCACAAGAGGTGAGTGTCGCTAATAGTATTAGCGATGGATTTAGCGGCGTACGTAGGTGCGTAGCTAAAAGTCATTTGCGATGCGCATGCTTTGTATTAGCGATGCTTTGGTGTGTCGCTAAAAGTCCCATTCCTTGTAGTGAGATTTTCATTTCTTACTAACTGTTATTAATGATACTAACTATTTGCATATATCCTATTCAGGATCTCACCAAAACTTATTTGTTTGTACTTCCCTCCACCTTTTGTCACATTCTTCTTCTTCATTGTCTTTCTTTTTTGTGTGAGTGCATAGTTAAATTCATTTGAACCAATTTGCGATTGTATAGTTTAGTACTTTTATTTGTACGGTGCTTATCAATTGTGTTCAACAATTTGGTTTTTGAGTTGAAGACTACTAAAGGCTGCAAAATCTTATTACATCTAAGTGATATTGCATAAATAAATTAGAATTGACTTTATATGGGTGGTTAAAAAGAAGTCAAACTTATGTTCCAAGACTGTATGATATTGACTTATATTTGTTAAGGATTGAGATGCTCCACACTTGGCAAATCTTGGAGTTGTGCTTGTTTCAGGAAATAGAGAGTTGTTTATTTTATTTTTATGTTATTTCAAACTAGGAGTAGACAAGTCTAATGATTTTCTGTTTCTTTATATTTATTAATCAGTCTTATATGGGACAACCTCAGGTCATTGCTCGATTCCTATAAGAAAAGAGGTTCTCATTGGTACAACTTACTTCACCTCTGCCTCAAGAATCATCTTCTGTTCCTATGAAAAATGATTTACTACCAAAAAAAAAAAACATTCTAACAGAAGTCTAGAGCCGTCTCTTTTTAATGTGATTGCAACAAATTCTCCTAGCTTATCTAATTCAAAAAAGGTTTTTTTCAAAGGCTAAAAAGGATTATCTTGTTAATAGAAATGTTAACTTACTTCAAAACAATGTTAACCTCTAGAGAAAAACTTGAGGAACCAACCTTAATACGTTCCCGGGTATTATGGATAGCATTGACAACAAAAAGAAGTTTATGCTCATTGAGAAATTTTTGTCAGAAAATTACAGGAAATACTAAACTAAATTTAGCACCTAATGAAGTTCTTGCTCTCAATGAATAGAAGGAAATACTCAAGAAATATAAAGCTAAGAGGATTGTAAACTTGGTACTTTCAACTATTTTGGATAATACTGAATTGAAGTTTAGACTGATGGAATCTTTTGTTCCAGCTTTGTAGGTGAAAATAATGGCATTGCCAAATACTAGATAAATTAAATCCTTGTTCACTTTGTCTGTGTTTAGATCAAGAGAAACCAATTACCACTACAACAAAATCCATTTTTTGCGACGCGCATTATTAGCGACGCACGAAAAGCGTCGTTAAAAGTCACTTTTAGCGATGCTCAGTCGTATGTCGCGAATAGTAGGGGAAAAGCCAAAAAAAAAAGCTGAGTTTGGTGCGAAAAATTAGGCGCGAAACTATTAGTGACGCGCACTTGACAATTGGCGACGCACATAGGCGTCGCTAATAGGTAAGATTATTGGCGACGCTCACATAGGCGTCAGAAATAGTGCTACTTTAGAATTAGCGGCGCGGGTGGACTTAATAGCGACACTCGTTGCGCGTCGCTAATAAGTCCCCCCATTTTTATAACCTAGCGATCGACCATTTTGTTATTCTTCTCACTTTGTCTCTCTAATTTTTCTCACTCACTCTCTGTCACTCCCTAGTTGGAAGCTTGAATCGGACGACGGTGGACGGCGGTGGACGGTGATGGACGACGGTGGACGACGTTGGACAACGGTGGACGACGTTGGACGACGTTGGACGGCCCATTCAGCGACGACAATCGTATTCGGTGACGGCAGATTTCATATTCGTTCTTTTTTTTTTTTTTGCAAAGATCTGTCAAATCTGCATCATTCTTTTATGGTTCAGTTTAGATTTGTTTTTTATACCACTAGCGACCAATCTACGACCAATCTATTCTCAGTTCTTGCGGGTTGGGTTTATTTGGTGTGGAGTTCCTTTACTCACCGTAGCTATTTCTCTCTTCTCTCCATCTCAGACTATCATCATCTCCATTTTTGTGCTTGTTCTTTTGTTGTTAAGCATCCTCTCTCTCTTTCTCTATGTGAGTACTGTATATATATGGGCATGTAAGGTTTTTTTTTTTTTAATTCTTTGACAACAGAACAGAAAATTAGATATATATATATATATAGCTAGATAGATATAGATATAGATGTATGAATTTGCTGTTGAACCGCTCAGCTATTCCTGAAACTCAAAATCTGCCACATATTCTTTGATTATTGTTTGGGGAATTTTTTTTTCTGTACTTTGGATTCTGTGATGAAATGTTAGATTTGCATTGGATATGCATATATACGTGTGTTTATTAAAAAGCCTCTATTGTTGTTTCAATTACTTATCAAATCAATAAATAATAAAAATATTTTAATGTTTTATATTCTAGCCATTTATATGGATATGCAATTTGAATTCTGTCTATTTGTTTTTGTTTTTGTGTTGATTAGCCATGACCGAATTCTGTCTATTTTTGAGTTTAATTTATCATAAATATAGCTCATAAAATTCTTTATTTTTTTTCAATTATACAAATTTATCCCATTATTTATATGAAATGAATAAAATCTTAAATATTTCTCAAATATTTTGACAAATTTCAAACTATTTCCAAAAATCCTAACCACCACAAATAAGTTTTTATTTTTTATTTTTATTTATGAAATTCTTAATTTATTGCAAATAATTATAAAACAAAACCTCTTTCTTTTAACTTATGTAACTACATAACTTTTCTTATTTAAAAATTTATCTTGAATATTTTTTAGTTATTAATAATAATTTCCCAAACAACTCTCAAATTTTAAATTGTTATTCAATGATGTATAATTTCGAAATGATAAATTTGTCACTAGCTCTTCTATGGACTTCCAAGTATTGTTTTCATAAATTCCATCCTGAAATTCTATGTACAACCTATTGGTAAAAATGAAAATAAATATGTTAGCGATGTTCAAGGTCCATAAATTCTTAATCAAACACAACACTAGTTGAAAAATCTATCAATCTTTTTAAATTAGAACCAAACGAGATTAGCTCATATAAGAAAGATTCAAAGATTAATAAGTCAATATTACAAACTTGAGTCTCTTCTTTGAATGATGCGTGGGTTATGAAATGTTTACGTATATTCTGAATTTATATTTTAATAACTTGTCCAAAATTAGTTGATAGTTAAAAGAGTTTTTTGTCATTAAAAAAAAATTATCAAGCTAAACTATTGTTTTATTCTCTCTAATTTTGTGAATTCCTTTTTGTTTTCCAATAAGGAGACCAACAACATTTTGTTAACTTTAAGATGATTAGATGTCCACATTTGGTATCATTTAGTTAAATCTGACAAGGTGGTAGGGCTTTGTTTGGGTATTACCCTAAATCAATGATGTATTACCGTAATTTCCACTTGTGGGTCCCATTAAAAGATAATGTTTGATTGGATTGATCCGTTGATTAGCGAATTTACTAATTAGGTGTTAAGATTTGACTTGAATTTAGCAAGTCTTCTGGTATACAAATAATGTCATGTCAACTTGAAATTATGGGAAACTACTAAAAAAATCATTTTAGTGTTAAAATTGATGCTATCATGAGGGGCTCTTATAACTGTTATCTGATTGCTTATAAGCCAAACATACACATCCAACACTACAAGAAATTGTAGTTCTTGAAATAGACATTTGAAATGGGCCTCACTAAATTGTTCTGATTGATAACTATTGGAAACTTGGAAAGTCATCCTAAAATTGTTCTCATAACTAATGCTATAATTTCAACATTAATTATATTCAAATAATCATAATTACCAAATAATAATAATAATAATATTACTCAAGTTTAGTTTTTGCTTTAAATGATATGTTGGTTTGGTATGATTAGATTAGTTAACAATTTTTTTAAGCTTCTTTTTGGTTTCATTTTGATATGTTTATGAAAAAGAAAAATGATTCTCTCATATTCTCTCAATTTTTTTAAGCTTCTTTTTGGTTTCATTTTGATAGGATTTTTTTTGTTGATTTTTATGGCCAAACATTGGTGAGAACATTGGGTTTAGGGCTTTTAGCAGGTGTAAAAAAAGTTAGAGTTTAAGGCTCTAGGTAAGCAAGGAAAGGGGGACTTTATGGGTTGTTTAGTAGAATAGTAACTAGGGGTTGCTTGGGTTTCTTTTGTGAGGAAGCTTTGAACGATTAAAAGAGAGAAGGAGACTAGGATTTGAAAGATAGGATTTATAAGGGTAATAAAAGAGTTAAATATTGTTTAATTATAGAATTTTGGAGTTAAGAGAAAGTGCAGAAGTCTAAGAGAAATGATTTTATATTTGATATGCAATTCAAGATGGTTTTTTTTTTTTTTCTTTCTCTGTCTTTTTTTTAATGTATTTGATATGCATAGTCTACTACCTCGTCAAAGAAAAATATCACATAAAATCTCTTTTTTTTTATTTGTTGTCAATTTCATCTGGAAGCATGTTACCTTGCTAGTGAGTCCGATAACTCAAGCATTTGATTGTATTAGATCAAATGAGTTTTGGCTAGAAGAGCATCCAGTTCTCTTTTCTCCTATATTGCGTGCTCATGCGCCTTTTCAGCAGGGCCATTGTGAGCATGGCCCAATTTTTTTTTTTTTAGGGATTACTTCGTGAAAAAAAAATTGCGGTGATTGTTTTGTATGTTAGCAATTGCATTCATGTAAGCCTAGCCCCGTTCGGGAGTCATTTTCATCACATGTGAATCTTTTTGCCAAATTTATTCGCGATTGGGCTCGTGTGTATGAAAATCAATTTTTAAATTGTCTAGAGAGGACAGTTCGGGAATGCATAAATCTGCATTTCAATCAATAGCGCATATGCTTGAATATTTCAATATAATAAAATTTTAGTACGGTCTCTTATTGGTCTCTGGGTATATATTTAGGCGTGCTAACGTCTATCTCGTATACTTGGAGAACCGTGGGGAGATGCTGCCGAAATTTTGTTCGAGTAGAATCAAGCATTTGCTTTGCTGCTGATTGCAATGTAGATTATGCATTCACGAATGGGATAGGACCACCTTACCCTTTAGAGAGAAGTTGGAGGTGATAGGATTCATGTTTCATATTTATAACGAGTATCATTTTTGACTTGTATTAGGTAGACGAAAATGGATAAGAGTTGGATGGACTTGAGGGGCAAGCATTTGCCAGGGTATGTGAAGGGGATCAAAGATTTTATTGAGTTTTCTCGTGCATCTGCAGATGGGAGAAATAGGATAAGATGTCCATGTAGGAGGTGCAATAATAGGGATTATATGCACATAGATGAGGCCAAAGAGCACCTACTCAAACACAAGATGGACAAGAGGTATATGTGTTGGGAATTTCACGGGGAACGCCATGACGTATGAGTGGTAGTTGATGATGAAGAAGAAGACGACGATGATGACTTTGGTGATAATGTTGGGGTTGGTTACGAAGGCTTGCCACAAATGCTGGCAGATTTGCAGGGGGCTACAACTGGGGCGAGTAGTCACAGGAGTGACACAGGACCATCGACCGCGTTTGAGTCGTTGTTGAGGAAAGTAAGGTAGCCGTTATACCCGAGTTGTGATAAGTTTTTGAAACTAGACTTTCTCGTGAAACTCCTTCATATTAAGACCATCAACCGTTGGAGTAACAAATCAGTTAATATGGCCATTGAATTGATTAAAGGAGCGCTTCCTACTGGGGAGACCTTGCCGAAATCATATTACAAGGCGAAAAGAATATTAAGAGACTTGGGCCTCAGGTATATTCCCATACATGCTTGTAAAAATGATTGCATGTTATTTTGGAAGGAGACTGAACAATGTAAGAAGTGTACGGTGTGCCATGAACCCAGGTACAAGCTGAATGAATGAAAGAGCAAGAAAATTCCACACAAGGTGCTGAGATATTTTTCCTTAAAACGGAGGTTATAAAGGTTGTACATGTCTCAGAAGACAGCAGAAGATATGCGGTGGCATAAGGAGAAGCGTGTTGCTGAGGAAAATGTATGTAGGCATCCGACAGATTCACAAGCTTGGGCTGAGTTTGATACAAATCACGAATGGTTTGCAAATGAGCCACGTAATGTATGACTTGGGCTGGTTAGCGACAGTTTCAACCCGTTCGGTGACATGAGTAATGCCTACAGCATGTGGCCGGTGTTGCTTGTGCCGTATAACTTGCCAACGTGGAAATGTATGAAAGAACCATTTATCTACATGTTGTTGCTTATTCCAGGGCCGAAGTCTCCTGGTAATGAAATTGATGTGTACTTGCGTCCTTTAGTGGACGAGTTGAAGCAATTGTGGGACTTGGGAGTGGAGGCATACGACGTCTCTAAGAATGAGACATTTCAATTGCATGCCGCGTTACTGTGGACCATAAATGACTTTTCAGCATACGGGAACTTGTTTGGGTGGAGCACTAAGGGGTATCTGGCATGTCCAGTTTGCAATAAGGATGCATGTTTCCTACATTTGTCAAATGGGAGGAAGATATGTTACATGTGCTATCGTCGTTTTCTACCGCCATCACATGGCTGGCGAAATCGGCAGAAGCATCTGTTTGATGGACAAATTGAGCGTAGATTGTCACCTCTATTGTTGTCTAGCAAAGACGTGTTGGCGCAATTGGCAGTCATCCAACCAGTGAGGTTTGGGAAGATACCGGGTAGTAAGAAGAGGAAGCGTACTGATGTGGACTTAAATTGGACGAAGAAGAGCATATTTTTTGATTTGTCGTACTAGGAGACCCTTCAGTTGAGGCACAATTTGGATGTGATGCACATCGAGAAAAACATATGTGATAATGTGCTGAAAACTGTAATGAACATTGAAGGGAAGACAAAAGATAGTGTTAAAGCCCGGTTGGACTTGCAGGAGCTAGGAATAAGGAAAGAGCTGCACCTAATAACTAGCGGTGATAAATATATCGTGCCTCCTGCACAGTATATGTTATCATCCGCAGAAAGAATGAGGATTTGTGAGTGGTTTAAATCGGTGAAGTTCCCAGATGGATACGCATCGAATATATCTCGGTGTGTAAATGTTATAGATGGAAAAATATCCGGATTGAAGAGCCATGACTGCCATGTCCTTTTACAACAACTTCTTCCAGTTGCACTACGTGGGTATCTCACCGATGACATATCGACCACATTAACTGAGTTGGGTTGCTTCTTTATAGAATTATGTGCGAAGACGTTGAATGTGGAAGTACTTGACAAGCTCGAAAGGGATGTTGTCGTGATCCTCTGCAAGTTGGAACAGATTTTTCCTCCAGCTTTCTTTGATATAATGGTCCACTTAGCTGTGCATTTGCCTCATGAGGCAAAAATTGGCGGACCTGTCCAATACCGTTGGATGTTTCCAATAGAAAGGTACATTTAATTTTGTGAATTGTAAGAAAAATAGCGAGAGCAGAAGCAAGCAAAAGGGGACCCACTATGGTGGATCACGTTCTTTTGTTAGGTATAGGCATGAGATGGTAAGTTAATAAATGTATCAATTTCTCATTGTATAATGTATTGATGAAATCAATCTTCACAAGCTACTATTTATTTGTTGCAGCGAGACTAGGAAACCGGTGTACCACCCAGCCCTATTGAGTTATGGCACAAGACGCACTTCAATCCCGAGAAGGGTTGGACTGGGCTTGAAGCTCAGCGACTTTATGTAAGTTAGAAAAGATTTATATACCACTATTTACGAATTTAATATTAATATAAAATGTTTAAAAGTAGTAACAAATATTTATGTTTTTTAAGGACGAATGGTCGAGATGCGTGTTCGGTCGACCCCTGAGGGTGAGCAACCGCTGACCGATGACCAGATACGAGAGACTGTTCTGGGCAAGAGGCGCGGATATGTGCGTGGCTTAGGGAGTGGGATGGAGCCGATGGCATCGTCCTCTACGGTCGAGAACAATGCTAGGTTTCACGCAGCTACCCAGATAGCTGAGGCAACCACCCAGAGAGCTGAGGCAGCTGAGAGACTGAATGCAGAGATGAGGGTTGAGAAGACAGAGCTCAAGGAGCGGCAGGCCCAGACAGAGACTCTTATGAAGACCATACTCAGCCAGCAGGGAGGCTCTGATCAGCCTTGGTAAGTTTTTAAAAATATTTACTTTGGTACATTTATTATTTATAGAAAATTTTACGTAAAACCCCTTAAAAGATTTCGGCCTAACGGCCTACAAACTACATGACACTTCACATATGAAAATAGACTTGCACGAATTTATTTAATTATATAAGGATGCAAGTTTCAGGTCTAAAAAGGCCCATTTTGGGGTTTTGACAGACCAAAATTTTGGATATTGGCCTAACTACACCGAAACCCCATCACACACCTCACAAATGATAAAATAAACTTGCACGAACTTACGGTAATCAGTTCGGATGCCCGATTTGAAACTTATGCAAGTTTTAGGTCCAAAAAGGCCCATTTTGGGGTTTTGACCGACCAAAACCACAGAATTCGGGCTAACCACCCCAAAACCCCATCAAACACCTCACAAATGATAAAATACACTTGCACGAACTTACGGCACTCGGTTCGGATGCCCAGTTTGAAACTTATGCAAGTTTCAGCTCCAAAAAGGCCCATTTTGGGGTTTTGACAGACCAAAATGCTGGATATCGGCCTAAATACATCGAAACCCCATCACACACCTCAAAAATGATAAAATAGACTTGCATGAACTTATGGTAATCGGTTCGGATGCCCGGTTTGAAACCTATGCAAGTTTTAGGTCCAAAAAGGCTCATTTTGGGGTTTTGACAGACCAAAATTTTGGATATCAGGCTATCCACACCGAAACCTCATCACACACCTCCCAAATGATAAAATACACTTGCACGAACTTATGGCACTCGGTTCGGATACCCGGTTTGAAACTTATGCAAGTTTCAGCTCCAAAAAGGCCCATTTTGGGGTTTTGACAGACCAAAATGCTGGATATTGGCCTAACCACCCCGAAACCCCATCACACAGCTCCAGAATGATAAAATAGACTTGCACAAACTTACGACACTCGGTTCCGATGCCCGGTTTGAAACTTATGCAAGTTTCAAGTCCGAAAAGGCCCATTTTGGGGTTTTGACAGACCAAAACCCCGGATATTGGCCTAACCACACTGAAACCCCATCACACAACTCAAAAATGATAAAATATACTTGCACGAACTTACGACACTCGGTTCAGATAGCCGGTTTGAAACTTATACAAGTTTCAGCTCCAAAAAGGCCCATTTTGGGGTTTTGACAGACCAAAATGCCGGATATCGGCCTAACTACACCGAAACCCCATCACACACCTCAAAAATGATAAAATAAACTTGCACGAACTTACAGTAATCGGTTCGGATGCTTGGTTTGAAACTTATGCAAGTTTTACGTCCAAAAAGGCCCATTTTTGGGTTTTGACAGACCAAAACCCCGGATATCGGACTAACCACCCCAAAACCCCATCAAACACCTCAAAAATGATAAAATACACTTGCACGAACTTACGAAACTCAGATCGGATACCCGGTTTGAAACTTATGCAAGTTTCAGTCCAAAAAGGCCCATTTTGAGGTTTTGACAGACCAAAACTTGGGATATCGGCCTAACCACCCCGAAACCCCATCACACAGCTCCCAAATGATAACATAGATTTGCACGAACCTACGGCACTCGGTTCGGATGCCCGGTTTGAAACTTATGCAAGTTTCAGCTCCAAAAAGGCCCATTTTGGGGTTTTGACAAACCAAAATACCAGATATCAACCAAACAAGCCCAAAACCCTATCAAACACCTCACAAATGATAAAATTGACTTGCACAAACTTACGGCACTCGGTTCGGATGCCCGTTTGAAACTTATGCAAGTTTTTGCTCCGAAAAGGCCCATTTTGGAGTTTTGATGGACCAAAATGCTGGATATCAGCCTAACTATCCCGAAACCCTATCAAACACCTCACAAATGACAAAATAGACTTGCACAAACTTACAGAAATCAGTTTGGATCAGTGGTTTATAACTTATGCTACTTTATGTCGTTCTTATTATTTATGCATGCAAAAAAATAAAAAATAAAATAAACTATTCACATTTATATTTCATAAATATTTAATAATTGTTCTAATATATACCATTTGATCTTTATTTCAGATTGATCGGGATTATTGCACCGCCGTCTTTATGTTTTGCATCCGAATTTATTATTTTTATTTGTTTTTTTTTTTTCTTTTCATGGACATTTGTAGTTATATATTTTGAGACAATTTTTTATTTTTCTATTTATTGTTAAATTGTACTTTTACAAATGTACGCAATTAGTATATATATATATATATATATATGAATGTATTTTTCTTTTTTAATATATTCATTTCAGAATGTTTGAATTTTATTGTATATCAGGACGATTGATACATGATTAAATAGGAATAAAACAACAAAGAAAACAAAGCAAACATGGTTGGAAAATAGGCAAAAAAAAAACCTTTAGCGACGCACAGAAAGGCGTTGCTAAAAGTTAAGAAATAAAATCAAATTCACTATTAGCGACGCACTATGTGTGTCGCTAATAATACCTTTTAGCGACGCACATCTTGAGCGTCGCTAAAAGATAGTATTAGCGACGCACACGTAGGCGTCGCTAATAGTGAATTTTAGCGACGCTCAATGTGTGCGTCACTAAAAGGTACTATTAGTGACACACACAGTGCGTCGCTAATAGTATCTTTTAGCGACGCTCTTTGCCTCTATTTATAATATTTGCGACGCCCATTCCTAATTATTAGCAACACCGTTTGTGCGTTGCTAATAGTTTCTTTTAGCGATGTACAGGGGTGTGTGCGTCGCCAATACTATTAGCGACGCCAATATTTGCGGCGACTTTAGCGACGCTCGGTGTGCGTCGCAAAAAATCATTAGCCACGCATTTTCCCACTATTAGCGAGGCACGTGTGCGTCGCTAATAGTGCCTTTTCTTGTAGTGTACCCAATGCAAGTCTGATGAGGTTAACTCAAATCATGACAACACTGATCTTTTCGCTAAGAAATCCAACTGGTATTTATTTTTAGATAAAAGATCTAACTGGTATTTGAAACACTATAACTACTTCTTTACTAATATAGCTCAAGTCTTACCATAGTATTAATCAAAGATATGACAAGTGCAATCAACCTTTATTGAAAATTTATTAATTATTAGAATTATTAAGTTTTCTCATAATTTCATTAATCAAGAATATTTCTTACATGTAAATCATGGTCGCTACAAAAACAAGACCTTATATGCAATTTTTCAATGACATTTTAATTTTTTATTAAAAATATATATATATAATGCTCAACTTAAATCATCAAAACTCCTAACATCCTTTTTTTAAATAAAGGAGTTGTATATCTCAATGTCATTATTTTTTTCATTTATAATACTTTTTGACTTCAATTATATTGAATCAATAAATATAATAATCAAGACATGTCATAAATGAGATTTATATAACTACTTATGTAGCTGTTTTATCTCTCTAATAACCAATATTATAAAAAAAAAATCTGAAACAAATATTAATTATTAAATAATAGAATTATTAATTATCTATCATAGAATAAAGTTAGTTTCTTAAAAGTTTATTAATTATTAGAGATTATTAATTTATTAAATATTAATTATAAGAAGGTTAACCATATATGTAACTATGAGTTATTTTCATGTCTAATTAGAATGATATTAATTAAGGATATAACAAATAAAATGATCATGTTAGTTAAGTTTGAATGTTCTTTACATAATTGTTATTTGAACTAATTTTTCTTAAATTTATTTTAACCTTTAGTATTTCAAAATGTTAAAATTATAAAAAAACTTATTCTCATACACGTGTATCTCTACCAGTGTAGCTTAAGTGCCATGGAAAGATAGAACGGGACTCCTAATCATATGTGTGTGTATATATATATATATATATATATATATTGCTGGTGCCTTGTAATTATCGTACACTTTATTGTAGGTCAAATCAATCAACTAATCATTCTATTTCTCTCCGACAATTATCTTTAGGAGACTGATTGCATCACCTGTATTGTTTGATCATCAGCTTACGAGCTTGATTGCCCCCTCTATAGTGGATCGCAGGGAAGCAGTTCTAGGAAAAGTACACAAAAGGAAAGCATTTTTTTTCTTCTTTGGATCTTCGATGCACCAAGCTGTTATTTCATTTACGAGGAGCAGGCTAAATATTGGCTCAATTTTTTAAATATATTTAACGAGTTTTGAATTTTTTTAATGTAGTTAATTATTTATGAAATTATTTGTAATAAAATTTCAAAACGTATTTATTGATTATAATTTTTTTATTAGAATAATATTATTATATATTCGAATGCATATGAGAAAATGCGTTTTAATTCTTAAATGATCTCAAAACTTGAGATAAAGTGATTGAAATAAATTTTAAAACTCAATCTCGAAGTTATCTAATGATTAAAATACTGGCTCATATACACTCGAATTTATAGTAGTATTACCCTTTTTATAAAATGCGATTTAAGTTAAGATGATAAGTTTAGTTTTTTCTCTAAGGTAGGTCAGTCCATTATAAATATCCTTATTTAATAACAGTTAAAAACAGTTAAAAACTGTTAAGTTGGTTCAGAATATTTCTAATCGATCCATTAAAAAAAAATATTTTTAAAAAACTTATCTAAACATTTAACTGTTTAATTCAAATAACACTTTTACTCAATTATTTAACTTAAATAATAGTTTTATACCGCTTAACTAAAAGAGCACTAAATGAATCATTTTTCATTATTTTAGGAGTATGGTACATAAGTTGGATCAAGAAACAGTTTTTAAATTAATTTGTAATTTAATAAGAAAGTGATTAAGGGCTGCTAAGTTGATTAATTAACTAAATATTAATCTATCGTGCATGTGTTTTCTGGTGACCGGCACGCGCTCTAATTGGCCAAAGTCCACAACTTGTCAGCTAAAAGTTAAAAAAAAGGAAAAGAAAAAGAAATAGACAGAATGTTCAATTATTTAGGAATAATATATTGATTAATCAAATCTTGATTTATATAATGCAAAAAGGATTTGATTCCAAAGCAATGATATCAAGACTGGAATATTTGTATATAGCACAGTAGAACAAGTCATACTTGCTAATTAATATATACAACTATATAGTGCAACCAACACTTGTATAAGCATAAAAGCAAACCCCACAAGATTTCAATGTGGTTTTGTAATTGTTCTTGAAGCAAAAGTCGGCTTTAAATGAACTAAAATACTGGTAGCAATCCTCTCATCCACATGTGAGGTGGGCTGCAGGATGACAGTAGTTGAATAATTAAAAATTAGTAAGATTAATGCAAGATGTTATTATATAGGATGTTATAATATACTTGTATATATACATACAGTTGTGAGATATCTTATATTTTCTTAATTTCGAAATGGGTTTAAGAGGCAAAACCTGTTTTATTTTTTGTTTGTGAGGTTTCTTAACTATTTTGGGTGTTGAGAAGTTTGAGAGCTTGTAAGATTTATAGCATATAGTAGATTTTGATTTCCCTTCATTGTGTGACCGTCGGCACAATGTGAATCATATAAATTTTGTATTTTTGTGTTTATGCTTTATTTTCTATGTTTTTATTTTCTCACTTCATGTGCTTTCACATAACACATACATACAGACATATTTGTATATACATATATTATTTTGTTTGCTGGTGCCCAATTTAGTTACTAGGAGCTAAGAACAATTTTGAGTTATTACCAGTAATTGTGCAATTCTAAACAAAATGTATCATATTTGTAAATATATATGAAGATCACACTCATTCTTCCAAAATGAATAAATCAACACACATTTGGAATTTTAAGTTCTCAGAATAAATTGATGGTTTGTATTTTTTTGCCAACTATTTTCCTATTTCTGTATATCATAGAACTCTGTATATATCAGATAAAATCGTTAGTATATAGTATTTCATGCTAACGAAGGACTAGGCGGATAAGAGTTTTTTTTTTTTTTTGAGAAAAAATATTAATTTTTGTCATATGTACAATCCAAATTATGTAATATACACACACATGAAGTGAGAATATCATCCTCTTTTGAATTCAACACTTTAGGCATCCCATTGAACTAATTAGATTCTTAATTAACAGATTATGGTATCAAAACTCTTTATTGAAAATGGGTTATTGTAATTATTATAGAGCAATTTTTTCTCATGTTGGGGTTGGCCTTTTTTCTTCTAGCGTTTCTTTTTAATCTTTTGGGAATATTTCATGTCCAAAAAAAATCATTTTCATTTTCTTCATATATATATATATATATATATATATATATATTATATTGCTCCCTTTTATACTTTTCTGTAATGATTATATATATAGGGATGAAGATAAGCCGTGGAAAGGTGGTTGGTATGATTGGATGCTACATGGGAACCCCTAAGGAAACTGCACACCATATATTTTTGGGGACATCTATCTTTAGCAGGGTCACATTCTCTCTCCATTTCCCCAAATATATATATATATATATATATATATATATCCCTATAGGACATGGTGCTTTAAATGGATATGTAGCCATATGAGTTGTATGGACCTTATTGTGGTGCAATAGTCAAGAGGATGACAGTGATGGGTCGTAGTTTTTGGGTAGTATATGAAGCTGAAGATTGTAGCAAGTTATGACCCCACGAAGAAGACAGGTATGAGGTGATAATATATAAATGCACCCAGATAACTTACTGCTCTGACATTCCTTTTATAAATCATCTGTGATTAATTTCTTTCCTTTCATTCTAACCAAAATGTATTCTTGTATATTTTTTAGGTAACCAAAAAAAACACTGCAAGGTGAGAGTGGCGTCTTGTCAATATTGTCTGTTTTACACATGAGCTAGATGCAAAGATTTTTTTTTATTACTCCGGACAAAGACTGTCCATTCCACCTGGTAGAAAGACTCAAATTCAAGCACTCATGACACATAAAATGTATGAACTGTCCAAATTAAATTATTATGACTGTCTCTCAGACACAGAGACAACGATTTATGTGAATATAAAGTCTTACGTGCTATTATATTTTGATATTGTCTACGCTTTTATAGAATTGCTAGAGTTAGTAATGAAGTTTGAAATTTCACGACATAATTGATACATGCATGTCATGTGTACACGCATTAAGCATTCATGTCATTGGCATGTACTTAATCAGGTCACGAAATTTACAAACTTCGTGACAAAATTTTGCACTGGTCAAGGTTTTATGAACGAGGCATTTTATTTGGGATTGCCTATGTGGTGCAATGAAATGAAGACATCTACCCATATGTCATCAAATAGTCAGCAAACCATCACCTTTCATTCAAGTCCCTAGCAATGCACAGGTCAGTAGTACTTATCAGTCCCCACAAAGGCTTATATATCTGTGAAAGAATCCATGAATTAGACTGGTATGGTCCCTATGATATTAAATGTTTCTGCTTTAAGAGGTTGAAGATGACTTTTTTCAAAGAGACTTCATGATTCAGTGGAACAGTTTTGTCATTTTTTATGGAGTATGTATAGAGAAAAGTTAAAAGAGAGAATAAAGGCAGAAAAGGTCTACGATGCTGTATTATAAATTTAAGCATTGCTGCATAGTACTTGCAAATGCATTATTTTCTCATCTTGTCCTCGCATCACCATTTATCTATGAACGTCACTAATTCGGAAGATTTTGAATGGGCCTAATACAGTGACGTGGTAATGTGTCATTTTAATGATATTCTATCATATAAGATATGACCCGCCTTATTTAGTGGGATATAATATGCGTGGTAGAATGTAATTGGAAAGGCACAAAACCACGTGGTATACCGGATCCATGAAAGAATATCTCCACTAATTCAAGCAATGCCTGCGAGGAAAATTGTAATAAAATTATTGTGATTCTTTTTTGCAAAATTATGTGTTGGCAATTTCTTTTAAAAGTATTAAATCAATAATTATTAGACTAAATTGAACCTTTTTGCAGTCAATTAAATTTTTGAAAACTTGAACGAGTTGGACTGAATTACAATTTCATATTTCCAGAAGTAAAGAATTTCGACAACTAGAAGATTTTAAATTTACTCTATTGATAAAGGCATAAACATAGACACAAAGCATGCGTGGATGATTAGGTGTATATGTAAGATGTGTGTATGTTTAATCTTTCATTTATCGGTTCTCATAGGGTCTTAAATTTAATATTACACATACCCTAAACTCTTTTTAGTATTGACTACAGGATAGAAAGATATTAAAATGTGTTATTACAATTTTCCTTTGGTACTTGGTTTAGTTTTAGTTCAATTAGATTTGAATTAGTAAAAAGAGTATCTCAACTGTCCAAACGCATGATGAAATCATGCGTGTGACGATTTTTGAAAACTTGGTCGGTTGATTAATTCAAATTTTATTAGGATTAAAACCATACCTATATAAAAGTGACATTTTATTCCTCCTATAAAGGTACAAAAATTCATGAAAATTGATATACCACAAACAGACACACCAATCACTTTGAGACACGTGTGCCCATCAGATTAACAAATCTCGATCCTACAGAGCTCATATATTTCGGTCATACAGAACAGCTACAAGCCTTCAGGGTATTCTCATATATGTCTATCATACAGAGCAGCCACAAGCCTTCGGGGCATTCTTATTTATATATCATTCAGAACCGATAAACTCGGTCATACAGTGCAGATGAAGCATTCAGGATATTCTCATGTACATCTTCCAGACCTCCTGTTCTGGACAATATTTATTCAACACTGCATATATGGTTTCCTTAACAACTGTTAAGCGGGGAATAAGGAAACAATCTTCAACACGGAAACTACTATCTATGATTATCTCCATCTACGATTCAATGCTCCATAAGGTAACTGCAAATCTCCGATGATCAAATCCCTATATTCGTGGCGGCAAAACCTAATCAAATTAGGAGAACCACGGCTTATATATTAAACCCTAGAGGTACGCTTTATTTTCTTATGCTCATTCTTTGGCTTTCAATACAGTCTTTCAATTCCCTTACTTACTTAAGCATCGGAGCGGCTACTGCCGGAGCCAATCCGGTGGTCCTCTGATCATCTCTCTGAGTGTTCTACAGGTCACGGAGCCCTCACGTGTTGCGAGTCAAAAAGTGCAGCATCAGTTTGGCGCCGTCTGTGGGAACCGACTAATCTCTACGTGCTTTATTCTTAAACTCATCTTTTTCCCCACCGGAAAACCATGGCACCAAATCTCCGACCACGACAGAATACTCAGAGTTCGCAAAACGCTCAGCGTCAGCCGCCTGCTCCTCGCACAAGGGGACCAGCGGCCAACCCTATGCGACAAGAGATCGAAGCAATAAAACGACACAATGAACTGGTGCAGGAGCAATTGCTGGCCATCACTAGAACGCTGGCAACGCTCACGCAGAACCAAGCAGCGGCTTCTCCTAGCTCGCCGGTCAATTTCGTTGCAGGAACGCAACCCCCGGTTGCCACGGAGAATGAAGAACTTCGTGGGCAGGCCCCCACTAACCAGCCTGGGCACCCCTCAGGCGTTGCTCACACTGGCCGAGATCCACAGCCATCAACAGTCCCTGGCTGGGGAACATCTGCTTTTGTTCCCGACGTGCATTACCGGAGCACTACTCGAGCCCCAACTCCTAGGGTTTCGGGAGCACCACCGGCACCGCAGGAACCTTGTCATGCAGCACCAGTCCCTCCGGTTCGGATTCCTCCTCCATCCGAAGGGCGTACTCCACCCTACTACCCTGAAGCCGAGGCTGTCAGGCAGGGTTCAGAAGATGTCAGACTCAGAGACCCGCGAAGGGTAGAGGAGATTGCCGAGTCTATGGACCGGACAATCGGCTTAAGAGGACCTCAGAACCCTCCAGAGCAGGACAAACTGGTCAGGCTGCTCGGAAGACTAGCCACTCCGTTCACTCTTGCCATCATGTCCGAAGAGAGGCCCAGAAAGTTCATGGTGCCCAAGTTCACTCTCTACGACGGATCTGGAGATCCAGGAGATCACCTATCTCATTATCAGCATACGATGGCCCTTCACGGAGCCTCAGATGCTTTCATGTGCCGAACGTTCATCACCAGCCTGAAGGGAACAGCTCTGAAGTGGTTCCACAACCTCCCTCCGAACTCCGTTACCAGCTTCTACGAACTCGGTAGGCAGTTCTTGGATAGGTTTATGACCAGCAGGAGGCTCAGAAGGGGGCCAGAATTCCTGCTGAATGTTAAGCAGACCAGGGAGGAATCCCTCCGAGCCTACATTGCCCGCTTCAACACCGAGCTCACTGAGATCACGGATTGTAGCCCGAAATTCCTCGTTGCAGCCCTTACTGCCGGGCTTGCCCAAGGTGGCTTCAGAGATTCCTTGACAAAGAGCCCTCCAGCCGATATGGCGGCATTGATGGAACGGGCCAAAAAATACATCAACCTGGAAGAGGCCAACCGCTCAGCCCAGAAGGGCAAAGATCAGACCCAGAGGGATAATCCGAAGCGGGAGGATCACAAGAAGGAGGATCACAGGAGAGACCCCAACAAAAAGAGGGCCAGGAGCCCGGAGAAGAGAACAGCTCCCAGAGCTGTGTACAACTCCGCACCAAGGGAGTTCACCAACTTCACGCCTTTGAACACCACTCTGAACCAGGTACTCCGGCAGATCAGAGATCGGGAGAACCTGAGGTGGCCAGAGCCAATCAAAGGAGATCCCAGCCTGCGGGACCAAAGTAAGTATTGCAATTTTCATAAAGATCATGGACATACTACTAACACTTGCAGGACCCTCCGATATGAGATAGAACAGCTCATAAAGAAGGGACGTCTTCGGGAGTTCGTCAAACAAAACGGAAGGCAAAACCCCCAAGAAGACAAGCCTCAGCAGCGGCCAGATCAGAGGCCCGAACAGAGGCAAGAGCAGCGGGAAGGACGAAACGAGCCTCAGAGCCAGAACAACCATGTTATCTACGTCCTCCATGCTGACTCCCCTATTACAGGAATGTCCAACAGGGCAAGAAAAAGATATGCTCGGGAGGCCAGAACCGCCCCAAACATCTTGCAGGTCTCCAACGTCGAAAAGAGGTTCAAGCCAGGGCCGGAGATCCAGTTCACCGAGCAAGATCTAGCAGGGGTACACTGCCCTCACAGTGATGCCCTTGTTATCACCCTCAGAATCGCCAACTTCGAGACTAGAAGAGTCCTGGTCGACACTGGCAGCTCAGTCAACATTCTATTCTATGAACCGCTTAAGCGGATGGGCATAGACCAGGACAGCGTCAAGCCCACCACTGCCGTAATGGCAGCTTTTGATGGCAACCTCAGCACCCCACTAGGGAGAGTTGACCTTCCTACCACTGTAGGAGAAGGTGAAGGGCGAAAGACCACCATCTCTGAATACATGGTGTTGAACATGAAGTCTCCATACAATGTCATCATCGGGAGACCCTGGTTACACCAGATAGGGGCAGTCACTTCGACCCTTCATCAGTGTCTGAAGTACGTCCACAATCAGAGCGTGCACTCGGTCAGAGGATGTCAGCCAACCTCACGAGAATGTCACGCTATTGCCCTCAAGGAGACAGCTCCGAAATAGCAATTACAGTACACTCGGGACTGTGCAGATCCGGTTTTCACTCACACTCCCGAGGTGGAAGATTGCCCATCCGGTGTTGAAGAACCCCTGAGCCCAAGGGGACGTGACAGCCGAGCCAAGCCTGTTGGCGAGCCCATCAAAGTACTGGTCAGTTCAGAAGCAGAGGGGCGTTATTTGTACATCGGCCCAGACCTTACGCCCACCGAGCAGGAAAAGATAGTCAGGTTTCTGAAGAACAACCTCTCTATCTTTGCTTGGGAGACCAGGGACATGGAGGGAATAGATCCTAATCTGATAACTCACAAACTGATGGTAGATCCAGATCACCCCCCAGTCAGACAGAAGAGAAGGCCGATCGCTCCCGAACGGTATCGGATTATAGACGAAGAAGTCCAGAGGCTGCTGGACGCCAGGATGATACGGGAAGTTTTCTATCCCGAGTGGCTAGCCAATACTGTGCTTGTCAAGAAGAAGAACGGCAAGTGGAGAGTCTGTGTTGACTATACAGACCTCAACAAAGCATGCCCCAAGGACAGCTTTCCACTGCCGAGAATAGATCAACTGGTTGACGCCACTGCAGGGCATGAGCTTATGAGTTTCATGGACGCCTACTCTGGATACAACCAGATCCAGATGTACCCTCCAGATCAAGAAAAGACTGCCTTCATAACCGAGAGAGGACTCTACTGCTACAGAGTGATGCCTTTCGGTTTGAAGAATGCTGGAGCCACTTACCAACGGTTGGTGAACAAGATGTTCAGCCCACTGCTTGGCAGCACCATGGAAGTATACATCGACGACATGCTGGTAAAGAGCCTTCAGAAGGGCAGCCACCTCCAACACTTGGCCCAGACCTTCGATATCCTCAGACAGCACAAGATGAAGCTCAACCCCTCAAAATGTACCTTCGGAGTTACGAAGGAAAAATTCTTGGGGTACATCGTCTCTCAAAGAGGTATCGAAGCAGATCCCACTCAGATCCAAGCCCTGATTGGACTGAAGTTGCCAAAGACCAGAAAGGAGATTCAGGCACTGAATGGCAGAATCGCCGCATTGAGCAGATTTATATCCAAGTCCACCGATCGCTGCCTACCTTTCTTTAAAGCTCTAAAGGGCAGCAAGGCCTTGCAATGGATAGAAGAATGCGAGCATTCCTTCCAAGAACTAAAGGAGTATCTAGCCTCTCCAGAGCTCCTGTCAAAACCAGTACAAGGAGAAAAGTTGCCCCTGTACCTTGCAGTCTCTGAGAACGCGGTCAGTTCCGCACTGATCAGACAGGACAGAGGAATACAGAGGCCTATATTCTACGTCAGTAGGGCACTACTTGACACGGAGAAAAGATACCCAGAAGTAGAGAAGCTGGCCTATGCCTTGGTCATATCAGCTCGGAAGCTTCGACCTTACTTCCAGGCCCATCCAATTGAGATTCCAACTGCTTATCCTCTAAAGTCAATATTGAGGAAACCTGAGGTATCGGGAAGATTGGTCAAGTGTTCAGTGGAGCTAGGGGAGTTTGACATAGCATATGTACCCCGAAACTCCATTAAAGGGCAGGCCTTAGCTGACTTTGTAGCCGAGTTCACCCCGGCACTGCAGAACGAAGCATAAATCGCCGAAACTACGGGAACCTGGCTGCTGTATATTGATGGATCGTCAACCGATCAAGGATCAGGGGTAGGACTGGTACTACAGTCCCCTGATGGACTCACATCAGAAAAAGCAGTCAGCCTGGGATTTAGAGCTTCTAATAATGAAGCCGAATATGAGGCCCTAATCTTAGGGATGAAGCTTGCCCTGGAATGCGAGGCTCAGAACCTCGATGTCTTCTCTGACTCCAAACTGGTAGTAAGCCAAGTTTTGGGAGAGTCTGCCATTAAGGATGACAGGATGCTTCGGTACTCCGAACTTGTGAACCACTTAAAGCATTCCTTCCAGACTTTCACTATCCAGAAGATTGAGAGAAGTCAGAACTGTAGAGCAGATGCTCTGGCCAACATGGCCTCCCGCCTCAAGTCCGAAACAGACTCCACAGTTAAAATCTCTTTTCAGCCAGGATCCAGCATTGAGGAAGCATCAGTTGCTCAAATTGATGAACAGACCCAGAACTGGATGACCCCAATCCTCCAGTATCTAAGATCCGGGCTCCTCCCAGAGGATAAAAACAAAGCCAGGAGAATCCAAATCAGAGCGGCTCGGTACCTGATCCTGAACAACAAACTTTACAAGAGGTCGTATTCTCAACCTCTGTTAAAGTGTTTGGCTCCAGACGAGTCGCAATATGTTTTGGCTAAAATTCACGAGGGAATTTGCGGGAATCACAATGGGGGCAGAACTATAGCCCACCGAGCTCTATCACGGGGCTACTACTGGCCCGGCATGCTGAAACAGGCTAAAGAGTATGTTCGGAAGTGTGACAAATGCCAGCGATTTGCCCCGTACCAACATCAGCCTCAGCACGAGCTTATCCCGATTCCTAGTCCTTAGCCCTTTGCTCAGTGGGGGATGGATATAGTGGGTCCATTACCGAAGGCACCTCCTAGCAGGAAATATCTCCTGGTGGCCATCGACTATTTCTCTAAATGGGCTGAAGCCGAACCTTTGACGCATATCACAGAAAAGGAAGTCGAGAACTTCACCTGGAAGAACATCGTATGCAGGTTCGGCATACCACGTGTAATTATCTCGGACAATGGGACTCAATTCACTGGTAAAGGCTTCAAGGCATTCTACGAAAATCTCAACATCAGGCAGCACTTCGCCTCTCTAGGCCATCCACAAGCAAATGGGCAGGCAGAGGTCACCGACCGAACAATCCTTGAAGGGTTAAAAAAAAGGTTGGAACAGGCCAAAAGGAAGTGGGCAGAAGAGCTCCCAGGAGTCCTTTGGGCCTACCGTACAACCAGAAGAACTCCCACCTCTGAAACACCCTTCTCCTTAGCCTATGGGACAGAAGCAGTAATTCCAGTTGAGATCGGTATGCCAACTCTGAGGACTGAGGCCTTTGAGCAAGAATCCAATGATCAGCAGCTGATGGAGAACTTGGATTTGCTCGAAGAGAGAAGGGATCAAGCCAGCATCAGGATGGAAGCCTACCAACAAAGAATGGTCAACAAATCCAAGATAGGACTCAAGATAGTCAGCTTTCAAGTTGGAGACTTCGTCTTAAGAAGAGTCTTTCAGAACACCAAGGATCCCACCATGGGAAAGTTGTCACCAAATTGGGAAGGCCCCTACAAAGTAACGAAGGTCGTTCGACCTACCACTTACTGGCTTGAAGACATGACTGGGAAACCTGTTCCTAGGCCATGGAACGTAGAACACTTGCGGAAGTATTATCAATGAAGATTTTTTTTTACTTCCATAAAACTGTTCATCTATTAATGCACAGGCCTCCAGAGCCTGGTCCATCTATTAATGCACAAGTCTTATGACTTGGTCCATCTATTAATGCACAGGCCTCCAGAGCCTGGTCCATCTATTAATGCACAAGTCTTATGACTTGGTCCATCTATAAATGCACAGGCCTTCAGAGCCTGGTCCATCTATTAATGCACAAGTCTTATGACTTGGTCCATCTACTAATGCACAGGCCCTCAGAGCCTGGTCCATCTATTAATGCACAAGTCTTATGACTTGGTCCATCTATTAATGCACAAGTCTTATGACTTGGTCCATCTATTAATGCACAGGCCTTCAGAGCCTAGTCCATCTATTAATGCACAAGTCTTATGACTTGGTCCATCTATTAATGCACAGGCCTCCAGAGCCTGGTCCTTAATGTACGAGTGTTCACTCGGTCCATCTATTAATGCACGAGTCTTATGACTTGGTCCATCTATTAATGCACAGGCCTCCAGAGCCTGGTCCATAATGTACGAGTGTTCACTCAGTCCATCTATTAATGCACAGGCCTTCAGAGCCTGGTCCATCTATTAATGCACAAGTCTTATGACTTGGTCCATCTATTAATGCACAGGCCTCCAGAGCCTGGTCCATATATTAATGCACAAGTCTCATGACTTGGTCCATCTATAATGCACAGACCTTCAGAGTCTGGTCCATGCTATACAGATCTTAAATACTTGGTTCATAAAATATGCAGGCCTACCGAGCCTAGACTACTTTAATGCACAGGCCTTCCGAGCCTGGTCCGTCTTCAATTAGTAGATTCTGTGATCCAGTCTATCCAAAGCAGAAGTTCCGAGCATCTATCAACTAAAGTTTCCTAGATCGGAACACCTCGGATCTAACACTTATATTATTTGGCTTATCTGTCAAACAAACCAGTACTATGGTTTCAACCAAAGGTAAAGTACTTCGATTCTGGCATTTTTCTAAGTTTTTTGATTTATTTTCAGAACAATCGGAAATGCATGGGAAGGTGCTTAAGTTTCAAAAGAGCACATTCACAGAAAATATCAGATCTGAGAAGAAGAAATTCAACTTTATTGATAACTCAAAAGATTTACATCAGTACAAAGACACTACTACAGAAGCTATTACAGAAGCTACGCTTGGCAACATAATGGCTCTTCTCCTGGGATGATAAAGGGGCACAAGATCCAAAACCTTCAAAACCGCCTTCATCGGCTCCATTTGAAAGGAAGGAACCCTGAACCCCAGTCTGCATCAAGTAGTGCCCAGGCCATTTCATCATCACTATCACTGGTCCCATGACCAACGGATGATGAGGGCTCTGAGCCTCAGGAGACTTTTCATTCTCCACCTTTGTAATCGGCATAACGCCCCAACCAATTGAAGCAAGGGTTCCTGCCAAGTCACAAAGAGGAGGAGGCGGCCCCCATTCATCTCCCTCAGAGCAGTTGTCACTGCCAAGTTATAAGCGGGAGGAGGCAACCCACCTTCAATCTTCTTCTTCACACCGTCTGTTTCACCCCAGCCACTTGGAGCAAGGGTCTCTGACAGGGCGTGAGGAAGAGGAGGCAACTCACCTTCGTCTTCATCACCAACGCTCCAGGCCTCGGTTGAATCAAGGAGGGGCCACCACCGATCGGAGAAATCTCGACTAGATACCAGAGGAAACAAGAAGACTTGTGCCTCCTTCAATCCTTCCTTGGAGACTGAAAATAGGGGAGGGTTAACTTTTGGCCACAGTTTAATTATTCCCAACTCAGGCAAGGAATCATCCATCATCTCCGGACGAGTGGAAGAACTCCGGCAGCATATAAAAATCTCTCTTACAAACAACTCTGGGAGCAAAAGGGTTGAGCACAACCATATGCCCTCGTTTCCATATATATAGACACTGGAAGACCAAAGGCCACCCAGTTGAACCGTCACAACGGTTAAGCGAAGTGCTAGCTTCGAAATCCAAAACGGCGGAGGTGCAATAAATGGAGCATTAAACCACCCTCTCGGGAGAAGCAAAAGGCAGGGCCATACACGTAATACATAGTCTTTTAATCCTTTCCACGTATATGACGTGACGGTTTCTCCATGTCTTTAACACTTACAGGGCCACGTATACAACAGAGGTCCATCAACTATGACGTTTCTTGATTTCTAACAGGTCTGGAGGCAGAAGTTCTGATCAACCAAACCACAATCACAAGGTATCCACTTATTAGTAAGTCTCCGAATTCAGAATGGACAGCTTTGAAATACTTCAAAAAAGAAGTCCCCAATTATTGACCTAAGGCAAAAGAAGAAGCTCGGAACGCAGCTGCCTACAGAGGAAAATCTGATCTGGTATACACTAAACTCCAGAGCAGTGCTACTTACAACGATTATTACCATCAACTACATGTTAAAGCACTACAGAGCCACATAACCCAAAGATATGCACAAATGCTACAGAGCAATATAACTAAGGAGACGAGCATTAACCAAAAGACTGTTCCATTAAACAAATATATGTTTTAAGTACATTGAAAGATAACAAAATATAGATCCTAAGCCTGATCAGCAGGAACAGGATCAACGACAGGAGAAGGTTCGGCAGGTGCAGTATCAACCACCTCAGTCGGTACAACCACTTCCGTGGGATCAGCCGGGAGGACATCAGCCACTTCATCCTGGATAACCTCTGAAGGTTCAGATCCAGGAGGCACAATGGAGGAAACGTCTAGGTCAGGAAACTTGGCAAGAAGCCGAGAGCGGAAGTTATTAAACCCAAACGTAATCAAACGATGGGCCATTCCTTCCAGCTTCGACCTCATCTCTTCCTCATTGTCCACCAATGCCTGCTCCACGGCGTCATCGAGCTGTCTACGGTGCTGGTACCGCAAGCCATTCAGCTCCACCTGCAACCTCCTTGCCCGCTCAACGGCAAGGTTCCTCTCCGACTCCATCACTATCAAGGAGTTCTGACACTCCTTCAACTTCTCCGCAGAATCGTGAGCCTCCGACCGAGCAGTGCCAAGCTGGAGTCCCAGATCGTCCAGATTGGCCCTAAGTTGGTCAAGCTCCTCCACAGATGGAGAAACCTCCACCAAAGCAGAAAGGGTATGCAAGGTCTGCATAACACAAAGAAAACGACTCAACACCAGTATAAACGCTTAAAGGTAAGAGAAGTATGGGCCTGACGAGCTCACCTTAACCTGAAGAGCGGTCAAGTTAGCAAGAAGCTTCCCCGACGCCTGAGGCTTAATTCTAACTGAGCCTTTGGCCTAGAAGTCACTCAGAATCTTCTTGGCCCCCTGACCAGCAACATCAAGAGCCACCGAGGGTGATGCCCCCTTACCCGCTTGACGAGACGGGATTGGAGGAACCACCGTGATAGGGACGGGAGCCTCTTCCTCCCTTTCAGCAGGCCCGGGAGAGGACGAAATCAGCCTCCGCTTCTTTGGAACGGGAGGAACCACTGGAGAAGAAGCCTCCCCCACCACAGGCGGTGACGGCCCGGACTCCCACTGAGCCATCACATTGTCAGCAATTTCCTCAACACTACCCCTGGCAGCCATTAATTTATCACGGTTGACAATGGAAGAATGATCCCTAATGCTGGGCTTCAAGAGCTTCTTATATTGCTTCTGAATCGCGGGAGAGAAATCTGGTCTCTTCCACGCACTCTTAACTGCAAAGCAAGCACAGAAATTGATCAGTTCAACAAATTGGCAAACAAAACGGAGTCAACGCAGCCACGGAAAAGTTAAGCCTCACCCCTTGGCCCAGTGGTTCGAGGGAATGTGGAAGGTTGACCCTCGAAGTTCTTGAATTCCCATCCTCCTTTAATAAAGAAGTATCATTTCTTCCAGGTCTTGTTGGAGGAGGGCACAGAAGTAAGGGGTCTGAACCCACTATCAAAAGACATATAATAAAGGCCCTCCGCCTTTTGAAGTTTTAGATCCATATTGCTACGGATCAGGTCAAGGGATACCTCGACATTATTCATATGCCCTAATACGATAAAGCTCAACAGATGTCTCCAACTGTTAAGGTTCAGGTATGCGGGGCACAGATCAAACCAACAAAAGAATTGTTTTATTATATCAGGAAAGGGGAGTGTAAGACCTAGTTCAAACCAGGCCAGATAGGCACAGATTTCTCCATCTCTAACATCGCCCGGGCGATCTTGAGAATCTGGGACCCTGAAAGTAACATTTTTGGGAAATTTGAACTTCGCCCATAACTCCTTCAACATACTTTCAGTAATTACACTCTCACCCTCCTCTCTGCGACCAGACCGACCAGAGGTTTCGCCAGCCCTGTTCGGGGGATCATCAAAAGCATCGACAATCCTAACCCCCGGACTAGAGGGAGGAACTACCATTCTATTTTCGTCAACATTCACTAATTGCATTTGAGGATCAGTCTCAGAAGGACTTCCCAAACCAGAGTGTGATTCTAAGCCAGACATGGCGAACAAGAGAAAGAGATGAAACAAACGAGAAGGAATGAAGAAGGGGACTAAAAGTCGAACTTGAGATCAAGAAAGGGTTATGAACACTGGAGATCCTCCAAAACTCCAAGATATGTCAAATGGCGGTCTGGTACTGTAGAAGTAAATGCAGAAAAAAGGTATGAAAGACCTTTCCCTCTCTCTATATACGCATTCGAAATATGAGCCTTCCAAGACGAGCTGACACAACGGTTGAGAATAATGATGGATTCTCGAGTATCGGCTGCGCAATAAATGACACGTTAAATCGACGTCTCGGGAAGTGGGAAGGCAAAATGTATGACTCTTCACAAAACCCTCAACCCTAGTTAAATCCCTAGCTTTTAACAAGGGCTCGGGGGGGGAGTAGCTGATATACCACAAACAGACACACCAATCACTTTGAGACACGTGTGCCCATCAGATTAACAAATCTCGATCCTATAGAGCTCATATATTTCGGTCATACAGAACAGCTACAAGCCTTCAGGGTATTCTCATATATGTCTATCATACAGAGCAGCCACAAGCCTTCGGGGCATTCTTATTTATATATCATTCAGAACCGATAAACTCGGTCATATAGTGCAGATGAAGCATTCAGGATATTCTCATGTACATCTTCCAGACCTCCTGTTCTGGACAATATTTATTCAACACTGCATATATGGTTTCCTTAACAACTGTTAAGCGGGGAATAAGGAAACAATCTTCAACACGGAAACTACTATCTATGATTATCTCCATCTACGATTCAATGCTCCACAAGGTAACTGCAAATCTCCGATGATCAAATCCCTATATTCGTGGCGGCAAAACCTAATCAAATTAGGAGAACCACGGCTTATATATTAAACCCTAGAGGTACGCTTTATTTTCTTATGCTCATTCTTTGGCTTTCAATACAGTCTTTCAATTCCCTTACTTACTTAAGCATCGGAGCGGCTACCGCCGGAGCCAATCCGGTGGTCCTCTGATCATCTCTCTGAGTGTTCTACAGGTCACGGAGCCCTCACGTGTTGCGAGTCAAAAAGTGCAGCATCAAAAATTATATACAGAGAGCACATCTTTGCATCCTTAGAAAGCATAAATGGCACAATAGAATCCTTGAGAGATTTATTTCTATTCTTGTGAGTGGATTCAACAGTAGTCTATTTGACAAAAGTATTTGTGAGCCTTGCGAAGAAAGAATCTGAGGATACATCTCTAAATCACTACACAATGAGTTACACACCAAGTAGCGTTGGTATACGAAAGTGAATTGTGAATGGAATGAGACATTGTTGTGGTAAAGGAATGACGGTTAAAAGTAATTGGTAGACAAGAATGGAATAGGGAAGACAATAGATTGATTGACTAGCGGTAAACTATCTGACATTATAATAGGTTAGTAATAACAATTGTCAATTTTGTTTCTTATAACTGAATTGGTTTATTAATGTATTATTCTCTACTAACGAAGTGAGTTTTTTTGCCTCATGAGAGTTTTCCCACTATACAATTTGGTACTTTAATTGAATTATGCTTAATATATTATTGTTATATCTTATTAAGCACTTGAACATAAAATTAATTAGGAGTATAAATCAATTTATATACCTGTTAAAATTGGTTTAATTAGGAGCATCAGGTCCCATTCTTAGTGGCAAAAAAATTTTATTTATTGGTGAATATAGAGGTTTGATCTAAGGGTTCACAATCAATTTGATAGAGAAAGGTTTAGGGAGCGTACCTCATTATTTACGGTGAATCAGACGACACTTTGGCTTAAACTCCTTGAATTTGGATCGTCACTCATGCGGTATTCTAGTTTGTGTGGGGTAGAGCTTCGACTTGTGTAGGATAAAAGTCCAAGAAATATGAGAGAGAGAGAGAGAGAGAGAGAGAGAGAGAGAGAAGAGAGCTATTGCTGCAGCCCTCTAAGCTCCTAGATTTCAGGTCCCTTCTTGGTGGCAAAAGGATTTTATTTATAGGCAAATATGAAGGTTTGGTCTAAGGGTTCACAATTAATATGATAGATGGACGACTTAGATTAAGTCTTAGAGTGAAAGTAAACAAGATTGGTAAGTCTTAATAGACAAGAAAGGAAATTCCTATAGTACATTAAAGGAAACTCATAAGGAATCATAAAGGTAAGCCTTAATGAGCAAGGTAGACAATTTTCAAGGGAGAATAAAGACAAGTCCCAATGCACATGAAAGGAATTTTTTCAAGGAAATATAAAGGCAATAATTGTCACCCATAATTACCAAATTGTTCCTAATTTGGTGGAGAATTTTAGGACATAAAAATGATGAAATTGCCCCTAAGTCACAAAAAAGTTCAAATTGTACTTAAGGGCTAAAATTATCAAACTACCCCTAAATGGTCAAATGGTATGGAAATTACACAAATGCCCTCAAATGACCAAAATAACCTATCTAGGTATTGGATTGTGCTAAAATTTCCAAAATGTCCTACAAAGGGTAAAATGGTGTCGAAATTATAGAAATATCCCTAGAAAGTGAGAAATCTCTACAATTTACCAACCCCAAAAGAGTAGGGAATTGCTAGAAATTACCAATATACTCTTGAAGGTCAAAGATGTGCAAATGACCTAAAATGCCCTTAGTGGGCAAAATGACCACATTGCCCTTAGTAGGAAAATGATCGAATGCTGCTAGTAAAAAAAATGACCAAAATGCCCTTAGTGCACAAAATGACCACATTTCCCTTAGTGGGAAAATGATCGAAATGCCGCTAGTGGAAAAAATGACTAAAATCCCCTTAGTGGGCAAAATGACTAAAATTTCCCTAGTGGGTGAAATGACCAAAATGTCCTTAGTTGGCAAAATATGAAATTATAAAAATACCACTAGGTGGGAATTATTGTAATACCTTATCAAAAATGATAAAACTATCCGTATACAATTAAGGGTCACAAAATGAGGTGTTTACAGAGAGCCCCTAATTGGTAGAGCTTGTAAGCAAGCAAACGTTAATGCAAGAAAATGATACCCATTTTGACCTTAATTATAGAATTAAGATGGTCGGACTCATTATGCATGAGATTCCTACCTATCGCCTTAAGGTAAATTAGACCATCTGTAGTTCATGAATGGCGGAAAGGAACGCTATCCTTATTAGATTCTTATAAAAGGGATGTTATCTCGATAGGACTTTGTGAGGTTATGCCTCCTAGATAAAAACTCGATCACTTTAAAGAAAATACGATCCTAGTAGGTCTTTAATAAGGTTACTCCCTCATGAGAAGGGAAATTCAGTTATGAGAAAGTGCGATCCTAGTAGGTCTTCCATGAGATTACGCCTTCATTAGATGAAAAATCTACCTAAAAGGAAATGCAATAGGTTTTTCATGAGGTTATGCCCTCACGAGATGGGAAAGCTACCTAAAACTAAATGCGATCCTAGTAGGTCTTTCACGAGGTTACACTCCCACGAGATGAAAAACCTGCCTAAAAGGAAATGCGATCATAGTAGGTTTTTCATGAGGTTACGTCCTTGATAGATGATTTACCTAAAAGGAAATGTGATCCTAACCTATTTTTCATGAGATTACGGTTCTCATGAGTTGGAAATTTTTTATTAGGAATGATTTTGGATTGATATGTCAGACTATGACTTCTTGATGAGATAACTTGAGTTATGTCCATTAGGGTAGTAGAGTTCTGTGTGACTCCATGGGAAAGAATTGACTTGAGTGATGTATATGGTTTGAAAGAGAGGTGTGCCATGCTAGGAACAAATAACTCTATTCTCAGGGGGATCATTTAGCTGGTATTTGTTTCCATGATGAATTGATTGATTTTAACAAGCGGACCACAATTCTTGAATGTATTTTACAAAAATCAGGTTAATGACCAATTTAGCCTCATGATTAGCACCACATTTTGGTGGGTTCATGAATAAATTTGGAAATCAAGGATTAGAATTACCAAGAACGGGCTGAAATTGAGTGAAAATGGGCCAAAAATGGAAAACGGGCCAACATTATATGATGGGCCAAAACAGCCCAATAATACTTTATGTGCCGATCAGCACATAGATAGGGGAGTTCAACACTCTATGTGCCGATCGGTCCCCTCATGAGTGCTGATTCGCACTCATGGAGGTGGGCACAGTTTTTGTTAAATCTTGCAATTTTTGTTATCTTTGTTGTATTTGTTCCAAACTTCTCCTTACACACCCTTGCTCATTTCTTGTGAGGGGCTCAAGATTGAATAATCATATACTTGAATAAACCTCCAGGAAGACCAAGAAACATGATTTTCACACCCAAGATCAAGATAAAGAAAATAAAGATGACAAGTGAGAGTTATGATGATTTGGATGCCATACTCGAACTTCATTTTGTTGTACCCAGACTGTTACTTGGAATGATCCTAAGTTATAAACCTCCTTAAGACACTCATAAAATACAAAAGTTTAATTTCGGAGCCAACCCATCACTTATACCAACATTATCAAAACGGAGAGGTATAGGACTTCTCATGATTTCTCCCGTTCGTTTGGAAAAATTTTCCTTTTGAATTTCACATTTTTATCGTTCAATGTTGTTTGGGAGAGTTTTTTTCATGTAAATATGGGAGTCTTTGCATGTATAGACACATGGCCCATGCCCCTTAAGGAAAGTGTACTCCACGCGTTTAACAAAATGCCTCAATGACATCCTTTTATCATATTTTAGATTTTTGGCCACCTTTGCTTTGGGTTATGCATTTTATCTTAAACATGTGACATTCTAGTGTGGTAAATTTCCTTTTCTCTCAGGAAGACCTACCAATTTAGGGTCATGGCTCAATAGCCAACATCGATGAATGGTAAACCAACTTGCCCCCACAGTGTAAGAGCCATATCACTAAGGCCGGCTTGCACTATTTCTTGACTGTATCTTCCATGCAAACTGGGATAGAAATGTGTTCTATGTGCTAGCAGAGAGATGGTGGGATATAACCAATATGTTCCACCTATGATTCTAGGAGGTAACGTTGACCCCACTCGACTTCTCAATGATCACAAGCATAGTGTTAAGCGATGAAGCGTGTGTCTTGGGATAGTGACATGCATAAGAATTCGGATGAGATTCGAAGGCTCTTATGATGGGTCCCTCAATTTGCCTTAGGTGGTACTGCTTGAGTGAAGCACATTTGGGAAGAGTTTCAGTTACAAGGAGTGCTGCATTGAAGTGGCACATGATCAACTCACTAGAGCTTTCATGCTCTTTTTTTTCGAAGAACTCTCTTTGCCAACAAAGGTGACACTATCCATCATTGGTGCCTTGCCACTTTGGACGATGTGACCAACTTTTGTTGTTATAACTGGGGGGTGTTGCCATTGAGTTTCTTTATAGATTGATGTGTTCTTTATCTCATGGTGTGGTGAAGGGACTTGGAGGCTTCAATATAGATTGGGAGGTATTTTCTCTCTTGAATCTCTTATTGATATTTTTCTTAAGGAACTCTACTATCCTTCCATGATTTCTCAAATTTGGGCCTACGAGGTTTTGAGATTGCTCCCGTTCCCTCTAAATTCGTTCAAGGAAGATGTATTTCCTTGCATGTGGTAATAGAGAAAGGATAACTGATGGGTCTGACGGAGCATGAACACGATTCATAAATTTTAGTTGGCCTTTGAAAACCTCTAGGCCGACATGGTGACTTTCTTTTTCTTAGCCTTTCTTTATCCTTTATTTGTAATAAGGACTCATGTGTATTCTTTGATAGATCCAATGGAATCCATGGGGAAAAGTTCAGCCATCCGTTGAGCAAAGCGTGGGGATGTTTCAAAAACAGCTCATTTTAGAAGGCCCTTTTGAAAAGGTATACTATTTGGGTGAACGAGTGTTTCGCCAAGTGGACATTGTGACGGCTCGTTTCCTTCTCGTGGTCCTTCTGACAGACATGCGAGAGATCGATCCTATTGTCTTAGATGCTCAATTCTTGGAGTTGTGTGAGGGTTTGCTAATAGGGAAAATCTTCAACTGCTTCACTTAGTTTGGGACTTATTTGGAGGAACTAATGCCTTATTTGACAAAAATACCACTTCATCCTCCCAAGGTCGGTCGACCTAGTTCAAATGACCAGTTTTTATAAGAGGCTACCACTATAGTTGTCAAAATTGGTATTCTAGTGGCTTTTTTAGCTTTTAACTTGCCAATGGTGATTGAGGATGGAACATTTAGATTTGAGGAGCTCACGTGCCCCTAAGGGTGCAATTGAGGGACTTCTTGCTCCTCACAAACAAACTGGGGTAAGGTTTAGCTTGTTGTCACCTTTTTCTTTATCTTTTGAGGTTGGCTAACCTTATGTGAAACTTATGCAACACATACAATCTACCAAGAGGACATGTGTTTACATCATGGCCTTGAAACATAATGTTACATATGTTACAGCAAAAATCGTGGCGGAAGGCCAATTGTCGGGCTAATGAAGACATTGTAACATTCTTCAATCACTTGTGAGCTTGCCTATTGTTTGCATTTTTCTCGACTCAGTTGTTTGCATTTTCAAGTAAGACTTTTGTCCTATCTTGAGAAAATGGCTCAGGAACCAGGTTCAACCCAGTAGTGGGATACCTGATTAGTAGAGGGGGAGGAAACTCAAAGAAAAGGGGGCGGGCCAACCAAAGAGTTCTTGCAGTCAAGCCCTTAGCCCATAAGGACCTTTAAAGTTGTGAATGAGGATGAGTATGAGGATGAGGATACTAATGAGGATGTGGTGGCCTCTACCCCAGACTAAACGATAAGAATGAGCACGACGGCGAGGGACGCCGTTAGACTGATGTTCTTAGGCCCTTTTTTTTAGTATGTCTGGGTAGTTAAGGACTATGAATAATGATAATTTGCAATGTTTTCCTTTTGAACAATCACTTTTAGATACATATGTATTTTTATTTCCATGAAAATATCATTTTGTTGAAAAAAAGTGAGTGATTTTGACACTTGGAGTTACCCAACACACAAGAAAAACCATAAAAATGCAAAATAAGATGAAATTGGGCAGAATGGCCTATAAATCCTTTGTGTGTTGATCGCACACAGTGAAGGGGGTTTTCTATCATTGAGTGCCGATTGGTACTAGGTTTAATTTTCTCCCAATTAAGTTTTGCAACTGGTGCATATTTTTCCAAAAAATTGATTTCCTAAACGAACTTGGAGACTAAATTGTGAGTTTTTTGGGTTATAAAGAGAGCCTTAGATCTCCCATTGTGTATCCTTTTCCATGTTTCCTAGTTGTGCAGCCCTTTGGGGTTTTTTGTTCTTTCAATAGCCATCGCAACTATGAATGTTGTGGCTTTTGACAATGAGCTTCGTTTATGGATGACTTCCTTCACTTTGTGGGAGAAGATTAATTTAGGAGCATTCAACCTAAAATCTCTCATTTCTATGACTGAGATTGCGGTAGAGAAAAACCTATTGAAGGCTTGCACTAGATTTTGGGATCTTGTTGATCATGTCTTTTAACTTAACATTGAGGAGATTTGTCTAACCTTTGAGAAATTTTGTGTCATCTTTGATGTCACCATTCATGGTAGGATGATCTTCCCTAGAATTCAGCGAGGCTATGCATTCTCATTATCTTAACTACTGTCCCTAAGTGTTGATGAGGAAATTTTAATGATTCAAGGTGAGACCCTTTCCTTTTTTCCCATTATGAAGCACTTTAAAGATCAAAGTCCTAGTTGCACCAAGCTAAATGCCTTAGCTTTATGCATGATTTCTCATTTCTTGATTTTGGTTGATCTAGATAAGGTAGATGTTCACTTGATCGAAGTAGTTGATGTGCTTGGTAAAGAAGGAAACATAATGGGCTTTGCTTTGGCCGAAACCTTCAATGGTTTGGACATGGTGCATAACAACTTGATGCAAGAACTCAGTGGTAGCCCTTTGTTGTTGATGATTTGGCTTCAAGACAAATTGGCAATATTAGAGAGTCCACAGGTTTGCCTATATCATCCCAAACATTGTTATTCACAAAAATTGTTGGTGAACTACTATGATGAACAATGGTGGTGTGACTTCTTAGCAACCCTTAACTTTAGTTACTTTGATTGGACCACTTTTCACTAGTGATGTAAGGCTTCAATTCAATGCTCCCCAGGTTATTCATGTGTATGCTTAGCTGGGCTTAGAGAAAATTTCTTTTATTACCCTATCTAGCTCCTCCATGAGTTTGGATTCAAAAAGATTAGGCCAAGGACTTGGGGTTCGCATTATATTGTGCAAGAATTAACTCTTTCAATCACATCCATGTTCACCAACTTTTAGAGACGCGTCACCTTTCTTAATTTAGTGATATAGATTTTTATAATAAGATGCACATGATTGAAGACCATTTGAGTTGGCTTTACAAGGAAATGGGTGACCAGGAAAGACTTTAGACGTCAATCCATCTTGAGGAGATGGGTGTTTCTACAACTACAAATCTTAGCTTGAAGTTTGAAAAGATAGCTATCATGGATAGAGAACATAAGGAGGCTCAGACGGAATTAGAGATTAAAAAATATTTGGCTCGAGAGGCAAAGGCTTTATCAGAAAAAGCAAGGTTTGAAGAGAAATAGAGGACGACCGTAGATTCTCCGAGAGGTTGACTACCAGAGAGGCCAATTGGACTTTGGTTGCTTTGATTTGCGAATGGATACACTAAAAGGAATACATGAAAAAAGTTTAAATTAAAAAAAAAAACTAGTAGAGAAGAAAGGATGATCCTTTTATGATGATGATGATTCCCCATATCTTTTTTCAAGAGGTAGTTAGTATTCTTTAGAATTTTGCCCAATCAGATTCGGGCTTCAACTAGTAATGAAATAAAAATTAAACATTTATTTTTGGTTTGAAATAACAAAACTTTATTGCAAGTTTTGAGACAACACTCATAGTGACTTCGTGAGCTACCAACATAGTCTCATATTGTTTGTAACAATGATTGATGGAAAGTCAAGACATCATAGTTTTATTACAAATATATACCCCCTTAAACACAATATGACTTAATTTGATCAAGATTGGTAGGAAGCGGAACCCGTTTCCATCCATGTCTACTAGCCAAACTATGCCTTCAATGGTTATGGACTTGATGATGAATGACCACTCTAGTTGGGCCTGAATTTTCCTTATAGGTCAAGCACTAGGGCTCTAATTTCTTTCAAGACCAAGTCTCCCCCTCTCAAGCCTCTCTTTTTCACCTTCTTGTTAAAGGTTATTGCTATTCTATGATGATATCCTTGTGCCCAGCAAATAGCCTTAGAGTTGTCTTTCATTCAAATTTAACATACCAATTCTGTAGTCAATTAGTTTTGTCTACTTGATTTTTGAGAAGCACCTTGAGTAAGGGTACCTTTAGCTCAATGGGAAAACGACTTCCATTCCATATGTGAGGGCATAAGGGGTTTCTCCTATGGGTTTCTTAATAGAGGTTCGTTACCCCCATAAGGCAAAAGGAAACTTATCGTGCCAATTCCTACTAGTGTTTGTCACTTTTCTTAATATATTTTTTAGGGTCTTATTGGCCACTTCTAATGCCCCATTTTTTTAGGTCTGTAAGTTGAGGATTTATGTCTTGTGATTCCAAATTCTTACACCACTTTTGTAACCTCTCATTCAAAGCGAAAGTCCGTTGTCGAAGATTAACTCATTTGGCACCCTATACCAACAAATGATGTTTGTTTGAAAGAATTAGGCCACCTTCCTTGCATTGAGGACCGCATATGACGTGACCTCTTCCCACTTAGTAAAGTAATCAATAGCCACTAAGTTGTACACATGGCCATTTGAAGCTCCTGGTGTTATCTTACTAATGATGTCGATTCCCTATGGCGTGAATGATCAAGAGACCTCAAATTGTACAAATCCCTGGGAGGGTGGTGCTGTAGATTAGCATGTATTTGGCACTTGTGGGATTTCTTTACAAAAGCTATGTAATCTTCATCCATGGCATTCCAATGATATCCCAAGCATATTATATTGTTTGCTAACATATGCCCATTCATGTGATGTATTCCATAAGTGGTGTATTCCATTGAATGACCTTTTGTACAAACATTCCCAACATATGATGAACTGAGTGGCCTATCGTATTATGTCTACCTTGTCCCCCTTGGTATATCTTTCAAGTTATTGTGAATGTTTGATGAATAACCAAATATCTGCGTACCAAGGATAGGATTTTGGTTTGCTTGTGATTTCATTGACACTATAACAGTACACAGTGGTTTATTTAACCTGGACCATAAGAGGTTTGACAGTGGTCTCTTCGGGTACGTCTATCATGGAGGCCAAGATGACCAAAGCATCAGTGAAGCTGTTGCTCACCCAAGGTATGTAATAGAACTAAATATCCTTGAAATTGGCCATCACTATTTCCAGGTATTGATGGTAGGGTATGAGATTTTCCTTTTTATTCCATTTCCCTCATACATGGCCAATGAGAAGGGCTTAGTCTCCATAGACATCAAGGCATTCTGCCTTTAACTCCAATGTTGCCTGCATGCCCACTATGAAAGCCTCATACTTCATGATGTTGTTAATGGAGGGTTATTGCAATTTAATGACCAATGGAGTGTGTGCCCCATCCGGGGCTTTTAAGAGCATGCTGATTCCATATTCCTTTTTGTTGGTAGCACCGTCAAACAAAAGATAACACCTATATTCTTGGGTTTGTATGATTTCCTCATCTGAGAATTCGGTTTCTCTAACATCATCATTTTTATCTGGGCATTCTGCCAATTAATCAGCCATGACCTTCCCCTTAATGGATTTTTGAATTACATGGATTATGTCAAACTAGAAAAGTAGCAATAGCCACCGAGTTGTGTGATGTGATAGAGTCGGCTTCTCAAAGAGATATTTCATAGGATCCATTCTGGACACCAAGTGTATAGTATATAGGCCATGTTCCAGTGACTGAGTTTTTGGGTAACCCAAACAAGGGTTGTGTAGTTTTTCTTAAAAGCATTGTAGTTTTACTCATACAAGATTAACTTCTGAATAACATAATCAATGGCCTTATTTTGGGGCATGCCTTGTTGCGAGGGAACCAAGACTGCTGGACTAGCTAGGTAGGCTTTGATCTATTCAAATGCCTCTTGACACGAAGAGTCCCACCTCTTGGGGGAATCATTTTTCTGAAGTTTGAAAATAGTTCATATGTTGGTCAATGGGGATATGGACCTGTAAATGTATCATAGCTTTCTTAGGAATCCCTTGACTTACTTCTCGGTCTTAGGGGCAGGCATTTCCATGAATGCCCTGACTTTTGTAGGGTCATGAATCCTAAGAGTGTGATAGATGCAACTCCAAACAAACATTTTTGGGGATTAAGACTCATACGGTATTTTCTAATTCTTTCGAAGAAATTTCTAAGGGAAACAAGATGGTCTTCCCTATTCTTGGACTTTAGGATCATGTCATCGATGTACACCTCAACCTCTTTGTGTACCAAGTCATGCAAGATTGTGGTTTTTTTCCTTTTGATATATAACCCCTACATTTTTTAAGCCGAAGGCCATGACACTATAGTACCAGGTGCCCCAATGTGTCATGAAAGTGGTTTTTTCATGTAAGTAGGGTACATTTTGATTTGGTTATACCTTGCAAAACCGTCAACAAATGACATCATGGTGTGACCAACAAGTCTATGTTCGGCAAAGAAAAATCATCATTCAATCATGCCTTGTTGAGATCTCTATAGTCCACACACGGGTGGGCTCGTCTATCCTTTTTGGGAACATGGACTATATTAACCAATTATCGTGAATATTCTAACATAGTTAGAAATCCTATGGCTAATTTTTTTTCTACTTCCTATTTGATTTTGAGAGACCATTCTAACCTCAATTTTCTAAATTTTTGTTTGACAAGTTTGGCCTCAAGGTAGGTGGGAATTTTGTGTTGGACTATGTCTGTGTTCAAACCTGACATTTCTTATAAGACCATGCAAAGACATTTTGGAATTCTTTTAGTAACCCGATTAGCGATCCTTTTCGACTTGGTTTAGGGTTACACCAATATTTACTTCCTTAGTCTATCTTTGAACCTTAAGTTGATGGTCAATGTTTGGTCCATAAATGGCTGAGCCCTATCTTCAATTTTTGTGATTTGTTTGGTGATATCTATTAAGAACTTCCTATCCTCTAAATCAAGATTTTAGTAGGGATCATTCTCATCATAACATTCATTTTTATTTTCAATTAAGGGATACCTAGAAGAAATGTTCATTTTATTAAATTTATTCCTAATTTCTATAGTTTCCTAATTTATTAGAATTCGTATAGGAAATTTAGGAGTTAGTAGTTTCCTATTCTAATTAATAGTCTTTATTGTATTAAGATTATTATAAAAATAGGTGTTATGATTTTCTAGTCAAAATAATAGTATTCTAACTCTATAAATATGATGTAATAGGTTTTTATGGTTAAGCTTTTTATCAATAAATTAATTACAAATTTTAGAGAATTACTTTTGTTGTTTGGGTTGATTGTTCCTCATTCTGTTGAGGATTTACCGTTCTTGGATATTGACATTAGTTGTATCCATTGTTCACATTTTTTTTGTTCAGCATTATTTATTCTTTAGTTTGGATGAGAGTCTCCATGTTACTCGACTTTTAAGGAATTCGACATGTTCGATTATCCTTCATGTTTTCGTGCCACATTATTTGGTATCAGAGCGAGGATTCATCGGGCTTGATGGTAATTGGTAGAGATGGAATAAAAAATCTCATTGACACTTGCCGTGGGATTAAGGAGGCTATGTTGGATATGATGTAAGAGTGAGGACAACAGCTTACCCAAATCGCTGATCAATTAAGTGAAATTCATGGTATGCTTCTCGAACTCGTTCGCAATGTCAACACAAACTCTTCAATCGGCAAGAATCGAGCCTCGAGGCCAACTCGTTGATAAACCCGTGGTATAAAGGCATGGTGGCTCGTTAGAAAAACTTGCAATCTGTACTAAGATTACACCGATAATCCTAGTGCATAGACTGATTGCTAGGAAGTTCGCTACATGAATGACTAGTAAACATCAATTACCTTTTTTCAATGAACTTCATGTCCAGACAAATACTGAAGATCTTCAATGTGTGACAACAACACATATTGGGGAGAAAGCTAAAGAAAAAGGAAGTTCAAAATTAATAGATCAAAGTGTAGATCTAGTAGCACCAATAGATCTTACAAGTTCTTTTGTGGAAGAAAAAGTTATTACAAAGAAGCAAGAAAATCCCATTGTAGTTGTCAACATTAAAGATGAAGACAAACTTGAATTAGCAAATGATAATTTTGATGATTATGAGAAGATTGAACTTTTAGTGGAACAAGGAATAAGAAGATGATTTTGATTTTATTACTGGAGTACTATTGTCATCAAAAGAATAGCCTAAAGTTACAAACTTTATGGAAGATGCGATTGAATAAATCTATGAATATTTGATTTTTGTTCATAAGATTCAACTGTTATTTCTGAGTTATGGATGAGTTCATGGTTGCGTACATCCTGGGATCATTAGCGGCGCTTGTAAACGCCGCTAATACTCCTATTTCCTGTTGTGGTTCTTTTCAAGTGGGGGAGACTGATGTAACACATATATGTTACCCTAAAAATAAGAATATTTGTTTTAGAGTTGTATTAAGATTGTTTAGTTTCTAATTTTAATTATTCCTAATCTAGTTTTCTAGTTTTATTAGATTAGTATAGGAAATATAAAAAATAGTCGGTTTTCTATTTAAATTAATAGTCTTTGTTGTACTAGGATTAGGATAAAAATATGAGTTTTTATTTCCTAGTCAAAATAATAGTATTCTAGCTTTATAAATATTATGTAATAAGTCTTTATCATTAAGTTTTTTATCAATAAAATATTAATTTTGAATTTTATTCAATTTATTCTCTAGTTTGGGTGAGGAGTACCTATATTACTTGATTTTTAAGACATTCAACGTGTTCGTTTCTCCTTTCCACGTTTCCGTTCCACATTATAATTTGTAATCTTTATTGTATTAGGATTAAATAAAAGTTGGACTTTTGATTTCGTAGTCAAAATAGTAATATTCTATCTCTAGAAATATGATGTAATAGGTATTTATGGTTTTTTAACATTAATATTTAAAATAAATTACACTGATCTCCTCTGAGATTTTCTAAAAATTAAACTGACCTCCCCGACTCAAGGTTTCTGAAATTACGCTGACTTTCCCTACTTTACCTGACAATATATAGATACCCCCATCTAGTTAATTTTTTCTTCAAAACTACCCATTTCATGTTTTTTTTTCAATTTTTTTTTCATTTTCCAAATAAATATTGATAAAAACTTTAAATTTATTTTTATATAAAATAAAAATAAGTTATTTACTTTAAATTTATTTTTAAATAAAAAATAATTTTTTTTTTGAAAAAGTTAGAAAAAATTGGTTAAAAATGCAAAAATAAATAAATAAAAGGAACACTTTTATCATTTTAAAGAATAAAATTAACTGGATAAATGTATTTGTATAATTATGAATTATGAATTTAATTCTAATATTTAATTACAAATTTTAGTGAATTTTTGAATTGATTATTCACTCTTAGATTGACGATTTCCCATTTTTAGATAATAAGGTTGATTGTATCCATTATTTGTGTTTTCGTCCTTTGTTATTCTCTATGTCTATCACTTAACTAATATTTAGCACCAAACCTTCTCTAAGTATTTCAAAAGTTTCAATTTTCCATATTGAATTTAATTAAAATCTGATTGGACTTATGGTCTGCATCTCAATTCACATTTAGTATTTATTTGTTCATGTTGAATTGAACATCTCATGCTATATGTAGCTTGCAGATTACAAAAGGATCACTACTTTTGTTGCTAACTAAACTTTTGAACTAATTAGCTCAATGCTATATATATGATTATAATACAAAAACTGTTGTAATATAATTTGTTTCAACTTTACAAAATAATCACCACTAGTGAAAAGTTTACAACCTTTTTTGCAATTTCACCATCATGTCACGAATCACATAAAAGTTATTTCAATCCTATCCACAAAAATAGGTTCAACCATATTGAAATGAATTATTATGATTGTGACAAATGGATGGTAGTAATTATTGTTTTTGTTTTTAATTCTACATTTTTGATTGATTTGAACATAGCAGTGAGAATAATACTGCCGGCCCCCCACCAGGAATCTTCAAAGCTTGCAATGAAGTCTTTATCTACTGAGAAACCTTCCTTGTCTATTGCTTCCTTTGTCAATCATTTCCTTGGAATTAATTTTCCAAACATGCATCTCCAATTCTATAATAAAAACATACAGACCCCACTTCCAATTTTGTTTTTTCTACTTTTGGATCAATGCATATATGGGGCATTATATTGACTTCCTTTTCATCTGATGCCATATAAAAGGCTAAGGCTACAAGCATTGGGCAACAATAGTGATATAATTTGAAATGCATATTGTTACAGTGTTATAATCCTAATTTAAGGTTCCTTTTATTGTATTTACACAATGCACCTAAAGTATATTATATTGATACTTATTGTCCAAAGATACTTCACTGAAAAATCAATAACGCCTGTCACTCTCACGCAAACCCTTTCATGGTTGTGATCCACTTCTTCTACAGACTAAAATGATGATTATTGCTTAAACCATGAAGACATTAATTTTGGGAGATATTATTTCATGAGTTAGTCATATGGTGTGACGATTTTTATAATTTTAATATTTTGTGAGTTTCATGTGAATTTCATTTTATTGCTAAAATTAGATAAGTTATCACACGCATGTGACGGGTTTATGAAATAACATTTTTAATTTCTTGTATATTAATGTTTTTTCTTAAAAGGTAGTCCAAATAGTACGTTAGCTATAAAAAAAAATTCACTTTTCTAGCAAATCATATTTTTTTATCAAAAAGAAATGAGACATATTATTAATGAACAAAGAATACAAGGAATACAACTCAAAAACATGAACAAGGAGAGAATGCAACTATCATCATTGCTAAACGAAATCATCCCAACTAGATTAATACCAAACTGAAAGTCAATCACATGCCAGCATTCCATAAAAAAAAAAAAAATAGAAAAGAAAGAAGACAACACAAGCATAATACTTCCAACAACAATTATTAAAACACCTAACTAACAGACACATCCAGCAAGAAAATCCTCCATGCCCCGAGACTGTCCACTCCCACTGAAGCAAAACTTGAAGAGGAACTTGATAACATCAATTGCAAAGCTTAATACACATTCCATGGACTTTGAAACTTACATTAAGATTTCCAACTTCAAGCCACAATGCTAGAAGGAGAGAAATCAACCAAGTCCATCTTAAACTTTGAAGAAAAACAGAACTGAGAAATAAAAAGGGGCAGGGAAGAATTGAAGAATTTTATTCTGTATTGATGATTTCACAAAGACTCGAAGGGTGTTATTTATACAAGAAAAAGAATCAATTAATTGTTGCAATCATGCGATACAAACAATCGTGAGATCAGCCCATGTCTGCTATTCTTTCCTTCTCAAGTTTTACCGTTGTGTTGACCTCATTACATTTGGAAGTTTAGCGAGATACTCGGATCTCTGTTTGATGTATTTTCGCAACACTCCCCCTCAAGTTGGAGTGGATGTTAATGACACCCAACTTGCCAAGAAGGTAATTGAACTATGTGGGACCAAATGCTTTGGTAAAAAGATCTGCAGGTTGTTAGCTTGTTGGCAAGTAGTTTGTCTGAATGACTCTATTTTGAAGCTTTTCCCAAATTAGGTGACAATCTATTTCTATATGCTTCATTCTCTCATGAAACACTGGATTTGAAGCTATGTCAATAGCTGCCTTGTTGACACAATATACCTAACGAGTTGTGGGTGTCCTTCATTGAGATCTACCAACAGCTGCTTTAGCCAAGTGATTTCACAATATGTTGAAGCCATAGCTCTATATTCTACTTCAGTCAAAGATCGGGAGATTGTTGTCTAGTTTTTTTGTCTTCTAGGAAATGGGTGACTTTCCCAGCAAAATGCAATATCCTGTGATGAAACCTCGAGTGTCTCTGCAAGGGGCCCAATCGGCATCATAGAACGCATACAGTTGGGTTTTGCTGGAGGATGATAGTAAATTCCCTTGTCCTGGTAATTGCTTGAGATACCACAATACTTTGTGTGCTGTATCTAAGTGAGAAGTTCGTGGTCTATCCATGAATTGGCTCAAGCACCTGGACTGCATATGCCAAATCTAGCCTGGTGATGGTCAAATATATTAATTTCCCAACCAATCGATTTATAAAGAGGGTTCTGGGATATGTTCTCCATCAAATTCACTTAATGCCAGATTTTTCTCCATGGGTAAAGTTGTTGGCTTAGCCTCAAGGAATTCTGTTTCTTCAAGAATCTCCAAGGCATATTTTCTCTGTGAGAGAAATATTCCATTCTTCGATCGAGGCACCTCAATCCTGAGAAAGTACTTCAAAGACCCAAGATCCTCGAGTTTGAAGCAATCTCCCAAGTTTTTCTTCAGCTCACATATCTATTCAAGATTGTTTCCTGCTAAGATGATATCATCAACATACACCGACACAATTGTGAAGCCGTTCTTATGGGATCAGACGAACAAGAGTAGTCGGCCTTAGATTGTCTATAGCCAACATTTATAAGAGTTAAGGAAAGTTTAGTATACCATTGCCTTGGTGCTTGTTTGAGGTCGTATAAGGATTTGATTCAACTTGCAAACTCGACTCTCTTCCTTTAGTCCGAAACTAGGAGGAAGGTGCATGTAAACATCTTTATCAAGATCACCATGAAGAAAAGTATTGTTGACATCGAGCTGGTGAAAATGCTAGTTATGGAGAGCAGCAAGGGCTAAGATTGTGCGAACGATGACCATTTTGGCAATAGGGGCAAAAGTCTCTGAATAGTCAATGCCCTCATTTTGATTGTAACCTTTAGTAATAAGACGGGCTTTATATCATTCTACGAAACCATCTAGATTATATTTGATCTTGTGCACCCACTTGCACCCAATGGGTTTCTTATGTGGAGGAAGAGATGTTAGAGTCTAAGTATGATTGGCATCAAGTGCAGCAATCTCAATTCTTATAGCATTACGCCATTTAGGGTCCTACATGGCCTGTAAGAAAGACTGGGGTTCTTTTGCGACGAATATAGTAGTAGCAAAAGCACGATGATTTGGAGAAAGGCAATCATATGAGAGAGAGTGGGAAAGAGGCTAAGGAGTACTTGAGGAACGCACCATTGCTAAGTCGGATGTCGGAGTGGAGCGAGACGGAAGGGCTTATTCAACATAGAAATCCCGCAAGTATGCAGGTAGCTGAGTCTGTCGTGTGGAACGCCTGAACTGGACAATCAGGAGAGGGAAGGTGAGAAGTGTGATTGTGTGGGTTATAATGTGTTGGAGGGGAGAAAAGATTGGGAGAGTCAAAAGGGTGCGGTAAAATAGGAGAAGGTGACTCGAAAGGAAAATGTTGAAATGGGAAGTGATCTTCATAGAAAATGACATCGCGAGAGGTAAATGTGTGGTGAGTATGAAGATCATAAAGACTGGTAACCCTTCTGGCCATGTGGATACCTTAAGGAAAATGCAAGGGGTTGATCGAAGATCAAATTTCGAGAAGGGTTTGAAATGAGTAGAAGCATAACAGAGACAACCAAAAACTCGAAGATAAGTGTATTGAGGAGGTGAATGGTAGAGCTTCTCATAGGGAGAATGCCCATCTAATAGGAGGAGTAGGTGTCCTATTGATCAAATAAGCTGCTTGTAAGGGACAACTTCCCCCTAAAAATGTTTAGGTAAGTTGGCTTGAAAGAGTAAGGCACGGGAGACATTTAAGAAATGACGGTGTTTACGCTCAACAACCCCATTTTTTGGTGGAGTAGAGACTCAACTGGTCTGATGAATAATCCCTTTTCTGAGTAATAAGAGGGAATGTCAAATTCTGCCCCATTATCACTACTGGATGATTTTAACTGTAGCAGAAAATTATTTTTTAATCAAGGCAAAGGAAATTCTGAAGTAGATGACGGGTATCAGATTTATGATGCATTAAGTATACCTAGGTGCATCTAGTAAAGTCATCTACGATAGTAAGAAAGTAATGGGCTCCAAATAGAGAAGCAATACGATAACCTTCCCAAATATCCATATGCAATAATTCAAAAGGTGCAATAGTAGAAATAGAACTAGAAGGAAATTCAAGACGTGTCTGTTTAGCCAATAGGTAAATAAAACATGTATCTAATTTAGAACAAGAAATGTCAGATACATTATTAGAAAGTTGAGACAAGACTTTATTGAGAAGGTGTCCGAGTCGACGATAACAAACTTGAGAAGTAGCCATCTGACATTGAGTGGGCTTGGTTTTGGTGAAGTAGTACAGGCCATTCTGCTCAGTTCCCACCCCAATCATCTTCAAGAATAGGAAAAAAAAAAAAAGAATTAGGCAATTTAAAGTATCACAAAGTTGATGGACAGCAATAAGATTAAAATGAAATAAGGGGACACATAAAACATTTGTTAAGATAAGGGAAGAAAAAAAACAATGGATCCAATGTGGGAAACAACTGCTTGGGATCCATCGGGGAGTTGAACAGTACGATCATGAACTAGAACAGAATAGGTTAAATTAGCCGGAGAACAAATCATATGGTCAGTAGCTCCACTGTCAAGAATCCATAAAGTATCAAGGAGAGGGATTGGAAGATATACCTGACAAAGAATTCTCGATGTTACCTACATGGTTGGCCATGGATGAGGACTAGATGGCATTGTTAAGCAGGGTGAGTAGTTGTTAACATTAATCAAGTGTGAAGGGAAGACTACTGGTGGGTGATTTGTTATCAGCGGAAGAGACATGCTGGGCACTTGCTTTATGGTTGGAACCAGTCTTGCGAGATCCAGGCGAAAACCCATGAATGAAGTAACAGCAATCAATAGTGTGTCCATCCTTGTGGCAATGGGGCACTTTAGATGCTTCTTTCGTGGAGGAGCTTTATTGTTTGGTGAAGGGAGGATTCCTTTGGCAGCCAAGGCAACTCTATTAATAGAGGGTGAGACTTGAATGCTATGTTGACATTCCTCTTGAAGAATAAGGCCATAGATGCAATTAATCGATGGAAATGGATCCATCAAGAGGATTTGTCTATGAATCGCAACATAAAAATCATTGAGTCCCATTAGAAACTTCATAGTGCGTTGATACTACTGATATGGGCCTACCCCTTCTCGAAGAAGATGGGATTATAGAGACGAAAGCTCATCCCATAATGTTTTGAGTTTGGTGAATTACGTACTTATAGAGGTAGTACCTTGAACAAGAGCATGGATTTCTTGTTTAAGTTGGAACATCCGAGGGCCGTTAACTTGTGAAAACCACTCCTTTAATTCAACCCAGATATCTCGTGTAGTATTACAGTAAATAACACTTACTGAAACTTCTTTAGAAATAGAGTTAAGCAGCCAAGCTTTTACCATATTGTTGCAGCGTGTCTATTGCAGTAGCTCAGGTAGCGAAAGAATTAGAAGGTTTGGCAATGGTGCCATCGATGAAACCCAATTTGTTCTTTGTGCTGAGATGCGATGAGCATGGATTGGTGCCATGTGTTGTAAGTGGTCTCAATCAATGGTTATAAGACCAGTGTCACCCTAGGGTGATCACAATTGTTGAGATATAGGTAGTGGTTCGGATTATCAAAAATTTGAGAAGTTGTTGAGCTTTGTGAGCCTTTAGTTTTACCTACTATCGGGAAAAAATTGGAGAACTTTGTTTTTCTTTTTTTGGAAAAATGGGTTGGATCAAACCCAAAAAAAAATGGACTGGGGTGTGGATCTGGTGTGGATCAAGCAAGCTGTGTAGAACTAGATTGTATGTGGTCTGGGCTATGTAAGCAGGCCTATGGGATGTGGGTCAAAATAAAGAAGGTGCTAGGTAGGTTTAAGATTGGGCTGGGTTTAAGAAATGCCCAAAAACACAACAAAAAAAAAATCGAAGGTAGGAGGCCACGTGATCTTCTTCCTCCACTACAATTGTGAACAGTGAAAACCCAGACTGAGTTCCACTTGTTCGACAGAATGACGGAGAGGAAAAATGAGATCGTAATCGTTCGAAGGATCTAGAGCTGAGAGACGGCTCTGAGGCGTATCACAAAAGGCACGGGGAATAGCTAGGGCGAAGAAGGGCATTGATCTAGGGAATCTATAGCGATGTAGAAAGCAGGAAAACTTTCTAATTTTTAGAGAAAGAAAGTGAGCCACCAGAGAGAGAGAATAAAGAGAAGATTTTTCCCCAAGGAAATTTCATGCTTTGATACCATGAAGAAAAATATAACTGAGAAATAAAGAGGGGCAGGGAAGAATTGAAGAATTGTATTCTATATTGATGATTTTACAAAGACTCGAAGGGTGTTATTTATACAAGAAAAAGAATCAATTAATTGTTGCAATCATGCAAGACAAACATCGTGAGATCAACCCATGTTTGTTATTCTTTCCTACTCAAGTTTTACCGTTGTGTTGACCTCGTCACATTTGGAAGCATAGTGCGACACTCTCATTTTCTAGACCGACCATACAATGGCTAGTGGGATAGATCTCTAAATCTGATTAAACTTTTCCTTAAACTTGAATCCCCTATCCACCACTCGAGGACCTGCTTCAACGATCTAGGGGATACCCATTGTAAACCCCACCAATCAATACAAAAAACCCAAGCTCTCCATACCACATAACTGTTAAGAGTTTATTTTGAAGAAGTCTTTGTAAGTCCTAGTCTTTAGGAGTTTGTTGCAATTTTTTAGGAGTATCTTAGTAGTGGATTAAGTTTGTTGCAGTCTTTGCCTAGTGGTATCTTTATTGATGTCGTGGTTAGTAGAGAGTTTGTTTTTAGATCCTTTCTATTTAAAGTAGCTAATTGCATTGAATAATATAAGTCTCTTTCCATCTCTGTTCTTTGTGTATTTTATGTTTTATTTGACATTTGATATCAGATCCGCAGCTTGATCCCACAGAGAATTTAAGCCTTGTTATTATAGATGATGGAAACTTTTGTGCAACCTATGATTCCTCGTTTTGATGGTCATTATGATCCTTGGAGCATACTGATGGAAAATTTATTGAGATCCAAAGAATATTGGCATCTCGTTGAAATTGGTTTTGCAGAACCTACCACAGTAGAGTTACGAGCATTTATAGGTGCCCTAGAAAACCAAATTGGAAGAGCTGCATTTGAAGGATCTAAAAGTGAAAACTAATCTATTCCAAGTGATTGATTGTACAATCTTGGAAACAATTCTCACCAAAGATACTTCAAAACAGATATGGGATGCAATGAAGGGAAAGTACCAAGCAACAGGAAAGGTGAAATGTACACAACTTTATGCACGTCGTACAGATTTCAAGACTCTTCGTATGCAACCGACCGAGACTGTTTTTGCTTATTTCTCCAGGACAATGGCAATTGCAAATAAGACGCGGCTCTATGGAGAAAAGATGGCAGATGTCTCCATTATTGAAAAGATTCTTCGATCAATGAATTCAATGTTCGACTATGTGGTTTTGTTCGATAGAAGAATCTAAAGATTTTAATGCACTTTTGATTGATGAATTGGAGAGTTCATTAATGGTTCATGAGTAAAGAATGAATCAGCATGTAATAGTGGAACAGGCCTTGTGGTCTCAACTCTCTATCAGCAATCAACCTTCACGCGGTCGAGGATGTGGCCGAGGATGAGGCAGAGGTAGTAGAGGTGGCACAGGTGATTGATTTTCTCATGACAAATCCGAAGATAACCACACTCTTGATTCCCAAAGCAGAGGTAAAAGGCACGATAATCACCATTTAGTTGATCTTGAATCAAAGCCCTTTGACAAATCAAATGTTGAGTGCTTCAGATGCCACAAGTATGGCCATTATCGTAATAAATGTCGAACCAAATTACATATAGAAAGGGAAGAAAAAATCAAATTTTATAGAGAAGGAAGATGAATTCTCTCTTCTACTAGTGTGTCATACCATGGAAAAGTCTCATCAAAACTTATGGTATTTAGACATAGGTTTCAGTAATAATATGTGTGGAGATAAGTCTGTATTTTCTGATTTAGATGATCCTTCTAAAATACTGTGAAATTTGGGGGACAATTCTACCGTCTCTATCATGGGGAAAGGCAATGTCAAAATCCAGACCAAAAATAACAGTGTTCAAATCATCTCTATTGTTTTCTATATCCCAAATTTGAAGAGAAATCTGTTAAATGTGGGTCAGCTTTAAGAGAAGGGAAATAAGATCATCATTAAAGGAGGAACCTGTCAAATTCAAGACTAGAAAAAGGGTCTAATTGCTCAGGTCAACATGACAACAAATCGGATGTTTCCTCAATATATCCAAAATGATATTTATTCTTGCTTCTTTGCTAAAGTGAAAGATTTAGCATGGCTATGGCATTTTCGCTACGGGCATCTGAATTTTAGTGGATTGAAGATTCTACATCAGAAAAATATGGTGACAGGTCTTCCATAGATTGATTGTCGTTTGCAAGTTTGTGAAGAATGTGTTGTTAGCAAATAACATCGCGATCCCTTCCTAAAAGGGAAAGCATGGAGAGCTAAGAAGGCGTTGGAGTTGGTCCATTGTGATATTTGTGGGCCTATAAATCCAACATCCAATGGTGATAAATGGTATATCATTACATTCATCAATAATTATAGTCGAAAAACATGAGTCTATTTCTTGCAGGAAAAATCTGAAGCTTTTCCAGCATTCAAAAGCTATAAGGCTCTTGCTTGAGGAAGAAGTTGGGAGAGCTATTAAAACTCTTCGAATTGATCATAGGCGAAGAACTCAACTGACAAGAATTTGCAGATTTCTGTAAGATACATGGTATTAAAAGTAAACTTACAGCAGCCTACACTCCACAACAGAATGGCGTGTGCGAAAGGAAAATCGTAAAATCTTAAACATGGTGCGGAGTATGTTGGCAAGGAAAAACATTCCAAAGAGTTTCTGGCCTAAAGCAGTCAATTGGTGTATTCATGTACTAAATAGAAGTCCCACAATAGCTGTCCAAAACATGATACCTGAAGAAGCATGGACTGGACGCAGACCAACCGTCGACTATATCAGAATTTTTTTTTGTATTGATTGTGCCAATATTCCAGATGAAAGAAGAAAAAAGCTCAACGACAAACGTGAGAAATGTATTTTTCTGGGTTATAGTGATACATCAAAATCTTATTAATTGTATAATCCTATAGCTCAGAAGATTATCATCAGTCGTGATGTCATATTCGATTAAGAAAATGTATGGCAATGGTATGTTAATGATGCAGAAAGGTAGATTTCAAGTAGCCCTTGACATGGATGGAGCAGCTTATCCACCTAATGCAGCAATTGGTGAACCGCAATCACCAAACACGTCTTCCCCAAGCTCACCTAGCTCTCCATCCATTATGCAATATTCAGAACTTTCACTTGTCAGGCCCCAACGTTCTACTAGGAAGACCAGTATGGATGGCAAACTATGAAGTTAGTGACTTGGATCAATCCGAGTTTGAAACTTATGCAAGTTTCTGCTCTAAAATGAACCATTTTGGGCTTTGACAGACCAAACCACCGGATATGAACTTAACTACCCCGAAACCCCATCACAAACTTATAAATGATAAAATAGAGTTACAAAAACTTACGGCACTCGGTTCGGATCACCGATTTCAAACTTATGCAACTTTTTACATCTAAAAGCCAGTTTTTTGGGGTTTTGGCAAACTAAAACACCGGATATCAACCTAACTACCCTGAAACCACTAATACACACCTACAAAAATGATAATATATACTTTCATAAACTAATGGCACTTGGTTCGGATCACCGGTTTTAAACTTATGCAACTTTTTACTCTAAAAAGCCTCTTTTTGGGGTTTTGACAGACCAAACCACCAGATATCGGCCTAACTATCCCCAAAACCCCATCACACACCTCAAAAATGATAAAATAGACATGTACATGAACTAATGACACTCGGTTCGGATCACCGGTTTCAAACTTATGCAAGTTTCTACTCCAAAAAAGGCCCATTCTGGAGTTTTGATGGACCAAAACACTGGATATCGGCCTAACTACCCTAAAACCCCATGACACACCTCAAAAATTATAAAATATAGCTTCCACAAACTTACGGCACTCAGTTCGGATCACCGGTTTCAAACTTATGAAATTTTTAGCTCTAAAAAGCCTCTTTTTGGGGTTTTAATGAACCAAAATACCGAATATCAGGCCTAAATACCCCGAAACCCTCATCACACACCTCAAAAATGATAAAATAGACTTACACAAACTTACGAAAATAGGTTCGGATGCCCGGTTTCAAACTTATGCAACTTTTCACTTTAAAAAGCCTCTTTTGGGATTTTGAAGGACCAAAACACCGGATATCGGCCTAACAACTCCAAAACCCCATCACACACCTCAAAAATGATAAAATAGACTTGTACGAACTTACGACACTCGGTTCGGATCATCGATTTGAAACTTATGTAGGTTTCTACTATAAAAGGCCCATTTTGGGGTTTTGACCTAACCAAAATGGCGGATATCAGGCCTAACTACCCCGAAACCCCATCACACACCTCACAAATGATAAAATAGACTTCCACGAACTTACGGCACTCGGTTCGGATCACCGGTTTGAAGCTTTTGCAATGTTTCAGCTCCAAAAATACCCATTTGGGGGTTTTGACCTACCAAAATGGCGGATATCGGCCTACCGACCCCGAAACCCCATCACCCACCTCAAGAATGATAGAATAGACTCTCATAAACTTACAGCACTCGGTTCAAATCACCGATTTCAAACTTATGCAACTTTTTGCTCTAAAAAGCCTCTTTTTGGGGTTTTGAAGGACCAAAACATCGGATATCGGCCTAACTACCCCGAAACCCCATCACACACCTCACAAATGATAAAATAGACTTTTAAAAACTTACCACACCTAGGTTTGGATCACCAGTTTCAAACTTATGCAAGTTCTTGCTCTAAAAAGGCCCATTTTAGGGATTTTGATAGACCAAAACACCGAATATCGGCCTAATTACCCCAAAACCCCATCACTTACATTAAAAATGATAAAATATAATTGTAAGAACTTACGGCACTCAGTTCGGAACACCAATTTGAAACTTATGCAAGTTTCTTCTCCAAAAAGGCTCATTTTGGGGTTTGATGGACCTAAACACCGGATATCAATCTAACAAGCCCAAAATCCCATCAAACACCTCATACATGATAAAATAGACTTGCATGAACTTACGGTACTGAGTTCGGATCAAAGGTTTGAAACTTATTCAAGTTTTTGCTCCGATAAGGCCTATTTTCGGGTTTTGACGAAACAAAACATTGGATATCGGCCTAACTACTCCCAAAAACCCATCACACACCTCAAAAATGATAAGATCGATGTGCATGAACTTATAGCACTCGGTTCGGATGCCTGGTTCGAAACTTATGCAAGTTTTTGCTCCAGAAAGGCCTATTTTGGGGTTTTGACGAACCAAAACACCGGATATCGGCCTAACTATCCCGAAACCCCATATCACACCTCAAAAATGATAAATAGACTTGCACGAACTTACGGCACTCGGTTTGGATCACCAGTTTGAAACTTATGCAAGTTTCTACTCTGAAAAGGCTTATTTTGGGGTTTTGACAAACCTAAACACTGGATATCAATCTAACGAGCCCAAAACCCCATCAAACACCTCATACATGATAAAATATACTTGCACAAACTTATGGCACTCAGTTCGGATCAACAGTTTGAAACTTATTTAAGGTTTTGCTCTGATAAGGCCCATTTTGGGGTTTTGACGAACCAAAAATTGGATATCGGCCTAACTACCCCAAAACCCCATCACACACCTCACAAATGATAAGATAGATGTGCACGAACTTACAATACTCAGTTTGGGATGCCCGATTTGAAACTTATGCAAGTTTTTGCTCCAAAAAGGCCCATTTTGGGGTTTTGATAGACCAAAAGATCAGATATCGACCTAACTATCCCTGAAACTCCATAACACACCTCAAAATGATAAAAATAGACTTGCACGAACTTACGGCACTCGGTTCGAATGCCCAGTTTGAAACTTATGCAAGTTTCTGCTCCAAAAAAGACCCATTTTGGGGTTTTGAGGAACTAAAACACCGGATATCGGTCTAACTACCCCAAAACCCCATCACACACCTCACAAATGATAAAATAGACTTGCACTAACTTACGGCACTCAGTTCAGATTTGTGGTTTTTGCAACTTATGCTACTTTATGCCGTTCTTACTATTTATGCATGGAAAAAAACTATTCACATTCTATGTTCATATATATTTAGTAAGTGTTCTAATATATATCATTTAATCTTTATTTCAGATTAATCAGGGATTATTGCACAACCGTCTTTATGTTTTGCATCGGGACTTATTATTTTTATTTGTTTTTTTTTCTTTTCATGGACATCTATAGTTACATTTTTTTGGGACAATTTTTTATTTTTGTATTTGTTGTTAAATTGTACTTTTACAAATGTAAGTAATTAGTATAATATATATATATATATATGAATTTATTTTTCTTTTTTAATATATTCATTTCAGAATGTTTGGAATTTTATTGTATATATCAAGGGGATTGATACAGGTTTAAACAAGAATAAAACAACAAATAATTCAGGTTAAAAAAAAAAAATTTAGTGACTCACACAAAGGCGTCGCGAAAAGTAAAGAAATTAATTTATAGCGACGCTTCACATTCGTCGCTAAAGAATGTCAATACATTATTAGTGATACACTACGAGCGTCGCTAAAGGTTTAAGCAATACACCATTTGCGACGCACAATGGGCGTCGCTAAAGGTTACCATTAGCGACGCTCACTATGCGTGTCGCTTAAGGCTACCATTAGTGACACACAATGAGCGTCACTAATGGTAACCTTTAGCGACGCCTATTGCATCCATGTATAGTATTCACAACGCCCATGCCCGATTATTAGTGACACTATCTGAGCATCGCTAATACTTACCTTTAGCGACGCATACAAGTTTGTGCATCGCTAATAGTATTGGCGACACGACTATTCACGACGCTTGTAGCGACGTCCATTGGTGCGTCGCTAAATAGCTTTAGTGACGCATTTGACTACTATTAACGACGCACTTGGGCGTCGCTAATAGTGTCTTTTCTTGTAGTGACAGATAGCAGACATAGGTTTTGGCCACATTAAAATATCTTCTAGGAAGTGACGAAGGCAATCAACTTCTTCACCAGCTTTATCAAGAGAAATAAACTTAAATTCCATTGTGAATTTAGCAATGCATGTTTGTTTAGAAGATTTTCATGATACCGCTCCACCACTAAGTGTAAACAAATAACCACTTGTAGACTTTGAGTCTTTTGTATTAGATATCCAGTTTGCATCACAGTATCCTTCAAGTACTGTTGGATATCTTGAGTAATGCAAGTCCATAGTTTTGTGTGTATTTTAAATACCTCAAAACCCTAACTATTGCCTTCCAATGGTCCGGGCTAGGATTACTTATGTATCTACTCGATTTGCTAACGGCGTAGGCTATGTCTGGACAGGGTACAATTCATCACATATATTAGGTTGCTAATTATTTGTGCATACTTTTGTTGCGATATGCTTTTGCCATTATTCTTAGATAAGTGTAAATTTATATCTACAGGTGTTCTCACTAGACCGCTATCTTTATGTTTGAATTTCTTGAGTATTATCTCAATGTAATATGATTGAGAAAATATCAGTCCATCTGATGTTCTAGAGTTCTTTATACCAAGTATGACATCGGCAACACCTAAATCTTTCATGCAAAACTTATTATTTGACATTTTCTTGGTAGCTTTAATAACTTCATTATTACTATCCCATAATGAGTATATGATCAACATAGAGACAAACAATGACAAAGTCATTTTCTATATTCTTGACATAAACACATTTGTCACACTCATTGATTTTGAATCCATTCAACATCATTACACTAATCAAATTTCTCATGTCACTACTTCGGTGCTTGTTTTAATCCATAAAGAGATTTAACAAGGCAACAAACTTTCTTTTCTTGACCTAGAACAATAAACCCTTTGGGTTGTTTCATGTATATTTCTTTATCTAATTCACCATTTAAGAAAGTTGTCTTTACATCCATTTTATGTATCTCATGATTGTGTATAGCAGCAATAGCTATTAACTTTCAAATGGATGATATCCTTATAACAGGTGAATAAATATAGCGAAATAGTCAAAGCCTTCTTTTTGTTTATATCCTTTGATAACAAGTTTGGCCTTGTACTATCAATAGATCCATCTGTTTTCATTTTCTTCTTAAACAGCCATTTATATCCAAGAGGTTTTGAACCTGATGGAAGATCCACTAGTTCCCACGTATGATTTTACAGAATGGATTCTACTTCATTATTTATAACCTCTTTCCAATATGGAGCCTCAGAACTCGATATTGCTTCTTCAAATCTTTGAGACTCATCTTTTAACAAATATGTTAGAAAATCTGGACTTAAACATTTTGATGTTCTAGCTCTTATGCTGCATCTAGGTTCATCATCATCTCATTGGTCTTGACTACTGCATACTGTAATGTCGTGAGTTCTTTTAATTGAACTCAACTCCTATGTTGATTTATAAGAAAATGCGTATTCAAAGAACGCTGCATTCCTTGACTCAATAATAGTATTAACATGCATATCGAGAATCTCCGATTTATGAATCAGAAATCGATATGCACTACTATTATGAGCATACCCTATGAAAACACAATCAACTATTTTTGGTCCTATTTTAACCTTTTTACGTGTAGGAATCACCACCTTAGCCAAACACCCCAATACTTTTAAGTATTTGTAAGAAGGTCTTCGACCTTTCCACAACTCATATGAGGACCTATTGGTTTTTTTTTGAGGTATTCGATTGAGAATATAATTTGCGAAAACAATTGCTTCCCCTCATAAATTCTAAGTTAGTCTAGAACTTAATAGCAATGCATTCATCATTTCTTTTTAAGTTATGTTTTTCTATTCAGCAATCCCATTTTGTTGAGGTGAATAGGGTGTAATTGTTTGGTGTATAATACCATGTTGTGAACATAATTTACCAAAAGGTGTTTCACCTCTATCACTTTTTAATATCTTGATCTTCTTATCAAGTTGATTCCCAACCTTATTATTGTAATGCTTAAACATTTCCAATGCCTCATCTTTACTTCTTAGCAAGTAAACATAATAGTATCTTGTGCAATCATCAATAAAAGTAAGAAAATATTTCTTGCCACCTCTAGTTTGAATAAATTTCAAATCATAAATATTTGAATTTATTAATTTTAGAAGCGCACTACTTTTTTCAATTGATTGAAAAGAAGTTCTTGTAAACTTTGCTTCCACACAAGTCTTATATTTGTGATTTGGATCAAATTCAATTTTAGGAAAATATTCCTTATTAACTAATCTATGCAATGTATCATAATTAACATGTCTTAGTCTACCATGCCACACATTTGAAGACTCAAGCATATAAGCAAAAGTTTTGTTCTTATTATTGTTCTTAAGAGAAGGTATAATAGTCATTACATTCATCTTAAAGAGCCCATCGCTCATATACCCCTTTCCCACATACATTCCATTTTTGGATAGTATAAACTTGTCTGACACAAAGACCAATTTAAAGCCCTTTTTGCTCAACAAAGATTCAGATACTTAGTTTTTCCAGATATCAGGCATATACAACACGTTGTTGAAGGTGAGTTCTTTTCCAAAAGTCATCTTCAACACCACTTGTCCTTGACCTTCAATCTTGGAAGTTAATGAGTTACCCATAAAAAGGTGTTCTCTATTATCTATATTGTGATATGATGAGAACATCTTCCTATCAAAATAAATATGATGAGTAGCCCCAGTGTCCACCTACTATTCCTTGGTGTTGCCAACCAAATTCACTTTAGAGACTATTGCGGACAGATTCATTTCAGAAACATCTTTAGAGAGATTGTCTACTTGGGTCATATTGACCTGAGCACGCTTCTTACTTGGATTCCCTTAGTCCTTGTGACTGCAATAGTCCTTAGCACGATGCCCTTATTTGTTACATACATAACACTTACCTTGGAACTTTTTATTTGTACCTTATTTGGGATTATTGCCATTGTGCTTCATTTTCTTGTTTTGAAAGCTTTACCCTTATTGCACAACATTGGCCTTGGATTCCATGATGGATTTCCCCACTTTATTTTCAGAAGTATAGTTGTCTTCTTCAATCCTTAATCTCATAATCAAGTCTTCAAGCTTCATGTCCTTGCGCTTATGCTTTAGGTAACTCTTGAATTCTTTCTAAGAAGATGGCAACTTTTCAAGGATCACAACCACTTGGAAAGACTCACTTAGGGACATGCTTTTTGCATGAATTTCATGCAAGACAACTTGAAGATCTTGAACCTGATTGATGACTGTCTTAGAGTCAATCATCTTGTAGTCCAAAAATCTGCTGACCATGAATTTTTTCATCCCAACATCTTCGGTCTTGTACTTTTTATCCAAAAATTCTCACAGTTCCCTTGCAATCTGGATAGTGCAATACACATTGTATAATATGTTATCCAAACCATTGAGGATGTAGTTACGGCATAAGAAGTCTGCAAGTTTCCAAGCCTCCACGACGGCAACCACTTGCCTATCAATCCCATTCTCCTTTAAAGTATGAGAATTTTCACGAAGGAACCAAGCCAAATTAAGGGTGGTAAGATAAAACAACGTCTTTTGTTGCCATCTTTTGAAATCAGATACATTGAATTTCTCAGGCTTCTCTCCATGATTCACTGGCACAGGTGCCATAAGAGGAGCAAGTGCCCCCACAATAGTACCCCAACAATAGTAGTAGGAGTATTCATTTATATTGAAACCCAATATATAACAAATTACAATTGTACCTAAAAAAACTAGTAATAAACTGCTAAATAATTAATAAAATACTACAAAACAGTAATATGCTAATATAATTCGGTAGTATATAAAATACTGCAAAATTATAATAAACAGAAAAATCTGTTTTTAAACAAATTACTCAAGTAAAGAACCAATCTTGAATTTAAGTAAATAAAATAAAGAAATTAAATTTCTGCAGTAAGTAGCAATTTAAAGTTCTAAATTTTATTATATATATTTTTTCAGTGTTTGAAAAAATTGGTAGTATAAAATAATGCAACTAAACTGATGTATAAAGTTAATTCAGTCTTAAAATTGTTGTTCAAAGTTTATAAATCAGTTTTGCCAAAGTCAGTTTTAATAATAAAACAAAAACTATTTTTATCAAATTAGAATTTGTTCTGAAAAAAAAAAAAAAAATTAGTTTTGAAAAATATAAAATGTTTTTGAAATCAAAGTAGTATAAAATTCTTCAAAACACCAGAAGAAGAAACTGAAAAAACTAAAGCAGTATTTTATAGCATAATAGTAAAATAAATAGAAATTGTAACACTAATAGAATTACAGAAACAAGAAACAATCACTAAGGCTTGTGTTTTACACAATGTCCTTAAGATGAATTACGACCCTCGTAGTGGTACTTACTGAGCTTTTGATCATACGCCTCCTAGGATACAATAATCGAATACACGCAGATGCGAAGCACTTCAACTGCGTACCTGGCGAACCAAAATAGTGACTTGAACTCTCTCTCAATCTCTATAAAATACTGACGCACAGAATGTATGAAAAAATCGATGAATATGTAGATGAGTGTTATGGTGTTTATATAGACCTCTCTGTGCCTATTTGGTATAGGCATAAAGCTTCGTTTGTATCTGTTCATGACGAATAGTCACAGTGGCGCCCAATGAAAAAGACACATTCAATCAAAATTCAAACCAAAAGTAATCACAAAACGACATCGTTTTGGATTTAAACCAAAACCAAACACAATCGTAAAATTAAAGCGTTGGATTTAATTAAAACGACAACGTTTTAGGATTGTTCCTAACGGTAATAGAAACTGTCAGCGTTTTTTGAAAAAATATTTAAATAAATTTTTTCCAAAAAGATATCTATACGACGGGTCAAGCCCAAACCCATACTCGACCCGGTTCGGTGCAGGGCAGTGGTGCACGTGTGTAGTGAACCAAGCATGTGCTAGATGTTTGGTACAAGCATAAAGCTTCGTTTGTATTTGTTCATGACGAACAGACACAGTGGCGCCCAATGAAGAAGACGCACATTCAATCAAAATTCAAACCAAAGGTAATCACGAAATGACATCATTTTAGATTTAAACCAAAACCAAATACAATCACAAAATTACAGTGTTTGGATTTAATTAACCTGGTAACTAAACGACAACGTTTTAGGATTGTTCCTAACGGTAATAGAAACGACAGTGTTTTTTAAAAAATTATTTAAATAAATTTTTTTCAAAAAGATATATATATATATATATATTATATATACGACGAGTTAAGCCCAAACCCATACCCGACCCGGTTCAATGCAGGACAGCGGCGCGCGTGTGTAGTGAACCAAGCATGTGCTAGATCCTCCCCCATTAACAAAACTTGGGTGCTCTTAAGGGCCAAACTTTCCTTCAAAGTAATTGTATATATATTCTTTAAAAGTCTTGTACCCATTCTATGTGGGCACACAAGTTTTTCACAAGCTTTAAATTTTTGTTACCATTTTCAAGTAGTGATATTTGAAGGCAATTTCTTATTCACTCCTTAATAGTCATGAAAGAGAATACATTTTCATGTGAACTTACCAAAATTATTGTTTGGAACCCATTTTAATTTTAGCTCAAAAATAACTAGAAAATTATGCTCAAAATCTATTATTTATAACAAACGTTGCCACATCAACACTGTTTCAAATCCATGGATAGCATAACTCCACATCATAAAAAATATTAGAAAAGTGTCAAATGGGTCGTCCAAAAGAGAAAAACACATTATTAAAGTAAATAGATATATTAACTTGAATATATTCTCTCTCACTCCTTAGGGCTTGTTTGAAAAAAATAAAAATCGATTCGGTAAAATATAAATAAATTAGTTCTAAGTTTTTAACTATTTAATAAGTATATTTTAATAGTATAGTAAATCACGTTTATTTTTAAAAAAAATTATTTAAATAAAGTTACTCTAAAGAATAGTTAATTTAAAAAAATCAAATAATTTAATAAAAATAATCTTCACTTAATTCAATTTAAAGAACTTTCAAATATCCTCCTAAAAACATGAAAGTATTTGGCATTTCGAAAGCACCATGTGGTCACACTATCATTCAACAATGGAATCCTATATCAAATATGTTCAACTATATTTTAGTGAAATATTGCCCTCATACCAATTCATTACTAAATGAGAGTTTGAGCAATCTGGTGCCTCGGAATGACAGGACATATTTTCCCTAAAAACTTATTACATTCCCAATTACGCTTATGCGGGTGAAAAGTATGGGTGGTCTTTTGACCTCTTTTTAGAGTTTGAATAGGTTGCCATATGTTATTATATATATAATTGATGTTTTTCTGAGGATAAAGTCGTCAGACATCTTTTGAGATGCCTCTAAAAATATCTATTAAAAGAATGATTATAAAATAAACTTGACTCCCTCACATTTTAGATAAAATTATTATATAAGCGTTTTTCAAAAACATACCTTTTATCTTCTTCTGTTTTTAAAGAAACGTCTCTTAAAGGTTCGCCTTTAAATGGTAACTTACCTTTATAAGATATGTAAATATATATATATATGTGTGTGTGTGTGTGCGCGCGTGTGTGGAGGTCGCGAGTGCGGCAAGGTGAGTTTTTTTTTTTTTTTTATTATTGTCTCCTAACATCATCACATGCATCATTCTTGTTACTCCAGATGGTAATAAAATCTAGCAATAGCAAGAAGGAATGGGGGAAGATACAAGCAGCGAGTGAAGCGGGGTCGTGTCGCTGTCATTGTCTGTTTTAGAGAAAGAAATCTACAAAACCGGACCACTTTGATAATGACTGTCGGCACTCCGCTTTCACGACACGCGGCCCTCCCAGCCACCACTCAAACTTTACTGGATCCTCACTATGGGTCGCACGGCCGTGTTATCTCTATAAGTACAAAATGACGTCGTGTCAAGTCTCTTTTCTTCGAATTTTTATCGCATTTGATATATTTTATTGTGTTTGAAATAACTTGTATATAATTTCAGTAAATTTTAATTTTAAAACCTCCATTTATAATATCAAAAAAATAAATTAAATTTTTGAAATTATTATAAATAACTAGTATAAATAGTTTTATTTGATTCTTCTATTATTTTCTCAACAGTATATCATTTTTTGTTTTAGCTTGTTTAGCGTATTTCACTGTCAAACTTTAGGCATATCAAAATTTTTAAATATATTATTTTAATAATATTGTATTATGTGTAATAATTTATTTATTTTTAATAAAATATATATAATATAATATTATTAAAAAAATATGTTACCAAAATACTTCACGGTCAGAAGGAAAAAAAAAATATCTTTCATGATTTGGCCAGCCTGACACTTCCTAGCATTTTTTATGATGATAAATTAACAATAGACTTCAACATCAACAATCTCTGTAAGTAATCTAAATGGGAACCAGTGAGTGCATGAAAGAGAGAGAGAGAGAGAGAAGCAAGTGGACACAAACAATAATAATGGGCTCTACTACAATTAAAAGCAAATATGTAATTGTCATCAAGATTCTTCATTAGAAATAATCTTAAGATGATGACCCATTTAAAGCAATTACTCATCATGATAATCTATACTATTCTATCGGTGGCGTAGCTGCTTTGACGTTTTGGTTAGCAAAAGACACACATACATGGATTGGATTAATGATTTTATAATACAAACCCACTAAAATAAAACAATCTCATAATAGCATTAAAATCTGCAGACAAGCCAGAAGATTTGAAAAGCAACCTCCGCTGGCTAATTATAGTAATCTGTATGTATATAAGAATTTAAGAAATCCCTTGTTGATTGTGCTATACTTAGAAGTACTGGAGCAAAAAAAGCTGATTCATTAATCTTAATACAGTATATTCGGTTTCATAAATTAATGCTTGATAAATCAATAAATTTGTTAATAAACCTTACATATTTTGCTGATTTGCAAGATATTCATTCGTTAATATACATTATACTCAGAACCAATAAATAATAGCTACAACCCATATGTTTTAAGAGCTTGATAGTAAAAAAAGAAGTTAAGACTCCCGAATAGCGGAGCCATATATATACAGTTTCTCCTAATTTTATATATAATATTTTTATAGATAAAATCAAAGTTGCCTCCCAAAAATTTTAATATTTTCTAAAAAGATCCTATTAAAAAAGTTTTTCCTTTTTGCTCTAGGAGTATCAATTTGTATTATCGTGTCGTGTTCGAATCGTGTCAAGGTATACATATTCGAAAATATGTGTTAATCCTAACCTGATACTATTAACTAATCGTGTCAAGTTTCAAAACTTAAACTCAATCTATTTATTAAACAGATTACATGTGTCGTCACACTTAACCCGTTTATTTTTGTTTTTTATTTTTTAAATAAAAAATTTACCTATCTTTTAATATGTATAGATAATTTTCATGTTTAAAAAAACTTTGAACATGTACTAAATCAAAATAGGAAACCTCTTTTATAAATAAAAAATCTCAAAACTTTGATAAATTTTAAATATAAGACAAATTATCTTAACTCATGATAATTTTTATAATTAAATCGTATTAAACAGGTTAATACTACTAAAACTCAAACACGACATGTTTATTAATCATATTATACGTGTTAACCCGTTCATGACCCAAACTCATTTATACTAAATTCAAACCCGTTAATTTTGTATCGTGTTTGAATCGTATTGTCGTGTCGTGTTAAAAATTGACACTCCTATAATTTGCTGTTCCTAAATCCCCACTATTATGAGCCTCACATTATTTTTTAGTACGTGTAAATTTTGTAGCACCAAACACTGCCTTAAAACAAGCAATTCTGTAAGGTCAGTCAATACAAAGAAAAACAGAACAATACAAGCAAGATATTAAACCAGAGAGGACGCAAGTTGGGACTGGGACAAGGGAGATTACAAAGAAAAATAGGAAGCATTCCACATTAATCTGCAAACACTTTTTTAATAAAACAAATATTTATTTTTTCAATGAATGATGATGTTGACTTTGGACTTGTAAAAGTTGTAATAGATATTGTCCTATATTTTGGACTCAACTGCAGGAAACCATCCATACCACATTTGGTCACCTTAGTGGGGATACTCAAAAAATATCTGTGCATGGAAAAAGAAATGAGAACAAAAAAACAAAAAAACTTGCTTGTATATTTAAGCTAACAAACAATTAAGTGTGACCATCTTTTGATTTTGTAGTGATTCGATCTGGTGCCACGTACCATTAATAGTGGCAATTTGTTTCATAAGTCGACATGTAGAATCATACTGAAGTGTCTGTCAATTAAGGATTTAAATATGTTTATCACAATTTGTGGGGCTATATATCTTGTGGTTTTCTCCTCATTAATTATTGTGTTAGTGACTTTATATATATATATATATATATATATAGAGAGAGAGAGAGAGAGAGAGAGAGACCCAGATGCTAAGAAAATTATATTGTAATAGGTTGTAGAAGAAACCATACGACCGCGTCTGATTTTGTTCAACTCGATCTCTGTCTCTCTGGATGTTGCATGAGTCATTTATGTAATGAATTTAATCCTGAGGAGAATGATTAAGATTTCGTGCAGCTCTTTATTGATTACAGGCAATTTTCGTTGGCTGTCAATGACATCCACGGTTGCCTGAAATTAATTACTTGCAGCTCGTGGAAGGCAATCATTTTGAAACCTCCCAGTATTACCCCCCTTTTCTTTTGCTTTTGAGAGTGGTGAAAATTATGGCATTACATTTTTGCTTTTTGAAAGCATACTAAGCCAATTCAACTTTTTCCACCAATTGTAGAAAAAGCTTGATTTTTTTCCTTTTTTGGGATATGGAGACAAGAAATTTTCAAAAATTTGATTGTTACTAAATGGGGAAATGTACAGAAAGGGAGACCCCTTACAAATCAGAAAGCACAGAAAACAGCCCCATAAAGGAGCAGAAACAGCCTAAAATAGCAGGGCAACTGAAACAATAAATACACACCAAGTTCAGGAAAATATTCTATCAATTAAACTTGTTGAAATAGTTTAGTATAAAGTATTGGTCTAGTTTAATATAAATTATTAGTCTATTCTCTAACATCTAATAGCGGTGATTTAACAAGGTATTAGAACTCTAGTTTTGAAATATCTTGGATTCAAGTCTCTCTCCATCTCGCCCTATTCCATCACATATTTCTCTATCTCTATATATTCTCTAATTGCACCTTAAAAAGGGAATTAAAATAGCTTGATATAAATTTAAGCTTTTGAACCAGTGATCTAACAAAACTCATGCTAAATAAGCTCATCTCCTATTTCTCAAATAAATTTTTGACTCTTCTCCGTGAAGAAGCAAGAAGAGTGATAATTGTTGAGTGGTTGTCATGAATTCACTCAAATTCTTTATGACCCGTTTGCGATCCGATATGACCCGAAAAATAGGCAGTCTGTGGGTTTGACCCACTTTTATTTTTGGGTCCCGTTTTGTCTCTTATATTGTAACCCGCTTATATAAGGGTATTATCTTTTCGGGTTTTGACTTAGGAGAAGAGAGCCATCATTGAGGGCAAAAGGGGTTTCGAGTTTTGGGCTTTTTTGCTCATGTAATCTCTTTGATACATAATGGATTGATCATCGAGACCCATGGACGTAAGCATCTTATCGAACTATGTAAATCTTATGTCTTCTTTGTGCGTTTTGTTTATTTTTGCTTGTTTGAGATTAATTTATTATTTGTTTGATCAATTCCGTACAACAAATTGGCATCAGATCAAGGTTTCCGACCTTGGTATTGAATTTTTTTGATCGAATATGTATGAGTGTGGATTTGATTAATGGAGGAATCGGTTTCTGGCACTCCATCTTCAACAACTTCGTCTTCGAAATAGTCACAGGGAAAGCAGTTGTTTCTGACAGTTTAGATAATAGTATTTCTAATACTTGAAGATTATGGCACATGCGATTAGGCCATGTTGGGGAAAAGGCATTATAGAGGTTGATAAAGCAAGGTCTATTAAAGGACAGTAAGACTAGGAAACTGTGATTTTGTGAGCATTGTATCTTGGGCAAGTATACTAGAGTCATGTTTGGCACAGCGGTTCATCGTAATTAGGAAACCCTTGATTATATTCACACTGATGTGTGGGGAGCTAGCGGAGTTGCATCTTAGGGATGTAAGCATTGGTTTCTGACTTTTATTGATGATTTTTCAAGGAAAGTTTGGGTGTACACCATGCGTCTTAAAAATGAAGTCTTGGATGTGTTTCTTAATTTGAAGAAAGTGATTGAAACTCAAACAAGTAAAAAAATCAAGAGGTTCGGATCAGATAATGGTGGTGAAGTACAAGTTAGATCCATTCAAACAAGCATGCTAGGATGACAGGGATGGTTAGACACTTCACAGTTAGAGGACACGCCACAACAAAATGGGGCTGGCATAACAAAAAGTGCGATATATACCAAAAAGGAAGGTTCTTTAGGGGAAACCAATGTGAGATTTAAGGTTACATTAGTAGCTAAAGGTTACGCACAGAAAGAATAGATAGACTACAATGAGGTATTTTCTCCAGTCGTTAAGCATTCATCTATTCAAATTTTGTTATCTTTAGTTGCACAATTTGATCTCGTGTTGGCACAACTCGATGTCAAAATCGTATTCTTGCATGGTGATTTGGAGGAGAAAATTTACACGACTCAACCAAATGGATTTAAAATTGCTGGAAAAGATGATTGGGTTTGCAAATTGAAAAAGTCGTTGTATGGTTTGAAACAGACTCCAAGACAATGGTATAAGTGATTTGATCAATTATGATAGCGCAAAAGTATACAAGAAGCCATTTTGATCATTATGTGTATTTTCTTAAGTTTTGTGATGGTTCAATTATATATTTGCAGTTTATATGTGGATGATATGCTCATTGCATCTAAAGCAAGGTAGTGATAGATAGGTTGAAGACACAGTTGAGAAATGAGTTCGAAATGAAAGATCTTGGTAAAACTAATAAGATACTTGCCATGGAAATTGAAAAGGATAGAGTAGAGGGCACAGTTTGTCTATCACAGAAATAATATTTGAAGAAAGTGCTACAACGTTTGGTTTGGATAGCAACACAAAACTCGTTAGTACTCCTTTGGCCTCTCACTTCAAGCTTAGTGCTTTAATGTCTCCATGCACAGATGAGGAGCATAAGTATATAGCTCATGTTCCGTATATGAATGCAGTTGGTGCTTTTATGTATGTTGTAGTGTGCACAAGACCTGATATTTCATACTCTGTCAGTATAGTGAGCATATATATTCATGATCTGGGAAAAGGGCATTGGCAGGAAGTAAAATGAATTCTATGATACATTCAGGGTACAATAGATATTGGTTTGATGTTTGAGAGGGATGATAGACTTGCGAGCATGTGGTTGGATATGTGGATTCAGACTATGCTAGATATTTGGATAAACGTTGGTCAACTACAAGATATGTCATTAATCTTGCTAAGGGACCGGTGAACTAGATATCAACGTTACAGTCAACAGTTGCTTTGTCTACTATTGAGGTAAATCATATGGCAGTGTCAAAGGCAATTAAGGAAGCTATTTGGTTACATGGATTGATTGAGGATTTGGGGATTGTTCATGGGCATGTTGAGGTCTACTGCGACAATTAGAATGCAATTTGTTTAGCAAAGAATCAAGTTCATCATGCTCGAAAGAAGTATATTGACGTTTGTTTCCATTTTGTTCAAGAAGTTGTGAATAGGGGGATATTCTTCTTTAGAAAATTAGGACTGTAGATAATCCTATAGATATGCTACTAAGGTTGTGACTAGAATCAAATTCAAGCACTGTTTGGATTTGATCAACATCTCTCATGTTTTGAGCACCTAAGGGTGCATAATGCCTAAGGGCGCATTTGTAGGTAGCTATAATCTATTTACTTTATTTTGCATAGTTCGAAAAATTTAGGCGAAGGTAGAAATTTGTTGAGTGATTGTCATGAATTCACCCAGATTCTTGATGACCTATTTGTAACCCAAGACGACCCAAAAAAATGGGCCATGTGTGGGTTTCCCACCATTGCCACGAGGGTTCGGGGGCGAAACCCCAGGAAAATTTTTTGACTCGCTTTTATTATTGGGCCCATTTTGTCACTTATATTATAACCTGTTTATATAAGGATATTTATCTTTTATGATTTTGACTAAAAAAATGCGAAGAAAGCTGTCATTGGGAAAAAAAAAAAAAAAAGTTTCAGATTTTAAGAGTTTTTTGCTCTTGCAATCTCTTTGATACATAGTGGACCGATCATCGATGCCCATGAATGTAGACATCTTGTCAAACCACATAAACCTTGTGTTTTCTTTGAGCGCTTTATTTATTTTTGTTTGTTTGAGATCGATTTATTGTTTGTTTGATCACTTTCGCACAATAATAGCTTCAGTAATCTCCTCAAGGATGTGTTCTATGGTCTCGGGATAAGAATTACAAAACATGCATGCATATTAGTTAATCAAGCCCCATATTTTAGCTTGTCCTTGGCCAGTTACGCACTCATCGGAGATCATCCAAAGGATAAAGGCAGAACAAAGGACATGTTAACCCCAAGGGTTAGCTCGGTTGGAAACACTAGAGGAATGAGTGCTTGAAAGTATATGTCGGTCCCTGATTCAATACTCCACATGTGCTCTTAGGATCACCCTCCCTGCAAATAAAGCTTGTGCGAAATAGACATGAAGGGAATCTCGGTTTATAATCCGGCCATGCCATCAAAAGTTACGATTGATAAGGTTTATTCTGAATTACCAAAAATAGAAAGAAAAAAAACCAATAGGACTTGTTTTCTAGACCAAACAATGTCATGCCACGGAACTTCAGGTTGGAAGTTTCTGATGTGGTTATTTGATTTTATTAAAAGTAATTAGGAATTTTTCTTTTTTTCTAGGAGGGGCACAAGGGATTGAAAAATTAGGGTAATGTTTGATAACACGTGTTTATGCACGTATGGTACATATATACTTACAGTTAGTATGAGATTAGTTATCATGACACTCACATGAATCCCACATCCCTTCAAAAAATTAACCCTTGTAACTATATATGCACAAACACGTGATTATCAAACATTACTCGAGAAAAATTAACCTCAAATTTTAACTCAAAAAAGGAAGCCCCTAACTTTAATTGATAGAGATTCTTTAGTACGATAATTGAAGAAAAACTAGCCAAAAGATGAACAATTGTGATAATGATATGTATGGCTACTTTTTTCAATGAGTAGGACCACTACTACACTCAGAAAAAGAACAAAAAAAAACTAAAGAAATAAGGCTTATATAGCATTGACAGACCAGACAAACTCATTTGGGACAGTTTTTTTTTTTTTTCTTTGGTGAAAAATAAGAAAATCAACACTACGAGTATGATGAAAATGAAACACACACACACACACACACACACATATATATATATTGTCATACAGTCAATATAACTGTATGCCATAGTACAATTTTGGCTAATTTTCCACATATCATTATTGAAATGTCTATATCACATACTAAATGATAAGAAACTACAATGACAGTTTGTTGTTCAAGGAAAATTTACAATTAAGACAAATTTTTCATTCAATTAAACGTATTTAGTCATTAGCCATTAATCATAGTGATGTCCCCTTACTTTCATCACTCCCTTTTAGATTTCGATCATATCAACGTTTTGCCACTCTGTTAGCTAAATATTTATTAATATTTTTTTTCTTAATAAATGTTACTAATTTTTAGAAAACATACAAGTATACGAACTTCAAGTGTCCCTGACAATTATTCTCCCCTACAATTCATACTAGATTACAAGGGAGATGTGTTGCAAACTAAACACATTTGCTTTAGTTAAAAACAATTATATCTGAATGATTAGTCAGCTAATTAATGGAATCATGACACACAGAATGAAGAATAACATGACTCATCATCTGATGGGTAGGCTACTGGAGATTTTAATCATCTTTTTTTTTTTTTTAGATGGGAAGAAGTTTGAGTTCTATGATGTCTTTTCCGTCTTTCTTCTTTTCTCGTCTTGTTATTGTGTCCTTGTGTGTTCTTTGTATATTTGTTCATGTTTTTTTCATCTTTCTTTTTCACTTTCGTCTTGTTATTATGTTCTTATGTATTCTTTGTATATTTGTTCATATTAATAAGATTTCTCTTTTCTTTGCTAATGAAAAAAAGAAGAAAAAGAAAAGAAAAGACTAATATAAATAGAAAGAAAAGGAGATCCATGGACTATTAGACTTCATGGTTCAAGATGTAGAAGGCCGAAATGAAGAAAAGGAATCTATATATATATATATATATATATATATATATATATACACACACATATATGTATGTGATAAATTTATAATACGAGTATTATGAAAAGAAGTTAATTAAAGATTCTAATACAACTACCTAAAGGTATCATTAGAGTACCTTACTAATTTTTTATCATGGATCTCTATTATATTGCATTTGAAATCTGTCGTCAAATAAATAGAGTTTTGGTTGGAGGAAAAAAAAAGAAGTGTAGTCTGACACAGGGAGGCAAAATGGTAAAGTCGGTTAGATATATATAAAAAATATATATATATATATATATATTATCCACTGATGCAGAAGAAGTGGCTAATGATTTCTTTCTAAGTCTCATTTTAAGTAAAAATATTAGTGGAAATAGAATTAGTCTGTCATATTTTTAGAACAGAGATTTTATCCTGATGAAAAATGACGAGACGGATAAAATGCATTGCTTTGTCGGGCCTAAAGTCAGATTTTGACTAAATTTCTTTATTTAAACTTTCAATTAAACGTAATTAGACTTTTTTACAATTTATAATAAATCTTAGATTTGCAATTACTTTATTTAAGAAACAGAATGGGGTTCATTTGCGGGTATGTTTTTCTTATTTTATATAGTTTTTAATTTTCCTAAAAGTTTCAATGTTTATTTATTTTAAATTTTTTTCTATTTTCATGATTTCTTAGTTTTCCTAATTGTAATAGATTTAGCAAATTTTTTTACAGATTATTAGCCTCTTAGTATTTTAAATATGATGTATTCAGTCATTATTCTATAGTTTTTCAATAATATTTTAATTTTAAAATTAGAGAGTGCTTTTTTCAATAATATTCTAATTTTAAAATTAAAGAGTTCTTCTCTTATTGGGTGAATAATTGTTGTGTTACTTGGTTATCAACGAATTTGACGTGTTTAATTCCTATTCACATTTTCATACTTCATTATACACGAACTTTAATATAAAGAACAACACTAATTATTTCTAAAAATTAAGTATAAAGAACATCTTCGTACCTGAATGTGTTTTAAATATAATTTGTCACATATATAATACACATGCATTTTTTTATTTTATTTTTATTTTTTGATTAAAAATTACATAATACTCATGTGATTATATACATTGATAAATAAGATTGTAGAGCATACCTAATAAGGAGAAGGTTCATCCTATCTAGCTGAGATCCAAGTATTGTAAAAAGAAATTATAGGTGACGAAAAAATTATCAATGAACATGTAATAATTTGGGAGATTTGTCATTGTATCTTGTAAGCTAATTACCAATTCACTTTGTTATTTGGGATTGGATAACATTACTCAAAAATAAATTATGTTTTGATCAAAACATGGGTCACAAAATGGTGGCTTACCTTTGATTTTGATTCTCTCAAGTCTTTTATATCCCATGAAATTTAAAGAAAAAAATGATAAACTAAATATCGTCTACTAATCTTCCTTATCATTATGATTGATTATAGGTAAGTCATTCAATCTGCCTCATTAGCCATAAAGCATCGTGATGTTCCCCATTGAATCAAACAAATAAAGTACTCTAACCCCCATTTGGGTTTTAAAAAGCTTTTCAATATTTCTAAGATTGTACCAACTTTCTTTTTTTGGATTTTGTTAACTTCCACTCACCTGTCCTTTTTTATTTTCCCAGAAGTATTCATGCTCTTTTAAGTAACTGCTTTTGGCTACGAACAATTAATTATAACCACAAAGCTAGTTAGGTGATATTCGTGGGAATCATGCCGTATGGAATGGAGATTATCGTGACCCGCCATCTAATCCATAATAATTATATAGTAAATCAAATGCTTAAGAAATCAACATGATTTTTTTATTCTTTGATAAACAAAAACAACTTCATCACATAGATTCTGGCATTTGCTGTTGACCAATTTCTATCAAATAATATCAACATGAGAAACTCACCAAAGGTAAAGGTGTGTGTGTGTGTGTGTATAATCAAATCAAGCTTTATTTTATATGCCTGATACACTAATAATTTGCAGAATTAATTTGATCAAATCAATCATTACATCATTATTACTAAATTAATTTGTATATATACTTTCTGTATGTATTATTCAAAATATGTTTTAGCAGCTTTTCAGAAAATTAACTCAACATATTCTTGGAAGATTATATGAATATTTCTTCTATGGAGAATATAATGAAAAATTCTTATGACTTCAAAATATTTTAAAATTTTGTAAGAGATAGAAGTGGGATTTATTTCAAAAATATAAAATTTTGAAGGTGAATAAATTCTCAAAACATAAGAAGTTTGATGTTAGCTTATTTTAAGCATACGTATGATGTAGAACAGAATGCAAAAGAATTCCTAGTACGGAGGGACCTCCAAAAAAAACACTAGTAGGGAGAGAAGGGTCAAACGTCAGAATTGTATGAAATTCGGTGGGTGACTTGGAACCGATGTGTTGTTCAATACTCCTCGCCTTTAGTTAGGACCTATGCCGCTTTTCGGGTAAATTCTATCGTTTTGGCCTCCAAAAGTGCGTTTTTGCTACTTTTAGTAATAATGTGCTGCTTAATTTCAGGAGCTGCAATTGCTATTTGGAGTTGTCCTTTTACCAGATTACTGCTTAAAGTTAGGACTTTTGATTTATACTTTTAATTAGAATATTTCTATGTTTAGTATTTTTTTCTTATTTTAGTTATTTCTTTCCTAAAGTTATAGTTCTAGTCGGATTAGGTTTTGCAACCTATATAATGGCTTGTTCTTGTCATTGTAAGATTAACTTTTCATTCAATAAAGAATTTTCTTTCTGAGATCTTATTCTCTGAGCTCGTGGATTCGAGTGTGTTACTTTTTATTCGTGAATTCGAACAATTCTCCAAGAAGCAGGCGGTACCCTACTTCTTCATAAGCTTTCGCTACGTCAATTGGTATCAAAGCAGGCTTAATCCTGTTCAGATGGCGAATGCATGGCACAAAAGTGAAGTCCTTGACGGCGGTGACTGTGAGGAAGATATGGTTATAGGGGCTAAATTCAGAATTTTCTAGCGTGTGAGTCCCAACAGGCGCAACATGAGACCCAACAAGCGTTGCGGGAGGTCCAAGCGACTCTTACTAGGCTGACGGTAGGGAATAATCAGCGGGGCGACAGTCCTACGGGTCGTCAACTGTACCGAGAGAGGGCTGAAATTGTTCGTGAACGCCATCCAGAGATTCCACATAGGCAGCTAGCCTATGAGGATAACTTGAGTGAGGATGAGGAAGATGCTGAAGCCATACTCTAGAATAATCGGAGGGGTTACCAAAGGGAGCAAGACCGACAAACCTTTCGTATGAAGATAGACCTGCCTAGTTTTAATGGTCAACTTCATATCGAGGGGTTTCTTGATTGGTTTGTATTAGACGAGAGGTTTTTCGATTATATGGATATTCCTGAATATAAAAAGGTGAAATTATTCGTATACAGACTATTGAGGGGAGCTTCTGCTTAGTGGAAGCAATTGCAAATTACACGGATGCGACAAGGAAAGGGGATGGTTCGAACATAAGCTAAGATGAAGCAACTGTTAAGATCTAGGTATTTGCCTCCAAATTATGAGTAGATTCTGTTTCAACAATATTAGGATTGTAGGCAAGGAAGTAGAACAGTCGAGGCTTACCTAGAGGAATTTCATAGGCTGTCGTCGCGTAATAACCTGCTGGAAACAGATGTGCAACAAGTTGCTAGGTTTGTTGGGGGGCTGCGTTGGGCTATACAGGATTGAGTTGCGATGCAAACAGTTTACACCTTAACCAAAGTCATTGCGTTGGCTATTAAGGCGGAAACTCAATTGGACAGATCGAAGGCGACGGTCGTAGCAAGAAATTCCTTTGATTCCAATCGTGCTACAATAAATAAAGGAAAATCTACAATGACTCAGCCACCTTTGTCTAACACCACTCGCGGGACAAGTAGCAATGAAGGTCCAACAAAGCCAGCCAACACTGTTCCACCAAAAATGGTACCGCGTAATCCTTATGCTCGTCCGGGGTCTAATAAGTGCTATAGATGCGGACAGCCAGGGCACCATTCCAACCAGTGTCCTAAAAGGGGTACCGTTAACTTAGTGGAGCCAGAAGAAGATGGCAAATTCGAGATAGGGGAGGACAAGAATGAAGCATCTTATACTTATGAAGAGAAAGAGGTAATGGGTGGCGACGAAGGGGAGCTGCTGTCACGCTCTCTAGTGGTTCAACAACATCTGTTAGCACCAAAGCAGAAAGAACCATCTTAGCAGCATAATATATTCTGAACCAAATGTACGGTGAACAAAAAAGTTTGTGACGTCATTATTGATAGTGGCAATAATGAAAATATAGTGTCGAAAGTAATGGTTACTAAGTTGGGCTTCAAAATTGAGAAACACCCTTCACCGTATAAGATGGGCTGGATTAAACGGGGTGCTGAGGTGAAAGTAACTGAAATCTACCACACTAATTTTTCAATTGGGAAGAATTATGCAGATGAGGTTACGTGTGACGTGGTGGAAATTGATGCCTACCATATGATTTTGGGACGACCATAGCAATTTGATGTGGATGCTACATACAAGGGTCGTGATAACGTATATGCTTTCATGAAGGGCGGCCTAAAGATCGTTTTGGGGCACATAAAAGATGAATTTTCAATTATTGAACTGAAGTGAAAGGGCAAGTTAGTATTTTTGGTGGATAAGGGCAAATTCATAGAGGAAACTAAGGAATCTGGAGAGATTTTTGCTGTGGTAGTTGGGGGAGAAGTTGGCAGGGAGTCTATGAAAATTCTACCTGCACTTAAACCTTTGCTAGAGGAATTTCAGAAAATCATACCATCAAAGCTACCATATGGGTTGCCCCCTATACGGGATATAAAGCATTAGATTGATTTCACAACTGGAGCCAGTTTGCCTAATCATCCACATTACTAGATGAGTTCCAAGGAAAGTCAAATTCTACAAGAGTAGGTAGAAGAGTTGATTAAGAAGGGATTGGTGCAAGAGAGAATAAGTCCTTGTGCAGTACCAACCTTGTTAGTTCCAAAGAAAGATAGCAGTTGGCGCATGTGCATCGACAGTCGGGAAATCAACAAGATCACCATTAAATATAGGTTTCATATTCCTCGATTGGAAGATATGCTAGACATGCTGACTGGATTCAAAGTCTTTTCAAAAATTGACTTACGGAGCGGGTACCATCAGATTCGGATCAAGCCTGAAGATGAATAGAAGATTACTTTTAAGAACAAAGAGGGGTTGTAAGAATGGTTAGTGATGCCGTTTGGACTCACCAATGCACCCAATACTTTTATGCGGCTCATAAACTAGGTAGTAAAACCATTCACTAGAAAATTTGTTGTGATGTACTTTGATAATATATTAATATATAGCCAGAACGAATCTGACCATTTTGTGCACTTGAGGGAAGTACTCACAGTTTTGTAGCAAAATAAGTTGTATGTTAATTTAAAGAAGTGCAACTTTATGACCAGCAGTTTGTTATTTTTGGGATTTGTGGTAAGTGCTGATGGGATTAAAGTTGATGAAGAAAAGATCCGTGTCATTCGGGAGTGGCCAACTCCACAAGCAGTGGGCGAGATTCATAGTTTTCATAGTCTGTCATTTTACAAGCGGTTTGTCAGAGATTTTAGCCGGATAGACACGCCAATTACTGAATGCATGAAGAAGGGAAATTCCATTGGGGAGAGGAAGTATAACAAAGTTTCGCACTAATCAAGGAAAAATTATCATCCACCCCAGTTTTAGCACTGCCAGATTTTGACAAGCTATTTCAGGTAGAGTGCGATGCCTCTATTGTTGGCATTGGTGCTGTACTTTCTCAAGAAGGCAGACTGGTTACGTTTTACAGCGAGAAGCTCAGTGAAGCTCGTTAGAAATGGTTTACTTATGAGCTGGAATTGTGTGCTATTTTTCGCGTCTTGAAAGTTTGGGAACATTATCTAGTGCAGAGGGAGTTTGTCTTATTCAGCGACCACCAAGCACTGAAATTTATCAATACCCAGAATAGTGTCAACCGGATGCATGCCCGTTGGATTTCTTTTATACAATGCTTCACTTTCACTTTGAAGCATAAGGCGAGTCAATTAAACTAGGGTAGCTGATGCTCTACGCAGGAGGGCGTTGTTGCTTGTCACAATGCGGACTGAAGTGGTTGGGTTTGACTGTCTCAAGGAACTGTGTGCAGACGATGAAAATTTTTAGGATATTTGGGAAAAATGTCAATCGGGACCTTCCATTAATGGAATGTAAATTCAAGAGGGTTATCTGTTTCGAGGCAACCAATTGTGCATCCCGAAGGGGTTCACCACAAGATCAGATAATTCATGAATTATATGGTGGAGGCTTGGGCAGACACTTAGGTCTTGACAAAACAGTAGCTCTTATTGAAGAGAGGTATTATTGGCCCCAACTAAAACGAGACATCGGTAGTCATGTTAAAAGATGCCCCATTTGTCAGGCATGCCAAAGGCCAATCTCAAAATACAGGTCTGTACATGCCTTTGCCCATTCCAGCAGCACCTTAGAAGGATCTTTCCATGGACTTTGTCTTGGGCCTTCCTGCGAACCCAACGCAAATTTGATTTGTATTTGTGGTGGTTGATAAGTATTCTAAAATAGCTCACTTTGTTGCTTGCAAAAAGACCTCAGATGCAATGCACATGGCAAATTTGTTTTTCAAAGAGGTTGTTCATTTGTATAGGGCCCCCAAATCCATCACTTCAGATAGGGAACACCAAATTCTTGTGTCATTTTTGGCGGACCTTATGGAGGCAGTTTGACACATTTCTGAATTTGAGTAACACGAATCATCCTCAATCCGATAGTCAAACGGAAGTGGCGAACCACACTCTCGAGAATTTAATTCACTACATTTCTAGAGAGAATCAGAAACAATGGGATCTTGCTCTTGCACAGGCTGAATTTGCTTATAACAGTATGCTAAATCAGTCTATTGGGAAGACCCCATTCCAAATTGTTTATTGTTGTCCTCTACAGCCATGTTTTAGACTTGGTTCCTCTACCAAAACTTCCTGGTTTGAGTATTACAGCAGAAAATATGGTGGATCGTATCAAGGCTATTCAAGAAGAGGTGCGAAAAAATTTGGAGGAATCTAATGCCAAATACAAGGTAGTTGCTGATAAAAAAAGAATGGCTAAAGTATTTAAAAAGAGGGATCTAGTGATATTTTATTTGCACAAAGGGCGGCTGCCAATGGGCACATACAACAAGCTGAAAGACAAGAAATATAGTCCTTTCCAGATTCTGAAAAAAATTAATGATAATGCCTATGTCGTGGACCTTCCTACAGATATGGTCATTTCTCCTACTTTCAATGTTGCTAATTTGTTTGAATATCATCCTCCTGATGTATTCTTCTCAATTAATTAACTCGAGGTCGAGTTCTTTTTAAGCAGGGGAGACTGATGTAGAACAGATTGCAGAAGAATTCCTAGCACGGAGGGACCTCCAAAAAAAAAAAAATACTAGTATGGAGAGAAGGGTCAAATGTCAGAATTGCGTGAAATTCGGTAGGTGACTTGGAATTGATGTGCTGTTCAATACTCCTCGCCTTTGGCTTGGACCTATGCCACTTTTCGGGTAAATTTCTTCGTTTTGGCCTTTAAAAACGCATTTTTGCTATTTTTGGTAATAATGTGCTGCTTAATTTCGGGAGCTACAGTTGTCGTTTGGAGTTGTCCTTTTACCAGATTGCTGCTTAAGTTTAGGGCTTTTGATTTATGCTTTTAATTAGAATATTTCTATTTTTGAAATTTTTAGTATTTGTTCTTATTTTAGTTATTCCTTTCCTAAAGTTATAGTTCTGGTCGAATTAGATTTTGCAGCCTATATAAAGGCTTGTTCTTATCATTGTAAGGTTAACTTTTCATTCAATAAAGAATTTTCTTTCTGATATCTTATTCTCTAAACTCGTGGATTTGAGTGTATTACTTTTTGTTAATAAATTCGAACGATTCTCCAAGAAACAGGCGGTGCTCCTACTTCTTCAGAAGTTTCTGCTACGTCAATGTATCAAAATTTGGATGCAATGCATTTCTTAATAAAATTCAGATAAATTCACAATTAAATGTACTTTTGTTAATATGGCAAGGTGAGGTAAGGAACAAGTGAAACATAAAACACTACAAAAATATATAGTATTTTGTCGTGGCTAAAAGTGATGTTTATATGACAGCTTTTTCACTTTCAGTGGACAACTTCCGTAGTTGCAAATAATATCTTTTATATTAATTAAAATACTAATTTTGGACTTCATTTTAGATCTAGAAATTTTATTAAAGTAAGATTACAAGTTCGATTCTTATCGTTAATAAAAAAAATAAAAAATGTATAATCCCAAATCTTTGATTTATCACAAAACTACAATAATTTTTCAGTGCATTAAGGGACCACAGCTTTTGCACCCACACTAATCCCCCACATCCTCTTTCTTGGAGATAATAAAATAATTGAGAAAATTTATCTTTTAAATTTGATTCCTGGTATGCCCATAGTCAAGTCGTTCCAGTACATCATGACACGTGAAAATTTAGTGCACAGCTGTGCATCCCGGTCCCGGACCTTGGAAGCAAGCACCTCAGAAGTGTGAACTTAGAACTTGGTTCACTCGTTTTGAGCATCAAAGGTTTTATCACCAAACCACCTCCAATGATTTTCTAATTATTTTTCTGCAACGGTCTTTTCAGAAGTTCTCAGCCATTAAATATCTCACCAAAAAATTGATACCATCAACTTCAATCTCCACAGCTAAAGAAAACAAACTTATATTCTTATTCTTAAAATAAAAGAATATTTAAGACTATTATTTTCAATATATTTTTATATATTTGAAAAATACAACCAAATACATTCCTAAAATAATTTTTAAAAATAAATAGCCCAAATTTAATTTTTTACCTGGGAGACAAATAATACTTAATCATTCACGAGAATAATAAGTCAAACAAAAGTCAAATATTGAAAAAAAACAAAACAAAAAGCAAGTAAGAAATGGACTGCCCACCTATTTACAGTAGGGATTATTTAGTGTGTTCTCATCACACATTACAGGATCTCTTGGTATAGATAAGTTTGACGATATATGTCGTCCATCCATGGAAGGAACACGTGTCGATGGTAGATTGTTTTCCGTCAACTCCAACGGTTACATCATGTCCGGCAACGTTGTGTCGCATTCGACCGGTACGGACGTAAAGAAAAAATTTAAAGCGAGAGAGAGAGAGAGAGAGCAAGCGGGGACTAAAGATTGGCGCCGTCACACTGGCAGTAATAAAGACCATCGTTCGTCGCCCGTCCCGCTCATATTATTATCGAGAACATTGACATGTGACGATTAGTTACAAAATACAATTCACGTGCCTATCAGTTTTTCTTCACTGCCTCATTCCTCCGACCATTGTGAGGGCGCCCTCATTTTGCTAATGCCATCATCTTCTATGTATATGGGTGTATATATTTAGGGTATATGTGTTTATATATTTAGGGTACTACTATTGAAGCTCCTCATTTATACACTTATTGTACTTTTCATTATTAAAAACTATTTATTTAAAATGCAAGTGCATGTTAAGATGCATGAACATGCCGATTCTATACAATTAAAAATCTAAAATAATAAAGTAATAATTATAAATGATGCTTTTCAATTTTAATATAATTTTTTAATTTATATTATATTTATTTTTGTAATATAAAATTTAATTATTTTTCAACAAGAGAGAGTTATATATTCAATAAAATCTTAATAATATAATTTTTTATTTAAATATATAATAATAAAAAAAAATTAGAGTACAATACAGATAAAACTCAATTAATAAAATTAAATATTTTTCATGAAGTCTTTAAGAGGTTTTTCTTGTAGAGTAAAATTTTTTATTAACCTTAAACTTAAATTTGATTATATTATAAATAAGTAAAACTTTGGACCCTTTTTTACGGTTTGATTTTTATTAATCTTAAGCTTGTAATTTGATTATACTATAAATGCATAAAACTTAAGGCATTTTTGTAGAGTTAGATTTTTATTAATCTTAGATTTCTAATTTGACTTATATTATAAATATATAAAATTTAAACTTTTTTTTTAAATAGGATTTAAAGCGATTGTTTTGTTAGTTTTATACTTCAATTAGCTCTATGTGTGAATACCTCTCTCCTATGCGCACACGCTGAGTTAAGTAGTTGTCCGGTTAAATTCAGGCATGATCGTTGTCTACATGCTTCTACAAAAATTTGAAGTTACTTTACTCTAAATAAGATAGAAAAAACTTCTTTCTATCAAATATGTGTTCGTTATGTACGTACAGGACGTAATTATATGAATATCGTATAACTATATATTTTTTAATTAAAAACGAAATATATATTACTTATGTGATAAATTATACTTCCTTCCGTCCCATTTTAAGAGTCATTTATCACTATTCATTTTAAAAGTTTCATTTGAAAAGTTAACGTACTTTTAAGTTATAAATTTTTAAAACTACCCTTTATTACACCTAATGTGAACATGATTTACAATTAATGAAGACAATATAAAAATTTAAATAGTTTTAAAATAATAAAAAAATATTTTCAAAAACGTTAGAATGCTCAAAAGGAACTATCATTTTGAGACTGGAGGAAGTAATTAAAATACGTATTCAAAGAAGAAAATTTTTTCTACTTAATTCGTCTACAAGCACTCTTCTTTAAAAAAATTATATATATATATAAAGAAACTTAGAAGGCTCTATTGGGATTATAGAGTCATTTTACCCTGAAATTTAATTAATTGGTTTCAAGTACACCTTATGTTTGATATAGAGTAGTAAGAAAGGGCAAAGTCCTCTGTCTCTCAAATAAGCTGGCCGGGCCAGCAAGATTATGAAAGACAAATAGCTGCACCTATTTGTCTAGTACAGAGTTTGTTTTTCTTTGTCTACCAAAACAGAGGGGGCTAAAAATGCTAGAAAGACAAATTGATCCACTCATTTGATACAGAAATGATCCAAAGGACTTGCTTAACTTCCAAATTTTCAGCTTAGCCAGCTAGGCTCTGGCCTCTTTCCTTTGTTATGTAGTGGTAACTCAGTAGTATATAGGTAAAATCCTCTCTCTCTCTCTGCATATATATATATATATATATATGTATCACATATCATGCAGACACAAGGACACTGTTTTGTCCTAATTAATATGCTGACTAGCAAAAACTATCAGAGAGAAATGAAGAAATTATTTGCATCCAACATGCATTGGTAGAGCTATCAGCTATTTCTCCGCTGATACATTAGCATATAGATATCTATATGTTGACAGTAGTTGTCGGATTGGTATAGGTAACAGATGAGGATGAGCCCATGTTGAGTGAGTGTAAAAAAACTAACGACCCTAGATGGACCATGGTTCCAGGGTGCCTGCATGAGCATGAGTGCAACCATGGCAGGTACAAATAAGGACTATGAGCTGGAACCTCCATTTCATCACTCAAAACCCATCAACATCATTGCACATGGTGACAATATTAACTGTTCATTTCTTTCACTGCTATTTGTCCTTCCAAAAACTTTTGTGACAAGGATATGAATGGACTGCTACTGTGGATATCACATCACTTTTAAGACTTGCAAACAAACCTTTTATCAGAAATGTGTGGATAAGAGTCTGAGTATGTGTTAGTGTCTGTGTGTGATGTGATTACAACGACAAGGTGTAGAACCGCAATTTAGATTACCCCAAAGCACGGCTAATAATGTTATTGAAATGGACACTGATCCTTCGTATTAGTAGCATCAAAAATGAAATAGACATTGTATTAGATAGGAAATACCTACTTGTAACTGAGTATGGCTTAATTATAATTTGTCAGATATATATTACACATATTTTTATTTCATTTATTTTATTTTTTAATTAAAATTAAATAGTTACAGTAATATTTATATGATTGTATATGTGACAAATTAAAATTATGATACATACTTGAATAAGAAAAGACTATCCCTACCTAGTTTGAAATCTAACAACAGTCCATTACTTACATAAACTAACAAGAAATCTAAAATCAACTCTATTATACTTGAAAAATAAAAAATTTATTAATTAATAAGTTTTCTTATATTTTTACTAATAAAAAAATATTTCAAATAGGTATACAAATTTCGATACAAAAAGAGACCGTATATATAATTTTTTAAAGAAAGTTCAATATTTCATAAAAACACACTAATAATGTTCAACTTGAGATATACAAAAATTTATAATATCTTTTTCAATTAAAGAAGTTATGTTTTCTATACTTATTAGTGTAATAGTTTTTGTGACTTACAATACTTTTTATTTTAATTAAAGTAAAATCTAAAAATATAATTATTAAAACATATTATAAATGAGATATATATATATATATAATTACATGTATAACTGTTTATCGCTTTAATAATTAATATTATAAAAAATATTTTTATTAAAAAAATATTAATTATTAAGTAATATAATTATTAATTATCTATCATAAAATTAAGTCGGTCTTTTTAAAATTTATTAATTATCACAAATTATTAATTTATTGAATATTAATTATAAGATAGTTAATTGTAATTATGACTTAGTTTATTTATTTAATCAATCATTAAATAATTATTTTTATTCAGACAATTAAATTAGCTTTTTGCATTCAAAATACTTTTGATGATTAAACCAACTAAAATAATTTAGACCAACATAACCCATACCCTAAAAAAGCAAAAAAATATTGGTAGGAAGTTAGACTGATACGTCGTAATGGGCTAGAGCATAGCAAGATTTTGATAGGCTGAGACCCGTGACATTTCATGGGCTGAGACCCATGATATTTAACGGGCTGAACTCATAACATTTCCAGCAGACACAACGAATGTAAGTTTCACCATGGGCTGAAAATTAAGAGAGTGCATGTCCCCTCTGTTAGAATTTTACGTTTATTATGCGTGCCCTTTCAGGCATTTGTATTATTTTTTCATATTTTCTAGTTTTGAACTATTCTAACATTTTAACCAACTAAGATTAGTTTAGTTAGCTACTATAACGTCCTCGTTAGAGAAAGGTTGTGGGTTCAAGTCCCACTCCCTTAATTAAAAGATTGGTGAGTATTATTTTTCACCCAGTTATGAACTGAGTTGGTATTAGTCTAATATTTTATTTATTTATTGAATAAAATTGAGAGTGCATTCACCAGTTAATTGATTGCAAATATAACACTGATGAAACTAGCCAGTAGATAATCACATTGATGAGTACATGAGATCCGTTGATGAAATTTTAGTTTTGCCCAAACTTATAATTGGAATAAAAATTAGGGCATGTCTAAAGAGATCGACTTCTTTAGATCGGAAACCTTACATGAAAAAGTAACGCATAGGGTTAAAGCATTTGTGGGAGGCACAAACATTTAGTTTATTCATGGCACGTGACTCATATATACATACACACATGTGTTTGGGGCGAACTTGTGAGAATTAATCGAAGCTATATATTTAATAATATATATTGTGGGATATTTGATTTTTTTGAAATTACACCAATCCGCATGCAACAATACATTAAAAGTGTAGCTGATGACACATTTGCATATGAAGAGAAATACTTTGATATGGAACATAGGAGTATAATTTGAAAATTGAATTAATGTTAAGGTATAGCCCGTGGAATACCAATTTATTTAGTAGCTATAGCCAAATATATTTAATTAAAGTGTGTTATGAGATCTCTCGACACTGAACACATTAATTAAATATAAAGTACGTATTTTGGGCTCATATATTGATATTGAGATTTTAATTTATTAATTGGAAATGCTTGTTTGAAAAATGTAACATGATTTGCAAATAATCTTATTAGTGTATATATAATATTTATTTTCACATTATTATCATGTATTAAAAAAATTCACGATTAATTAATTAAAATAATTTCCGAGCAGTAATATATGAGTGTGAGTGAGCACCATCGGAATAAAATGCCTTGGGGAATAGAGAGTGGTCAGATGGACCCAACCCCAACCCCAACCCCCGAAGTGGGTATTAAACAATATGACATGCATGAGTTGTTTTCATAATTAAGGCTTTCACAACATAGATATCCCTAAGAGGCAATTTTAAATGTTCATGCACCATCTATAATTTACAAGCCTTTAAAGAAAATGTAATAATAACAATTAAGAAAAGCATCATGGGCCATAGAGCTAGAACCCCATACCACAAATTTTATCTTCTTCACTTAGAACAAATCATTTTCATACATGTAGCAAACTCATAATAATATAGGACCCATTAAACCTATACTCATTAAATTGTTGAGTAGAAACAGATATGTCTTTGTTGGTTTGTTTCTCAAACACAAATTTGGTGTATAAGGGGGTTTAGTGTCTCAATTTTTGGTCCATGATATGAGCCTATTCTCTAACAAATTGGACCCCCATTATGAATGGATCTGTCATGGGCCCCTCTTTGGACATATTAGCTGTTAAAACTTTTATCTACTAGGTCTTGCTCAAAATTTCTATTTTAGTTCTTCCTCAAAATTTCTTTTGTCAACTTATTTTCACACTTGAACCAAAGAAAAAAAAAAAAGGAATATGTCTTTTTTTCTCCAACCCCATGCATCTATCTATCTATTCTATTACATATAATATTATAATATAAATTTAGGTGTCACTCTAATTGACACTATTTCTCAAATTCCTTTTATCTCTGCCCTTCTCTCTCGAATTCAAATTTAACTTTTAAAAAAGTTAAAAAGACTCATTTCTCATCTCTATCCATAAGGTCCCTTTGGTACAACTTTTTAATAAAATGAAATAAATTAAAGAATGAAATGAGATGGAATGAAACGAGAATAAAATAAGAATAATTATTTTATTTATTTATTTAAATAAATATCCTAAAATAAGATAATGATTACATTCTAACATTTGGTTTAAAAAATTAAATTATTAAAATGAAATGGTTTAAACAATTTGATTTTTAGAAACAATTCAATCATTTATATTACTTTTGTATATTTATTAAATTATTATTAGGCAAACATGTTTATTTCATAACTAATCATATACATGTATATAAATATATATATATGCATATATGTACACACACACACACACATATATATATATAAAAAATATGTAATTATATTTTTTTGTTGGAGCAATGCTAATCCCATGTTACGTGGGAATGGTCATTCTGATATTCTTTAGTCTTATCAGACAAAAAGATAACTCTATGACTCTTTATTTTATTTCAAAACTTATTCTAGTGTATCATATGTGACGTAATGATTTATCATTAATATAATATATACACAAACATTGATATGTGTTATGTACGGATGTCATTAAAATCATTGACAAATGAACTAAAATATAAACTAAGAAATGTCAATTCTCCCCTGACTTGGTAACAACATAGTTGAGATGAAGTCGGGGGGGAGGGGTTTGATGCCTTGTTTGTATCCTTTTTCTTGATCTATTCATTATGTATGTTTTATACATCTTTGTTTATATCAATAAATTTTTATTTTTCTTTGCTGATCAACAAAAAAAAAAGAAAGAGAAATGTCAATACTAAATATTTTTCAATTCTAAATAGAAAAGAAGTTTATTAAAAACACATAGAATGCAATATCAGTAAAAGAGAAAAGAAAATAACACATAAAGCAGTATTAAAAGAATTTAAAATATAGTATGCAAAAATATTAAAATTAGCAAAAACAAAAAAATTGAGATTTAAAATGTAAAAGTGGATAAAATGTGAAAACTAATTTTTAAAAATACAGATGTGTTATTTTTGTAATTATAATTTGTTAAAAAAATATAGAATCTTAACAAAATTTTTGAAGAGTGGGTGACAAATACCATCTATTTTTGTCTGAACTTCTTAATTTATTTTAAAAAATTATTAGCATGCAAGTTATATATTACTTATTTTAAAACATATATAGTATTTTTATATAATAAAAATTAGGAAAATGAAAAACATTTATGAAAAAGTGTGAACTTTTTCTCTTAATTTAAATTCTTTACCTTATGAGGTGAAGTGAGAGAAAGAAGTTTAAAATTTGATAATAATAAAAAAAAAGCAATAAAATTTCAATGACAACCTGCATGAGAAAAATAATTTGATTAATCTATCATACATAATAAATAATAGGGGCACAAATTTTCATCTAAAATTTAGTATTTTTGTGAAAATTTGAAAAATGAAATACAATCACCATAATCTTTTTGTATTGTAAGTGTTATGTATTCTAAGATAAATAGCAAAGCACTTACATATACACTACAAAATATTGTATATTGTAATAGTGTTATATATTCTAAGATAAACAGCAAATCATTTCCATGTACAAAATGTAATCCGCGTAACAATGTATCAGTGTTATATATTTTAAGGTAGATAGCAAGTCACTTCCATGTACAAAATGTGATTCGTGAATACATGCTTAATTGAAACAAAGATGATGGATTTGAACAAAATGAAATTAAAAATAAGAAATGACTTACTTTCAATTAGATTGTTGTTCGCATGAAAGCCCTAAACTGGTCTATATATGGTTCGGACATAATTTTTATTGATGGTTTTTCGAAATATTTTACCAAGATTTGCACGACTATTGCTTTCAATGATTGCTTGAAATCTGATAATGATACAAAATTTTTAGATTAAGGAATGAGGTTATGGCTCCGTTATTAATATGTGTAAATTGGAAGATTGGGTGAAGAAGTGATAACGTGAAGAAATAAAAGAATGTGTAATTTGAAATTTCTTTAGATTGTATAATTAGAAGATTCTGAATAAATAAAATCAGAAAATAAGGGAGGAATGTCAGGGGAGGGGGGGGGGGGTTGGAAAATAAGGAAATAACGTGTTTTTTTGGGGGGGGGGGGGGAGGGTTTTTTTTTAGTTATTAAAAAGTTGAGAAATAAGGAAGGAAAATTAAATTTGACAACAAAAGAAAAATTATGAATGTATTTTTTTTAAAACGAATTATTATTTAGGTGGGGAGTTTTAGTTATTAAAAAATTGAGAAATAAAGAAGGAAAAGTAGATTTGAAAAAAAAAAAAAAAAAGTATCTAATTGAATAAATTTTTTTTTTTTTCACAATGTATATCATTGTTGCACTTGACTCTAAAATATTCTTGATTTATATGTATGGTTTTGGTTTTGTGTTTTGATTTATTGATCTATTTTGATTTTAAAAAAATTAGAGACATAGTTTCTTAAATTGGCATTATTATATGGGAGACATTATTTAGAGAAAAAAAAAAGAATAAAAAGAAGAAGACAGAAAGAAAATGAGCTAGTTATTGAATAAATTCATCATATAATTTGACAAATAAACTAGAATTCGTAAGAGATTGAAACTAATTGATAAATAATTTTTTAGGTTATATAACATGGGCAAGTCAAAAACAATTGATGCTTTTTTTAGGATTAATTTTACTTACCTCTCCTATGATTGTAAGATACCTTTTTTATAATTTGAAAACATATATTGTCCCCTTTCTACTTTGAGTTACAATTGTAGATTTTTCCTTGACGTCAAGTTACCGTTAATGACAGGATTAAAAGTGATGATGTAAGTATAACTTTTTTATTAAATGCCCATAATATCCTTAAATGACATCTTCAAAAATCACACACACACACACTCTCTTTCTCTCTCTCCATCTAAGAAGTACGGATACGGACACGGATACGACACGGACACGGACACAAACACGGAGGCACACTATTTCTCAAAAAAGTAGGATACAGACACGTTAGGGACACGCTGAATATATATAAATTTTTTATATTTTTATATGACCATATAATAAAAACTTAATGTTATTTTAATTAAAATTGACATAAAAATACACAAATTTAAAAAATATTATTAAGATATTAAAATAACAAAGTCATTAAATAAAAAATAAAGAACTTCTTCATTTTATCATCAATCTTCATGATTCAAATGTTCGGACACGTGTCCTGGAAGTGTCCGACACGTGTGCCAAAATAGAGTGTCCGTGCTTCATAGCTCTCCATTCAAGCTCTGTAACAGTGCTTTTATTCACCATTTTTTTTCTTTCTAAAAAAGATGAAAATTAAATACACACACACACACACACACATATATATATATATATATAACTCATCCATGAAATATTTGCAAAATAACCTTGAAATTTGATTATTATTTCCAAAATTATCTAGCTAATTTCCTTAATAAATTCAAATAATTCAAAATTTTCAAACACCAGCACCATTAAAGCCAAATAAATTTAAGAATATTCCATTAACATGATGTTTCACCTCAAAATGGTAAAACATATTAACCTGATTCTCCAAACACGTATTTTGACCCAACCCCAACTTTGGATTATCATGTAGCAAAGTAGTGCGCCTCATATACAAGCAAAATCTTCATTTTTGGATGAATCCAAAGCACCAATAATTCTACTTGCAAGCAGTGATGAAAGCATGGCCAAAAAATTAAACACTTCCAAAATTAACCCATTTCACTAAAATTCATTTTATATCACTAAAGTTCTTCCAAGCAACACTCACATACTTCCAATCCAAAGGTTTAGATGTATAGGACTTGGCCACAATCTTAGGTAAGCTCTTTGATTCCTCAACCCCTAATCTTCATCCACATAATTTCACTTGTATCATTTGTCATAACCTTAACTCCTTTCACGGACTCTCTTATTCAAAATTAGTGTAATTCATAAAACATGATTTCTCGTAGAATCAGTCAGACTTGGACTTCTATCTCTGGGAAATGATGAATTTGGCCGAAAATTTTTGGGTTTCATCCATTCTTTTCTTTCTTTTTTGAATTTTATGACAAAATGAACAAATCTTGTCGTTTCAATATTTACTAGTATTCAGTCAAATTATAGAAAAACATTCAAGAAAACTAAACTATATAGCCAAAACATTCAACAACTTTCAGAGTGCCAACAATTTGGCCATTAAATTAATTCTTCAAATCAGAGCATGGATGAAATATCTTATCATCATCTATGGCCAAATTGATACTCACTCATAAACCTCAAAATTCAAATGACTCAAATAGATCAAACAAGAAAGAGAGTTTATTATAAATCCCCAAAGGTCATCTTGGCCAATTCATGATCCACAAAAATCAATCCCAAATTCCCAAACTCACCTCTACAGATTTGTAAAAATTAAAAAAAAATAAAAACACTAGCCAAATGCACAATAGATTTGTCCTCTTTGCTCCATCCCTCTCGCCACTCCTCACACCATGATTTCAGCAACTTGGAAAAATCTCCAACAACAAGATCAATCTTTGATTGGCCTCACAATTTCACTCCCGAAACCGTCTTCTATGTTCAACGAATTTATTGTATTTTATAGAGAAATACAAGAAATATATAGAGATTGCAGTAGTGTTTAGTAGCAAGGGGGGCAACCTCGCCGACTTCCAAGCCTTCGGGTAGAGAAACTAACACTATGTTTGGATGGAAGGAATTGGAAAGAAAGGGAAGGGAAGGATAAGGAAGGAGAGCTTATGTCATGTTTGTTTTAAAAATTAGGAAGGAAAGGGAGGGAAAGGAAGGGAAAGGGAGGGAGAGCTTAACCCTCATTTTAGTAATATTGTTATCCCTCCAAAAGTGGGCGGAAACGGAGAGAAAGGAATGAGAGATTTAATGAATTTTTAATAATACCAATATTACCCTTAAAATTATAAAAGTCAAAATAAAAATGACATCTCTGTCCTAGAGCATCCAAATACACATTGTTTTTTTTTTTTTTTTCCTATACACAGCAGTCAAGGTGAAGCAGTGTGAAGCCTCCCTGCCGTGTTTAACCCATCTCCATTTTTTCTCCCATTAGAACTCTGTTTCACCATTTCAGGTACTTTTTTTTTTATGCACTATTTGATTTATTTGATTGTATGGCTTGCTGGGATTCAACTGTTTTTGATTTATTTTGCTTTTGAAAAGTGTTTCATTGTTGAATAGTTTAGTGAATAGTTGTATTCTTTGCTTTTAGTCAGTGATTTAACAGAGCAGCAAATATTTTCTATAAGTTCTCTAACCAGATTTCACATGCAAAACAAAAGTGTCCCTGTCCAAGTTGAGAACTCGGATGGTTCTTTTCTTCCTAACTTGGAATAATTCAGTTGACGGACTTGCGTTCAGTCTCTGTTAATAACGAAAATTTTGCTCACGTTGCTGTGAGACGAGATCTTCATCAGCATCTCCAACATTGCTTCAAACTAACCCCCAATTGCTTAACTTGTTACAGCAATTGAATTATTGCTGAGATAGATTAAGTGATTTAATTTATAATATAGGGAGAAATAAATAAATAAAAATTCCAGACATTTATAATAAAGGGAGAAGAAATAAATAAATAAAAATTCCAGACAAAAAAATACAGTGAATTGAAACATCACATTTCATATTCTGAAAGCCAACCAAAATTGCTTTAATGCTATCTGCAAAAAAATGACAAGATTCTCGAGTCTTGGTTGAAACATCTGCGTTTATGATCATCTTGATAATTAATTAACTTACAGCTGTTAGATTGAAAATTCATTACTTTGATTTTTGATTTAATAGTCATAATAATTCTTTCATTGTTGAAGCTTAAAATCACAATGAAAAGCCCAGTTGAGCTGGCACAAATTTTGGGAAATGGATGAAACTTTTTATTATACAATATTTAATCAATGATCATGTTGAGTTCAACCCCTGCTAATTAAGCTTAAATATAAGCTAAATCAATTATGTTTATACGAAAATTATTCATATTGTTATCCCTCCAAAAGTGGGCGGATGCTACCTAGGCTATGTTTTACCTGGAGTCTTATTCATCACCTTTGTAGCATTGGTGAAATGAGAAAGCATAAATTAATAAGCAGAAAGTGGGTATCATTGATTGTTTGGGTATTTGCTCTCTTTTTTTTTTTTTTTTTGTGTGTGTGTGTATACTTAATCTAAATGGAGTGGACTTATTGCACACTCCAGTCTGTACCCACCTTCCTGTACCCTTTATCTTTTGCACTTTAGTTAGATTTGCAGAGTACAAATAAAATACCACAAAAATTAGTATACTAAGAAATCTTAACAGCAGTAGCATGAAAAAAAAATTTAAGAAACTATCGTCAGAGTGGGTAAATTAAAGCTCTATCCCTGGCATCACTAGCAGGTTTGTAGTCTTGATTTTGATAGTCAAAACTCAACACCAATAACAAGAAACTCAAGAGTCCTAGCTTCCCATTTGATAACCTGTTAAGAGAAGTCAAATAATAATTTATATGCTTAAGAAGAAATTAGTAGTATTTTCAGATGATATTAAAATTTGAAAAATTCTCTTGTTTCAAATAGTTTTGGTTTCCCCAATAATAGAAATTCTCAGCTAAAGTAATCCAATAGTCAAATTAAGCACAGTTGGGTGAAAATACTTTTATCTTGTCTCCTAAATTATGAGAATTATTCAGTATTCATTATTAATTTTATTCAATTTGTATGTAATTAATTTTAATAATGATACTACCACTTTTTTTATTTGATAGATGGATTGGGATAGGCAAGAAATTGAGAAAAGAATTTTTTTGTTAACGTGGGAACGAAGACGACGTCTAGCCGCAACTCAAGTTATTTGTATTGCTATATATTGGTTCATGCATCGAAAACGTCTTTGTCAAAACTACGTAGATCGGGCTCTTAGACATTCAAACACTGAAAGGCAAAAAGTACGAGATGAGTTATTGAATCAACTTAAGACTAATGAGAGATGCCGTGATATTATTCGTATGGGGCCAGAAGCTTTTGAAAATTTATGCAATATACTTAAAAAAGATGGTGGTCTCCAACCTACAAAACGAACAACAATTGAGGAACAAGTTATAAATTTTCTCCATATAGTATCACACAATGTGAAGAATCGTACAATTCAATTTTTCTTTCGTCGCTCTGGTGAAACTATAAGTCGTCATTTTCATAACGTCTTACGGTCAATAATCTCATTGGAAGATACTTTTCTCCAACAACCAGATGGTTCAGAAATCCCTCCAGAAATAGTTTTTAATAGTAGGTTTTATCCCTACTTCAAGGTAAACATAATTAACTTTCATTGTACTTTAAAATTTGTTAATATTTGAATGTGAATTTTAATATAATACATTTATGTCAGAATTGTGTTGGAGCAATTGATGGAACACATGTTCGTGTGAAAGTGTCTAATGAGGATGCCCCGAGATATCGTGGGAGGAAGATTTATCCAATACAAAATGTGTTAGCTGCTTGTTCTTTTGACTTAAGATTCACATATATCTTACCTAGATGGGAAGAGACTGCAGCTGACTCAAGAATAATTAAGAATGCGCTCACTAGAGATGATAATCTGAAAATCCCTAACGGTAATTTTTATTACAGAAATATAAATTTTTGTTATATAATTCATAACACTTTAGTAATAATTACTTTCAATTTTAATAGTCAAATACTATCTTGTTGATGCGGGATACATGTTAAGGAGTGGACTTATTGCACCTTATAGAGGCGTACGTTATCATTTAAAAGAATACACCAAACATCAACCAGAGAATCCTCGAGAATTATTTAATCTTCGACATGCTTCCTTACGTAATGCAATTGAGAGAGCATTTGGTGTATTAAAGAAACGATTTCCTATTATAGGAAGCACAACAGAGCCCACTTATTCAGTTGAGACACAATCAGAGATTATTTTAGCATGTTGCATTCTTCATAATTATTTAATGGGTGTAGATCCTAATGAAGGGATTATTAATGAAGTGGATCAATAACTTTTAAACCAACCTCCCGACAAAGAAGAGGTTCATGCTTCAATGGAAGTAGATGAAGATGCTACTCGAGGAGAGTATATAAGAGATTCAATTGCTATTAGCATGTGGAATGACTATGTAGTTGATCAAATGTGATATTTAGCTAGTTGGTTGGTTATAGCAAAACATACTTATTTGGTTGTTTGATAAGCACTCAGAATCTTTATTTTGTTTAGACTTATTATTTCTTTGTTATTATGTTATCATGTTATGGTTTTAATCACCTTTATTTTGTTTAGACTTATTATTTTCTATTCTTATGTTACATTCAAAAATTATATATTTATTGTTTGTTTTTATTTTGCTTCAATATTTTACATTGTATTTAATTTTCTTGTATGTTTTTTATATAGATAATACAAATGAGTAAAAAGGTAAAGATGAATGACACAAGCAAAAGGGATAGATTTATATGGACAGCTCTAATGGATGATACATTAATTGATGCATTTTATCAGCAAAATGTCATAGGAAACAAGATTGACGGCACTTTCACCACAAAAGCATATGATGAGGTTGTGAAAGAATTATGTGAAAAACTTGGTATGGATGTGAACAAAGATAAAATAAAGAATCGTCTAAAAACTATTAAAACGCATTTTAATGAGTGCTTTGATTTGTTTAACTATGGTTTGAGTGGATTTTCTTGGAGTCCAATAACAAAATTATGGAGTGCTGAACCAGAAGTTTGGAAGTCACTAATAGAGGTATGATTTGTTATTGATTTACTGATTATGTTTTTATTTTTATTAACAAAAATCTTTTCTTTATATATATGTTAATTTGACTACTGTTTATGTTTTTTTAACAGGCAAAATCTAAGGCTGAAAAATGGAGGACTACACTAATTAACCATTATGACAAGTTGTGTGAAATGTTTGCCAAAGATAGGGCAACAGGTGCTGGTGCGGAAACTGCAAAGGAAAAACGACGACGATGGGTTAGCTCAACTAGTGAGGATCCTTTGGAAAGCATTCATAATATTGACCAACTAGTATCACAAAATGAAGTAACTTTGGAAAACTTCATTTGTGATTTGGATGATGACGTGGAAAATATTACGTCTCCTAAAGCACCTTCTACTGTACCTTCTCAAAGTGCAACGTCAAAAAAGAAAAACAAAAAAATGAGATATGATGATGAGAAAGATGTTCAAATGGTTAAGGCAATTGAATCTGTTGCTGAAGCTATCAAAGAAGGCAATGCTATTTATGAGAAATATCATCAGCCAGTTTATTTAGAGAAAGAAGTCTACAATGAATTAATAGCGATTGGAGTTCAGGAATTCCTTCTTGATGATGCTTATTTATATCTTACTAGCCATCCTGATAAGATGAGGCAATTCTTAGGTTGTCCATTTGAAAGGCGCAAGGGAATTTTGGAGAGAATGATGCAGTCATAGAATGCCACGTTTACTTATGGATATGCTCTCTTTTGATGATAGTAACTGTTTTTTGTTGACAAAAAGTTATTTGGATATTTTATTTTTGGTCACTTTGGACTAGTCATGTTTGATCTTTTAAGAAGACCAATGTTATGTTATGTTTATTTTAATAAAAATTACAATTAGAGATTGAATTATGTCCATGTTATAAATGCAGTTGCTCATTATTTTGATTGTTATATTTGTAAACGATATTGTGGAATAATTTGCATTTTATTTTTGGTTACTTTAGACTAGTCATGTTTGATTTTTTAAAAAGACTAATGTTATGTTATGTTTATTTTTAATGAAAATTACAATCAGAGATTGAAACACACTTTAGTTACAGTTAAATTACTAATTATTAGTATACTTAATTTAAAAGGGTATAATAGTAAAATAATATAAAATCATTTCCTTTCTTTTCTCTCTTTTATCATTTCCAAATAAGATAATAGTCTTTCTTTTCCTTTCCTTTCATTAGTTATCCAAACATAAAGGAGGGATTACCCTCTCCTCTCCTCTCCTCTCCTCTCCTTTCCTTTCTCTCATAACTAATACTCTCCTTTCCTTTCCTTTCTTTTCCTTCCTAGTTATCCAAACGAACTGCAAGAAAGAAGTGAGATAGAGGGTTGCGTCTGATAGAGTGAGAGAGAGGGGGTTGCAAATGTGACGAATATGAGAAAGAGAAAAGGAAAGTAAATTGTTTATTTTTATTTAAAAATATTATTAAAATATAAGAGTGAATGGTAAATGAATCAATTCTGTCATTTTTGTTTGTCCCACTCATAAGAAATGTTAGTATAATTTTAAAAATGATGAAAAAAGTATTTATAATTGTTAGAAATTATAAAGAAGGTAAGTATAATTAATTAATTTTTTTTTTTAAAAAAAGAAAGGTGTTGATTCAAGTTTATATAGTAATGTTAGTATATGAAGAATTTTATTTTGTATTTTTTCTTCTTGCTTAGAAATTTCTAGTGAGTCTTTTTCATTGTGAAATCTTTTTGTTTAGTGTAATGTTCTTAAATTTAATAATGATATTATTATTTTATTATACGGCCCCCTCTTACACACAATCCTAGCTCCGTCCCGTTCTTTGTAAGACTTGAACCTTTATGAGTCTTAAATTTTTACTTTAAATAATATTATAAATATATATATATATATATATATATATATAAAATTTGAAATCTTTGTTTGAGATTGGGCCTATAAAACCATTACTTTACTCACTGAAGGATACAGACTTCTTTGGATTTCCTATCGGGTCATGTGTTTGGATGTTTTCAAACCCAATCAAAGCTTAATCGAAAATTGGCCAATTTGGATGGCCGGTTGGGCAGCACTTAATTGGATCACCGGAAGCCCAAAATAGGTGGTTTGGGATAAGCGGGCAGATCGATAATTAACCGAAATCGCGCCCGCTAATTTCATACCACTTACGTGAAGACTCGAGATTTTTGAGGTTATCACAGTCATGCCATTAGTTCTCCCTGCCTGTTTGATTGAACTGAATGAATTGCTTGGTAGGGCCACTAGATAGGAATCTGGAATAGTATATAATATTATATTTATTATTAATAATATTATACTTACTATTAAAATAAATAATTTTATATTTAATATTATATTATATTTGTATTTAATATTGGTAATATATATTTAATATTAAAATAAATAATTACTTATTTTATTGTTATATATATTTATTATTTATAAACATACTATAATTTTAAAAATATAAAACATTACTAAACATATAATTTAATATTCAAAAATAAAAAAATAATTCATATTGATTAAATACTTATTAACAGATCATTTAAACATTCTAATATCATTTCTAACAACTTAATCATTAATTTAAACACTTGATAATTTAACTCATATAATATTTTTATACAATTCATCCAAACATACACAAAGTCGGTAGTTTAGTTAGTGAATTGGTCTAGGATAACACGCCTCTGAACCCAATTAATTTGAGTTTGAATGGTAAGGCCCAACAAATTATATCCTTTCTTCAGCCCAAACAAAATTAAACTTTCCCAATAAAGAGAAGGCAATATTTTGACAAACTTTATTTGCATGTACAAAAACTTGGATCGGTTTAACCAAGAGAGTATAGAACGGTTAGGCCCAACTGATGCTTCTATATTCACAACCTATATATATATATATATATATATATATATATATATATAGGCTATTAGGTGATATTGCCGATACTTGCATGTCCAAGAACTCCTGGTACACAGCCGATGTGAGACATAACACAATCACATGTCGTTCTTACGACAGTTACCATGAACAATATTTCTACCTACTTTCTCTTTCACGAGTTGAATTAAAGTTAATAAGTTTTTATTTAGTCCAATGCGCTGCATCATCCTCTCTTTTTTTCACTTCTTTTTACAAAATTGGTTTTTTGGTTTGGACTCTTTCAGAGTTTTTTTTTTTTTAATTTATGTTTTACGTATGCAATTAAGTATGCATATAAAAAAAGACACATATGTAAGTACAAATTAACTGGTCTATGTTGAAGATTTTCATAATTATCTTCTAATTAGTTGTAAATAGATTAATAGAATTGATCCCTGTAATTATGTGATATCTCATATCCCATGCTTATCTCCTATTCTTAAGGAACAAGATTTGTAAAGAAGGGCTATTAAAGTCGTGTATCATTAAAAGGAAATATATGAGAATTTGAATCAATTATTCAACATGGTATCAGAGCAGGTTCTAATATATATTTTTTTCGTTATTTTAGAATCAATTTCAAAACCTAAAAGAAAGAAACCCTTGGGCCGTCATCTTCAAACAGAGAAGAACGCCCCTTACCTTGTGTCGTCATCTTCAAACAGAACAGAGAATAGCCAGCCACTTTCTCCATTGCCAGATCTGAATGAAACCCTTGTGCCGTCATCTTCAAACAGAGAAGAATGCCCCTTACCTTGTGCTATCATCTTCAAACAGAACAGAGAATAGCCAGCCGCTTTCTCCATTGCCATATCTGAACCTGTTCTACTCTTCCCTTTGTTTTTTCTTTTTTTTTCCCCTTGTGTCGTCAACCTGCCAGATCTGAACCTGTTCAAACAAAACAAATCTTTTTCCCCTTGTGTCGTCATCTTCTCTCATTGTAACCTGTTGCCCCTAATATGGCCACCGAATCAACCGAACCCACCACTAAATCCTATTCTCCTGTCATACATATCCAATCTAAAAATTCCAGCTTCAATGCTGGTATAACCCTCACTGAAACCAACTATGACGTCTGGTCCTAGATTATTGAAATGCATATCGCTGGCCGTGAAAAGCTTGAGTACATTATTGGTGATTCTCCTCAACCTGATACTACAGATCCTTCGTATTCCAAGTGGTATGCCGAAAATCAAAAGGTTAAAGGCTGGTTACTCACATCAATGGCACTGGAGATTATGAAGTGATACCTCCGACTCCGTACTGCTCATGAAATTTGGAGCGGTCTTGCCAAAGCGTTCTATGATGGAACCGACGAAACACAAATCTTTGCCCTCAATCAACGTGTTTTTTCCCTCTGTCAATCAGTCGTTCTCTTCCCACATATTATGGTGAACTCGTTGCAATCTTCCAAGAACTCGACCACCGTGACAAAGCTACCATGAAGGATCCCGATGATATAGTTGCATATAAAAAATCTGTTGAGAAATTGCGGATCCATATATTCTTGAACGGTCTTGATGCTGAATTTGAACAGGTGCGAGGGGAGATTCTTCGTCTGGATCCCAGTTTGGACCTTGAACATACATATTCATATGTTCGTTGTGAAGCAAATCGTCGGACCCTCCTAAATGGTGATTTGACTTCCCCTAATTCTGTGGCCATGTTAGCCTGCCGATCCACTCCACCTACACATCGAACCAGACCTGGTGCAGCCCCAGTTTCTGTCACACCAACATCCCGTAGTTTTGATATCGGCAATAAACAACCTCCTAGATCCTGTACTCATTGTGGTGGCACGGGACATACTAAATCTCGCTGCTATGACTTAATCGGCTACCCTGAATGGTGGGATCCTGCCAAAGCTCCAACTAAACGTCACTCAACTCGTTTGTCTACTGCATCTGTTGCCACTGTCCAAGCCGAAAGGCTTATATCAGATCCTACTACTTTACATATTTCTTCAGGTTCCCCAGGTAAGACTTTCAATAACTCTGCTCCTATTAGATCTTATACATGGATTATTGATTCTGGATCAACTGATCATAAGTCCTTTGATACTGTTTCTATTTCTATGTTGAAACCCTCTGAAACCCCTATTGTTTCTACAGCCAATGACACTCCTACTACAGTTATTGGTGAAGGTTCCCTCTCTCTAAATAATCTTAATTTAGAATATGTTCTTGTGATTCCTTCACTTAATTTTAATTTGTTATCTGTATCTCAAACTACCACTTCCTTGAATTGTGTTGTGATTTTTTGGCCTAACCATTGTTTCTTTAAGGACATCAAGACAAGGAGGACAATTGGGTGTGGTACTAGAAGAGGAAAGCTCTATTATCTTGATCTCACACCATCTAGCTCAAGTGCATTGGCTCAGTCATTATCAGTTACTAGTTCGGCCTTTACTTCTGCTATCTGATTGTTGCACAAACAATTTTGGACATGCTTCCTTTGGATACTTAAAGCACTTGTTTCCCAAATTATTTACCAATACATCTCCGTTGCTGTTTAAATGTGAAATTTTTGCATTAGCAAAGAGCCACCGTATTCCTTTTCCATTGAGTTTTAATAAAAGTCCTTTGCCATTTATGTTTGTACACTCTGATGTTTGGGGCCCAACAAAAATTCCAACACTTAATGGTGCACGATGGTTCGTTTCTTTTATTGATGATCATAGTCGCATGACTTGGGTATGTTTGATGAAAACAAAGCAGGATGTTTTCTCACTATTTAAACAATTTCACTCAATGGTTACTACTTAATATAAGACCTCCATTCAAGTTCTTCATACTGATAATGGCAGGGAATTTATCAATCATGAGCTGAAGCAATTCTTACATCTTCAAGGCATCATTCACCAAACCACATGCCCCTCTTCTTCCCAACAAAATAGGGTTGCAGAGAGAAAAAACTAACAACTTCTAGACATGGTTCAAGCCACATTGTTTGACGCCCATATGCCCCTTCATTATTGGGGCGAATCCCTTACTGCTGCATCCTACTTAATCAACCGGATTCCATCCCGCAACCTGGCCTTTCATACACCTCTCGAAACCTTAAATCGCAGCCTATCCTCACCATCTATGTCAAACCTGCCCCCAAAAGTTCTTGGCTGTACTGCGTTTGTACACATACCCAATCCTGCTCGCCATAAACTACAACCACGTGCCCTTCACTGTGTCTTTGTTGGCTGTGGCCTCCATCAAAAGGGATACAGATGTTACCACCCACCAACTCGCAACTACATGTTACCATGGACGTACAATTCCATGAACTCCAGATGCATTATCCTGCTAGCGCAACTGCAAGTTAGGGGGAGCTTAGTATCAGTATCGATGACTTACAGTTCCTCAGTTATCCAACCGAAACCATAAGCCCTAATCCTCCTGAACCTGAACCTGCCAACAATACAAAAAGTGAAACTGAGACACAATAGCTAAATATAGTGAGTGAGCCTATAAAACTTGAGCTTCCACCATGTGATCATGATAATATGGCTGAGCCGTTTGTACCAGAACATCAATTGTCTCCACTAGATGGTTCTACTTCTCGTCATGAGTCATCCTCAATGACTGAATCCACAGTAAGTCATGAACCTCCACTTGAATACTTCCTAATCGTACCACAAGAGGGGTTCCTAGAGTTAGTTATAAACTTGTTCTTAATTCTACTTCTAAGTACCCATTGAACAATTATGTATCTTATCATAGGTTATCAAAGACATGTGAATCATTTGCAAATCAATTATCTACTGTACATATTCCTAATAGTGTGCAGGAGGCCTTGAAAGAACCCAGGTGGAAAAAAACAATGATCGAGGAGATGAAGTCACTTGAAAAAATTGCAACATGGGAGGTGGTTGATCTACCAATTGGAAAAAAACCGGTGGGATGTCGATGGATTTTTACAATTAAATACAAGGCTGATGGTGACATTGAGAGATTTAAAGCTCGACTTGTAGCTAAGGGATACAGTCAAACATATGGGATTGATTATGCAGAAACCTTCGCACCGGTGGCCAAAATAAATACAGTACATATACTCTTATCATTAGCTGTGAATTTAGATTGGCCACTACATCAATTTGATGTAAAGAATGCTTTCCTACATGGAAATCTCCAAGAGGAAGTATACATGGAGTTGCCACCAGGATGTGAGTTACAGATTGAAGGAAGCACACAAGTGTGTAGATTGCGAAAATCATTGTATGGTTTAAAACAATCACCAAGGGCTTGGTTCGGCAGATTTACAAGTTCAATGAAGGCATTTGGATATCGACAGAGCAATTCTGATCATACTCTCTTTATAAAACATAATAAAGGAAAGCTCACTGTGCTAATTATATATGTCGACGATATGATTGTAACAGGAAATGATACTAATGAAAGGAAAGCTTTGCAAACTTATCTTTCTCGTGAGTTTGAAATGAAGGATCTTGGACCATTGAAGTATTTTCTAGGAATCGAGGTGCTAAGGTCTAAACAAGGTATGTTCTTGTCACAACCGAAATATACTCTAGATTTACTAAATGAAGTTGGTATGTTAGGTTGTAAACCAAGTGATACACCTGCTGCTGAAAACGTCAAGTTGGGTACACTTCCGGACCATATTCCCACAAATAAAGAACGATATCAAAGACTTATAGGGCGGTTGATGTATCTTGCACATACTTTGCCCGACCTAGCATATTCTCTTAGTGTTGTTAGTCAATTCATGCATTTTCCTAGTGAAGATCATATGGATGCTATAATCTGAATTCTACGATATTTGAAGTCTTCTCCGGGGAAAGGAATTATGTTCACTAAGGGAGACACTTTATCTGTTGAAGGCTATACTGATGTAGATTGGGCTGGATCAATTGATGATAGGCGTTCAACCGCTGGGTACTTAACGTTTGTTAGTGGAAACCTGGTTACATGGCGAAGCAAAAAACAAGAAGTTGTGGGTAGATCTAGTGCAGAAGCTGAACATAGAGGTATGGCTAAGAGTGTGTGTGAGCTATTATGGATTAAAAATCTATTACAGGAACTCAATATTTCACTAGCACTTCTTATGAAACTCTATTCTGATAATAAGGTTGCATGTGACATAGCTCATAATCCTGTTCAACATGATCGAACTAAATATGTAGAGATTGACAGACATTTTATTAAGGAGAAACTTGAAGCGAAGATTATTGAGGTTCCTCGTGTTCGATCTCACACTACCAAAAAAACCTACTTTTAACGACGCACATTATTAGCGACGCACAATTGCCTTTTAGCGACGCACAAACAGGCGTCGCTAATAATACGGAAAAAAAATAAAAAAAATTAGCTTCCCGCCTAAAAAAAAAAGGGCAAAACTATTAGCAACGCCCTCTTGGGAATTAGCGACGCACGTGTGCGTCGCTAATAGTTGGTTCTATTAGCGACGCACGCCTGAGCGTCGCTAATAGTTGGGTACGACAATTAGCGACGCTCATTTGGGTTATTAGCGACGCGCAGTGTGCGTCGCTAATAACTCCTTATATTTACTTCCGTTTTTCACGCTCTGTCTCTCTTTCAGACGGTCTCTTTCTCTCAGATGGTCTTTCTCTCTCTCTCTCTCAGGCGCCATTTCCATCGTTTTTTTGGGTTCAAAACTAAAAAGGGAAGGGGGGAGCACATCGGGGAGGCATACGACGCCCAGGTAGGCCACTGTCCTTTTTCTTCTTTCTCTCTCAAACTCAGATCTATTTCATTGTGCTTCGATTGTTGCTCTGGCGTGCTTGGATTTTGCTCCAATCTAGCTAGGATGCTTTTGTTTGAATCACATATTTCATTTCCATTAGAAGAAAATGCAAACCTAATAAGATTAAAATAATGTTGGGTAGATGGATGGTCACTGCTAAATGGCTCCTTTGCTTTCTGATCAAACATTGAATCCATTATATATCCATACACACACACACACATATATATATATATGTGCCCCAGTTTGATTGTTACTGATCACAGTCCTAACAAATTCAATGTTTTGTGATGCTATCAATTGATTTCCTGAATGTTAAAAATTACTCTTTCTGATGTTTTGAATGGTCAAAGGATGATTCAAATATTACGAAAGTCAGGGTTTTTTTATTTTTATTTTAAGGAACGAGTTTTGGATTTCTGCAAGCTATTTTATTTCAAACAAAAGAGTATCTTGTGATAAGGATTATAATAGTTGGTTGAACTAGTTCGGTAGTTGGTATTCAAATGCACATTTCACTTTGCTTTATGAATTGGTAACCAATTTTTAGGAATTTTTTTTTTATACTAGATCTGTTTTTTTTCCTTATAATTTTTTACTGTAAGATCAGCTTTTAATTATTTTCTTTTTTATTTCTATTCTCATTCTTATTTTTCTGTTCACTAGCAATTTTGAATTTCTATTTTCACAACTTGCACTCACTGTACAAAATAGAAATAGAATTAAAAAAAAAAAAAAATTGGAGGCAATTATTACTGCAGTTCAGAAACATTTTAAAGTATCTAACTTGCTTGCTCGCCCGCCATTGTTTGATTTGGGAATTACGGATGAAAAATTATGGATGTCTGTGTGAGCTGAGCAGTCAGCTCTGGTGGGAAATATCCTCTAGAGAAAGCTGAAACCAAGCAGGGGCTCTTGACTCTCTTAATTAAATTCTTAATCGAATTGGTAACACCTTGTGCTCTTCTATATGTATGTGTTTTGTATTTTCACTGGGCATAACCAGTCTCTGAAATAATATAAGTGTTTTCCGCATCTCTCTTGGCCATTTCAATCTTTATTTTACTTGGTTAGTCTTTATTTCTAATATTTTATTTGTATATTTAAGCTTGAGTGTTTTCATAACTCCATTTAATCCACCTCCTCCTTTATTATTTGTCCTCTTATTCCAGAAAGTATTCCTCCTCAAGTCCAAAAAAGTGATTTGGGTCTCACATTCATGTGAAAGAAATAACTCTCACCATTTCAATCTGAAACAGAGAGAAGCCGTAGCCATGAAATTAGAGCTTAGAATTGAAATTGACATGGATTTGGAGGAAAGCCCATTGTTAATGTTTTAGAGCTTCTTCTTCTTCTTCTTCTATTTTTTGTCCAAAAAAACAAGTATTATCTTAATTATTTTGCTAAACTAATCGATTTTCTATTCTTGAAATAATCTGAAAATTTCATGAACCATAATCGTGATGAATTAAATTTGAGATCTCAGAATTTATAGCACACCTTTCAAACTAACTCATTAATCATCGGGACTCCATTATTGTGAAAGCAACTAAATAGCTATTTTAATGAGTTTTAAATTGAAAGATTCCAAATTATTGACAATTGCACAAAACCAATCAAGTAGTTTTATTACAATGATAGGCTACTTCTGCATATTCTTTGATGCTCAGCTACCATTATGTATTAAACTTTTATAATAATCAAGTAAATATGTGTAAGTGGAAAGTAGTTGGGTGATTTGTAATTAGTTGAAAATTTTGTTATCTAAAGATATTTTAAATGTCCAATTGCAATAAAATACATAGTTTATGGTATAATAATGCACTTGGACCCTCTTTGGTTGGTCTCTTAAAATAAATAATTTCATTTATTTTTATATAGTATTTTAAGGTATATATATCAGCATCTTGGATGGATTCATTTAAATTTGTACTTCATGCTATAAGATTTTGGCCAGGGGGTCAACTGCCCTCCCCGCCCCTCAAATTTTTTATTTAAACTTTTACTTATGTTTTTCAAAAGATTTTTAGATATATCCCTTTAATTTTTATCTTTTCCCCCCATTAACTTCAATATTTATGTACTTTTAGATCTTGTATATAACTTTTTTTCTAGAATTTTTTATATAACCTAAAGTTTTTTGAGGTCTCTTTTTTGGTTAGACTTGTCTAATTTGTAAGCTCCTATATATATATCAATGAATTTAGGTACTTTTCAAAAATATTATTAATCAATATTAATGTTTTGTACTTAATCTTAAACTTATTACTTATGATTGAATATTAAGAACAAAATTCCACTCACCCCCAATCCCCCAATCCCCCAACACACACAAGAATAAAATCCTGGCCGATCCCTGTGTTCTCGTGTCTATTCATCCTTCCAAGTGTCCAAAGAGCACCTTCATTGATTTGAGTTCAAACTTTAAATGTGATTGTAACTTGTAATTTGTAGATTTAAATGCAGTTTAACATTTATTGTTATCATTGTTCCTCTTCTAATCTAACACGTCAATATTGATAGCTTGAAACCTTTAGGTGGTGCTTAGTAAAGGTCTCAACTTAATAGTCATAGACTCATTTCACATGTTTCTGCATTATCTCTTTGCAATCTTTGCTTGCTGCTTTGTTACTCTTTTACAAGGGGTTTGCTAAGCTTCTTAATAATCAACAGATATTTGGATTTCCCTACACCCGTAGATGAGCTTGTAGTTCCATATTAGTTAAAACACCGTTCCTCTTTCCATTAACATTAATTTTAATTTTAATTGGTTTGTAACGATGCAGGGCCTTTTTTTCCATGGCTATGTTTTTTCCCCTCTTGTGTTTCATGTATGTGGATAGATGGCCACTATAATTTATCTTAAGTCGTCACCAATTAAATTTCATTTTCGATACCACTGATAGGATCTCTCTTCTCTGTTTTGACTGTTATACTTGCCAACTAGGTGAAAATATGTCTTCTTCTCCAATAGAAAGGGAGCTTCTTATTTCCAGGCATTTCTTCAAGGTCATGATGCCTGGTTTCCTTACAGAACTTGTATGTTCTCTCTTTCTCTCTATATATATATATGTATGTATATCTGTGTTTGTGTGTGTGTGTGGTCAGTCCAAGTGTCTTTTCTCTTTTTAATTTAGCAACATTTCATAGTGACTCACACACTCTAATATAGTTTTCTGAATTTCAAATTTGCACAGCTCATTCCACCGGCTTTTAGTAGAAAACTAGGTGAAGTAAAATTGGAAGAAGCAATTCTAACAAGTTGTCAAGGGACATGGCATGTTAAAATTGGTAAATGTGCCGAAGGATTTATTTACTTCCGAGAAGGTTGGGATAATTTTGCGCAACACCATGCCCTCTATCTCAGAGATTTTGCAGTATTTGAGCATATAGGAGACATGCATTTCAATGTGTGTGTGTTTGATTCAAGTGCTTGCGAGAAAGAGTTTCCACTGGAGTCAGATCGTGAGATAAAAAGGGAACCCCTTGACCCTGATGAGATCATAGAAGCTTCAACTTCTAGAACAAAAGGTATTCCACATGCAACACCGGATACCATTATATTCCTATTTTATATAAATATTATATGCTGCACCATAGTTTACACACACACACACACGAACTTACGACACTCGGTTCGGATGCCCGGTTTGAAACTTATGCAAGTTTCAGCTCCAAAAAGGCCCATTTTGGGGTTTTGACAGACCAAACTGCCGGATATCGGCTTAAATACACCGAAACCCCATCACACACCTCAAAAATGATAAAATAAACTTGCACAAACTTACGGCACTCGGTTCGGATGCCCAGTTTGAAACTTATGCAAGTTTCAGCTCCAAAAGGCCCATTTTGGGGTTTTGACAAACCAAAATGCCGGATATCAGCCTAAATATACCGAAACCCCATCACACACCTCAAAAATGATAAAATAAACTTGTACGAACTTACGGCACTCGGTTCGGATGCCCGGTTTGAAACTTATGCAAGTTTCAGCTCCAAAAAGGCCCATTTTGGGGTTTTGACAGACCAAAATGCCGGATATCTGCCTAAATACACCGAAACTCCATCACACACCTCAAAAATGATAAAATAAACTTGCACGAACTTAGGGCACTCGGGTCGGATGCCCGGTTTGAAACTTATGCAAGTTTCAGCTCCAAAAAGGCCCATTTTGGGGTTTTGACAGACCAAAATGCCGGATATCTGCCTAAATACACCGAAACCCCATCACACACCTCAAAAATGATAAAATAAACTTGCACGAACTTACGGCACTCAGTTCGGATCCCGGTTTGAAACTTATGCAAGTTTCAACTCCAAAAAGGCCCATTTTGGGGTTTTGACAGACCAAAATGTCGGATATCGGCCTAACTACACCGAAACCCTATCACACACCTCAAAAAAGATAAAATAAACTTGCACGAACTTACGACACTCGGTTCGGATGCCCGGTTTGAAACTTATGCAAGTTTCAGCTCCAAAAAGGCCCATTTTGGGGTTTTGACAGACCAAAATGCCTGATATCGGCCTAAATACACCGAAACCCCATCACACACCTCAAAAATGATAAAATAGACTTATGCTACTTTATGAAGTTCTTACTATTGATGCATGCAAAAAAAAAAAACTAGTCACATTCTATGTTCATATATATTTAATAATTGTTCTAATATTTATCATTTGATCTTTATTTCAGATTGATCGGGATTATTGCCGCGTCGTCCTTATGTTTTGCATCGGAACTTGTTATTTTTATTTGTTATTTTTTTCTTTTCATGGACATGTGTAGTTACATTAATTAGGAGACAATTTTTTATTTTTTTATTTATTAATTGTTAAATTGTACTGTTACAAATGTACATTTTTTGGAGACAATTGTTAATTTTTCTTTTTTAATATATTCATTTCAGAATGCTTGGATTTTATTGTATATCGGAATGGATGATTGATACAGGTTTAAACAGGAATGAAACAACAAATAAAACAAAGCAAATATGGGTTTTTTTATTTTAAAAAAAAAAATATTAGCGACGCGCACTGAGCGTCGCTAAAAGTCACCATTAGCGACGCTCAGTGTGTGCGTCGCTAAAAGTCACTATTAGCGACGCACACTGCGCGTCGCTAAAGACTACTATTAGTGACGCTCAGTGTGCGTCGCTAATAGTGACTTTTAGCGACGCACACACTGAGGGTCGCTAATGGTGACTTTTAGCGACGCTCAGTGCGTCCTTGTGTATTTTTTGCGACGTGCATACCCAATTTTTAGCGACGCTCATTGTGCGTCGCTAAAAGTCACCATTAGCGATGCACAAAGGGATGGGCGTCGCTAATAGTATTAGCGACGCCACTTTTTGTGACGCCTTAGCGACGCACGTTTGTGCGTCGCAAAAGACCTTTAGCGACGCTCAAGGCCACTATTAGCGACGCACACGTGCGTCGCTAATAGTGCCTTTTGTTGTAGTGTCAAGATCAACTTGCTAACATTCTCACTAAGGCCATATCAAGTCAAGTCTTCCACGGAATTCTAGACAAGTTGGGCATGCACGACATCTATGCACCAACTTGAAGAGGAGTGTTGAAGATTTTTATAATTATCTTCTAATTAGTTGTAAATAGATTGATAGAATTGATCCCTATAATTATGTGATATCTCATATCCCATGCTTATCTCCTATTCTTTAGGAACAAGATTGTAAACAAGGGCTATTAAAGCCGTGTATCATTGAAAGGAAATATATGAGAATTTGAATCAATTATTCAATAGTCTAATCAAAGCTCAAGCCTCAAGCAAGTCCTAAACATAAAGTAGAGTTTGAAATTGAAGACTTCAACTCTTTACAACCCCAATTATATAAGTTTACCAATCCTAATATTAGGGGGTTAGTCAAGAATTTATAATACACACACACACACACACACATATCCTACTGTCAATTTGAGCAATAAAGAACGTATACATGCACTATGCTCAATAACCTACAAAGCCAAATGATTTTATCCCTAAGAGTTCAGGCAAATCATGACTAGAGAAACATTTTTTAAAATATATGTCGACATATATATATATATAGACACAAACACACAAACCTAATGCAAGGACTAATTGATGCCTTGGACGAGATTTGGGAATGATCGAAACCCGAAATTACAAATGAAATTTAAATGTGTTAGATGAAGATATTTTGTTCACCAAACAGGGATAGGCTCAGACAATAAAATGTGATAAACAAATAACTTGCCATGATATTAGGAGGCAATAGATACAAATATTTGTTTACTAATCTAGTATAACAGTTAGAAGCATATTGCGATTCAATTATCATTACTCTAATAAGATGTCAGTCTTGTTTTTTCTTTCAACTGCCCACTACACTTGAGTCAAGGAGATAGGTTAAACTTGTAAACACCACCCAAGAAAGATATATAAAAATTATATTCTCTAATAGGTTCAAGTGTTCATGAAAGAAATACATATAAAACACATACGGATATTAATTTGGTTATCTCTTCGGATCAAGAATAACAGAAGTAGAAACAAAAGAAACGGCTTATATTATGAGCTTTCTTGGAACACTACAAAAATTTTTGAAACACTTTAAGAGATCCTCCTCATCAAATAAGATGGCTACGAGATCGAGTTGTCTATATCTTTCCACGATCCAAGACCAATGGCACTTTGATGGTCATCCAAGAAGAATCTCAGAGAAAGTATCACTCAAAACCTTACGTGATAATTTGGGAGACTACACATGGATGAATTCATTACGCTTAACCAAATGCGTATTTGTTTATATCCCATGACCACAACTAATGGGATAACCGCAAGACTTATGTGATAATATCTAACTCGGTCAAACCAACCAGAACGGATAAGAGTTTTAACCATATATAAACTTTGAACATAATTATCACGATCAGTAAAAATCTTGTGGAAGCCAAATGGACTCGGGTCCACATGACTCAATGTCCAACATCTCCCACTCATCCACATAGGTTGAGTACTAAGCTCTCTGTATCACCTTCCACATACAGCAAATGGATCGTGCGACCAGACGAGAAGGATCGGGATAGGAGTGCCATATTAAGCTACCATCAAAATAACATAGTACCCCACAACAAACACATAACTTATCTCATCTATGCCCCAGACTATTTTGTTACACTAGATTCAGCATTCATTGCCCCTCACAAGAACTAATCTCAGCGTGATGCATGAACCAACCAATATGTATTTGTACTCATGATCATATTGATAGACATAGAAATCGACATGATCGCTCGGGCAATGAGTCAAAACACAATAGTGTATTACAGAACCGTCTTCCCTAACTACTCCTGTTAATCCAATCAAACTCAACTATTTTCCTAAACATGCCTTGCCAGACCGCATCAATCATGGTCTTTTAGCAATACACTAAAGTAGCAACATCAAGCTCTCTCTTTATAATGTAGTCCTAGGTCACAAATGGCACAATGAAACTCAAAAAGGTTTCCAAAACTCACACTGTGATGAAACAATGATACATTAGTTCACTCTTTTTTTAAAGGTCACATCAATAACACATATAGTATATAATGTATGCTATGACAGAGCTTTCACTCAATTAGGCATGTCAAACTCATTCTCAAAAGTATATAACATCATACGAATCTTAATCTAATCGTTATCCAGCGCACGTCGCTATCTCAACCCCCTTCGTCACTATCTTAGTGCCTAACCCAAACATTGCAACACAGTTGCTCTCCTAGCGCTTGTCTAAAAGTTCACATTTGGTTTTCTTCAAGTTACATGAGGTGTATGGTCAACCTTCATGCTCAATTCTTTAAAAAAATCTCATCTTGACCCGCATTGTCAAGGCGACATATATGGTAAAGATGAATTCTCCTTCCAACCAAGAATTCAATATCTCATCTTGCTCACTATCTAAGCTCCAAGGCAATTGCTCGTGTGAGAAAACCAATCAAAACCTGTTGACACCTTTCATGTAAGTCACAACATAAAAAAATTATCTCAATATGAACACAAAATCATATAATGATGAAATAGTGTTACACGTGTCCAATATATCAAATCCAAAATAAACTCCACCATTAAATACAGGATATAAAACATCACTAAGTATAGGCTTAGTACCACCTCCCTTTGCACAACTCTTTCTCAAACATGTGTAGTGAAAATAATTCCAATATGTTTGGTTCTCCTATTACCATTATTAGTCTACCAACCCATTAACGAGCCCAAGCTTCTAGTCTAGTGACGAGTCCGCACGGTTTTATCCTTATGAACCCTAAGTCCAAAAAATACCACAAAAGGGAAAGACATCGCCTGCACTCGTATCCCTCAAGTTTGTAAAGTTTATTAATAATATGGAATAAAGCTACAACGAACGCAATACTCATATGTCCTAGAGTTACCATACAATCATAGCTGATGAACATATCATCATGCCTACACAGCGCTACTAGGATCTCCACAACCAAACTACTACCTCAATTACGACGACCAACTATGTATTTTTTTTCATCACTTAGCTATCAAAGAAACCAATTAATTAAAGTTTAATGAGAAAACACTAAGTTGCTCTTATAGTTTGAGCATCTATACAGGCAAAGCACTAAGCTGCTCTAATTATTTAACAATCCATATGAGCAAAGCACTAAGCTGCTCTAATAATTTGATAGGAGCAAAGCACTAAGATACTCTAATAATTTGACCATCCTTATAAGCAAAGCACTAAGTTGCTCTAATAATTTGATAGGAGCAAAGCACTAAGGTATTCTAATAATTTGACCATCAATAAGAGCTACAAAAATAATCGGGTACACATCCCAATGCACTTCAGAATCTTAACTACGCTCTAATAGAAAATTTCACAAAAATATCTTTTCCATACTAATCCAATTGCAATGATCAAAACTACAGTATGCTGATATCAATCTGTCGATAAGTTAGGACAGTGCTAACAAAATTGCTTATAGATTTCTTAAGACAAAACAAGAAATCCCTCAAAGCAATCTTCATGGAACTCAAATCCAAGCATAGTCTACTTTACCTATGTCCTCCTCAATACATGACAACCACCTCCAACTGGTGACAACTAATTTCATATATGTCAGCAACCACACAAAAGATTAAAATGCTTTCTTTAGACTATTTGCGGCTTCCTTGACTATCGTAAAGCCAATTGCTAGATGAAATCTAAGGTTCCACTGACTTAACAATTGTTGTTGGTCACAAGTGAACAAATGATCAAGCAAACTTTGCGCTCTTTGTTCCTTAACCTTAAAGTCCAAAATTGCATAAATGATTACTTTAGGTCACGAATGAACACTTGAGCAAGCATACTTTGCATTTTTTGTTCATTGACCTTGAAGCCCAAAACTTGATTCACGAAAAATCATTGTCTAATTCTCTACAGAAAAGATAATCCTTAAGTCCATCTAGAAAGCTTCTAAGATCCAACATATGCAAAAATCATTGGAATAAGGTAAATGAAGACAATTTTCACCACTAGGGAGAATCTCTCTCTTCATAGTCAATATCCCCTTTGGGTTAGGTCATTTTCAAAAAAGATAGGGTATAATTAATAGTTAATCAATCCTACACAAAAGGAGATCAACCATTCTCAAAGTTTGATTCTTTTCTAATGTAGCTCAACTTATCACTCATAGCAATCATCCATATACTATTAGCATAGAAAACTTTGTCTCTTACATAAGAATCAATTTTCACTTAAACATGTAGAACAATAGTTAAAATTTCTCCCTCTAATCTTACAAAGACGATGAGAAAAGATTTTACATCTGTTTCTACACAATTAAGGATCTTAAGAATCTTTCCTCCAGTGGTATAATCCCTACCCAATAGGTATGCTCCCACTAGGTGGCAAGTCACTACCATTAACCAAAACATCATCGGCAATTACAGAATGATATATCAATTTCCCACCCTCACCGCGAAACGGTGTGACTTCCGTATATTTCATTAACCCACAAAGTTAAAGATCCTTTAAAGTTTCCTCATTGCGCGACTCAATTAACTCATTCCTTTATTTGGGGTGTTCAATTAAGAATCTAATGACCCTTTAAACTTTTAAAAATAATATTTAAAAATAAACATTTTTTAAACCTTAGGACCAAGTTTTCATAAAATTAAATAATATGAGCAAGTCACATAAACCCCAAAAGGTGACAAATTATCCAAATAAGGATTTTCTCCATTCTTAAGCTTAAATGAATTGACTATTAGGACATTCGGTTAAGGATATAGGCCGCACAAAACATATTTGTGTCATTATCGACTTAACTGTATTTAACAAAATTCAATTTTTTTATTTTTCTTACATAATTGTATTGAACTAATCAGACAAGTACTCTCACTTAGAATTAGTGTAAAGAATTTCTGAATTCTTTATTTTGAAATGCTCAACCGCTTGACAAATGCTTAAAGCAACTAATGCTTATAACAATGCTCAATGCAACTAATGCTTGAGTTAGGTGAGCAATCATAGTGCGAGTAATAAAGTAAGAAAATAAAAAATTCTACTATGTGACAAATTTTCAAAACACCATGAGTTCGCATATGCTATTAGGACATACTCTAATGGATAAGAGCCGGTCTACCTTACAAATAAGATTTCTTACAAACCTTTCCAATCAAATAGGGTTTACACATTGATAGACTAACTTTTGCTAGTAACCCTAATAGGTCTTCTCAAGCTAATCTAGTCATCCAATCTAGTTCAATGTGTCCATGTTATTGCTAAAAAATAACATCGTGGAAAGCCTTAAAGGGATAAGTCTAAAATTATCAAATAATCCACTGAGACAAAGCCACTATCATACTCATATAAGGAAGCTACTTCTAACATATGGTAGATCAAACTAATCAATCTATAATGAACTATTATTTCACAAAGAATAAATAGTTACATTCAGTCCTAAAGACTGAAATTTAAATTTAAAGATAAGAAAAGTACAAAAATCAATTGGGCAAGAGATGGACCAACCGACTAGTCAAACACCAATATCCAATGATTTTATCAAAAGGTCATATGTTGTTCAAAAGAATTAATCAGCTCACCTTTGTGGTGATTAGTTTTTATGCTACCACTGGTGCATAATGTACAAAACACTATGAGCATTGTAAAGTCACGCCATTTACGCGTCATTTTATGCTTTTTACTTAATCTTTTCTCTATTTTGAATAAAATTGTCAACTTTGACTCAATACAACTACGAGCAAAATGATCCCTTTTATTCATAAACAGTAGCTCATTATATAATATATCTCATTATCTGTCATGCATGCCCCTATGACACTTGACTTTCTTGCCTACTTTCGGCGCAAGTTTCTCAGCCGTATCCTAGTTAGCAACTTTTCCTTCTCTATTAACATAAGCCCAAAAGCCTTGTTTGTCCCACCATAGGCGGCAAGGTTAGTTTAGGAGTTCGTCTCTTGGCGCTCTACCTTTTGTCTCAAGATGACGCATTATTTTGAAAAATATTTTTTTTTAAATAAGTAGTCTCATGTAGAATTTTTTTTAAATGAAGTTTTTAAATACGAGTCAGGATATTTGGTGAGAATTTGCTGCTCATCAAATGCAAGTGTATATTTGTCATAAAATAAATCCAAACAAATTTTCAATGAGATTTTTGTATATTTTGCTCTACATAATAAAGTGCATTCAACAACTTAATTAATTATAACAAGTTTCCATATCTCACGGTATTGGACTATTTTTCCTATTATTCAATGTCTACACATATGTTATATGTGTAATGTGGTCATTCTAAGCATTTATGTCGGTCAAGTCACCATTCACATTTATTGAGGCTATTTCACTAATATTATAGTGCGCAGGGTGACATTTAAGCATACATTCATTATATTATTCTACCACCAGAAATTCAATTAAAAATATTATTCTACTTTACACTATGAGATCAAAAATTGCACTAAGCTCATAATCATCTTCCATTTATGTAAACAGAAGTATATTTTTAAATAATTTTGAACAAAATAATTTGAATTAAAATAAATTTAATTCATATACACAATGATTTTGAATTAAAATAAATTTAATTCATCAACATAACAATAATAATCACTGCGCATATTCCAAGGTGCATGGACTCTACTTGAGCCCAATTGGCATTCTAGTACATCATGCCGAAGTAATTTATAGGCATATAAGTTTGCAGCGAAAACACATCCCTTTACAAGGCTTCATAAATAAATACAACATTTTCAAAATTTATTACATTGTAGAATGAATCTACTACATCAATCTACTAAAATCAATAAAATAAATGGGGATGTTGCGCCAATATCTCATATATCACAAAATTAACCTTGTTATTTCATACATCATAACAACATGTGTGTTAGAATACTAATTAAATAAGCACATCTAATCACAACAAACATCCGCATGCATAATAATATAATGAGTCTTGATGAATGGCTTTACCACAACTCACCACAATGGGAGTAGGTATTTAGGTCTTACAATTAATAGCGATCAATAGTACACAATAATGATGCAATAAAAAATTATTCGTATGATAATTAATTCATAAATGATCCACACATGACGCTAAAAATATGATTTATACATAATATACACTACAGGAAAAGCTACTTTTAGCGACGTATAAGTGTGCATCGCCAGGTGCGTCGCTAATAATCATGTCGCTAATACTATTAGCGGCATGCACACAAATAGGCGTCGCTAAAAGTCACTATTAGCTACGCACATTGTGTGTCACTAATAATCAGGTGTGGCGTCGCTAATGTGATGCAAAGAACACAATGGGCGTCGCTAATAGTATATTATTAGCGACGCTCAGAATATGTCTCTAATAGTTTGCTATTGGAATTATTTAGCAACGACCTATGTGCGTCGCTAATAGTATATTTTTAATGACGACTCTGAAGCGTCACTAAAACTAATATTTGAGACTTTTAGTGACACCTTTGTGTGCGTCGCTAAAAGTAATTTTTTTTTTTTTTTTTGGGCTACTTTTGTCCTGAATTTTTTTTTTTTGTGTGTTTTATTCCTGTTTAAAACCTGTATCAATCATCCTGATATAAAATAATTCCAAACATTATGAAATGAATATATTAAAAAGAAATGCATTCACATATATATATATATATATAAATTAGTAATTACTTACAATTATAAAAGTAGAATATCTCAATAAATACAAAAATAAAAAATTGTCTCAGAAAATGTAACTATAGATGTCCAGGAAAAGAAAAAAAATAAAGGAGAAAAGTAAGTCCCGATGCAATAATCCCGATCAATCTGAAATAAAGATCAAATGATATATATTAAAACACTTATTAAATATATATGAACATAAAATGTGATTTTTTTTTTTTGCATGCATAAATAGAAAGAAAAGTAAGTCCCGATGTAGAACAGAAAAACGGCGTGCGCAATAATTCCTGATCAATCTGAAATAAAGATCAAATGATATATATTAAAACACTTATTAAATATATATGAACATAAAATGTAAATTTTTTTTGCATGCATAAATAGTAAGAACGGCATAAAGTAGCATAAGTTGCAAACCAGTGATCCGAACTGAGTGTCATAAGTTCATGCAAGTCTATTTTATCATTTGTGAGGCGTGTAAGGTATTTCAGGCTCGTTAGGCTGATATCCGAAATTTTGGTCCGTCAAAACCTCAAAATTGATCTTTTCAAAGTAGAAAGTTGCATAAGTTTCAAAATGGTGATCTGAACCGAGTGTCGTAAGTTCTTGCAAATCTGTTTTATCATTTTTAAGGTGTGTGATGGGGTTTGGGCTCTTTAGGTTGATATCCAGTGTTTTGGTCCATTAAAACCTCAAAATGGGGCTTTTTGGAACAGAAAGTTGCATAAGTTTCAAACCGGTGATTCAAACTGAGTGTCATAAGTTCGTACAAGTCTATTTTGTCATTTGTAAGGTGTGTGATGGGTTTTCTAGGATGTTAGGTTGATATTCGGTGTTTTGGTCCACCAAAACTCGAAAATGAGCGTTTTTGGAGCAAAACGTTGTATAAGTTTGAAATTGGTAATCTAAACCGAGTGCCGTAAGTTCGTGTTAGTCTATTTTATCGTTTTTAAAGTGTGTGATGGGGTTTTGGGGTCGTTAGGTTGCTATCTGGCATTTTGGTCCATCAAAACCCCAAAATTGATCTTTTTAGAGCAAAAAGTTACATAAGTTTCAAATCGGTGATCCGAACCGAGTGCCGTAAGTTCTTACAAGTCTATTTTATTATTTGTGAAGTGTGTAATGGGGTTTCAAGGTCGTTAGGCCGATATTCGGCATTTTGGTCTGTCAAAACCCCAAAATTGATCTTTTTAGAGCAGAAAGTTGCATAAGTTTCAAACCGGTGACCCGAACCGAGTACCGTAAGTTTGTACAAGTCTATGTTATCATTGTTAAGGTGTGTGATAGGATTTCTAGGCTGTTAGGTTGTTATCCGGTATTTTGGTCTATCAAAACCCAAAAATGGGCCTTTTTGGAGTAAAAAGTTGCATAAGTTTGAAACCGTTGATCCGAACCTGAGTGTTGTAAGTTTGTGAAAGTCTATTTTATCATTTGTGAGGTGTGTGATGAGTTTTCAGGGTAGTCAGGCCAATATCTAGCATTTTGATCTGTCAAAACCCCAAAATGGGTCTTTTTTGACCAAAAAGTTGCATAAGTTTCAAACCTGGTGATCCGAACCGAGTGTTATAAGTTCGTAAAAGTCTATTTTATCATTTTTGCTAGTGTACGAATGGGGTTTCAAGGCCGTTAGGCTGATATCCGGCATTTTGATCCATCAAAATCCTAAAATGGGCTTTTTGGAGCAGAAAGTTGCATAAGTTTCAAACCGGTGATCCGAACCGAGTGCCAGTAAGTTTGTACAAGTCTATTTTGTCATTTTTGAGGTGTGTGATGGGGTTTCGAGGACATTAGATTGATATCTGGTATTTTGGTCCATCAAAACCTCTAAATTGGTCTTTTTGAAATAGAAAGTTGCATAAGTTTCAAACCTGGTGATCCAAACCGAGTACCATAAGTTTGTACAAGTCTATTTTATCATACATCACGGTGTTCCCCATGAAATTCCCAACATGTATACAGTCTTAGTCATCCCTGTGTAGGGGTAGGTGTTCTTTGGCCTCATCTATGTGCATATAATCTCTATTATTGTACCTCTTACATGGACATCTTATCATATTTCTCTTATCTGCAGATGCACGAGCAAAATCAATAAAGTCTTTGATCCCCTTCACATGCCCTAGCAAATGCCCACCCCTCAAGTTCATCCAACTCTTATCCATTTTCATTTACCTACTACAAGTCAAAAATGTTGCTTATTATAAATATGAAACATGAGTCCTAGCACCTCCAACTTCTCTCTAAAGGATAAGGTGGTTTTATCCTATTCGTAAATGCAGCAATCTACATTGCAATCAGCTAGAAAATCAAATGCTTGATTCTACTCGGAGAAAATTTTGGCAGCATCTCTGCACGATTCTCTAAGCATACGAGATAGACATTACCACGCCTAAATATATAACCAGAGAACAATAGGAGGCCATGATAAAATTTTCTCATAGTGGAATATTCAAGCATGTGCTACTGATTGCAATGTAGATTTATGCATTCCCAAACTGTCCTACTCTGAATAATTCAAGAATCAATTTTCATACATACGAACCCAATTGAGAATAAATTTCGCTGACAAGATTTACAAGTGATGAAAATGACTCCCGAACGGAGTTATGCTTACATGAATGCAATTATAAATTGAGTTACATGATTATTTAGTTACAAACACTATCATTTTTCAAAAACTTAAGACTAATAAAAGATTTAAAAGTCTCAACTCCAAAAAAAATACCTTAAATTTCTTCTTTTTCTTTTCTATCCCTTCGTATCTAAGGAACTTTTTCGCGCACGAGAAACTAATTTTTTATTACTTTTTATTACTTTTAGTAACGCACAAGTGTGTCACTAAAAGGCACTATAATTATCAGCTAAGAGATGCCACCTTGATGCCTGTCACCGGAAATAATTGCCCAAAAAATGTCATAACATTAGAGGAAACTTAAAAGCCTATGTTCTTTAGGCAACAAAGTTCGAAGATGGCCCTACAGAAATTTTTCCTTTTCAGCGTTTATAGTCTTTAGGATTACAAATTAAGTATTAAAAATCCATCAATAAGAAAACTAAGTATTATAATTTTTTAGTATTTAATATTCAGTTTTATCATACTAGCACAGAGTATATACACCTTTGCCTAATACTTTTCAATTTTTTCAATACCGTCATGCATTTAATTCCAACATGTTATAAACAAACCACAAGATATGGAAATTAATATTGGATTCAAGAATAAGGCGGATGACAATTGACAATCATCAAATGCTACACCTAAATCTCTTAGTATAAGACCCGAGAAATTAAAACATAATGACACTGTAGGATCTTAGAGTGCAACTGAGTCTGAATTAAAATATAAATACAAAGATAATGCTAATGTCATTGATCTATCAAACGTTATTTGAGCACACCTTCCAAATTACCAAGAGCAATAAGATTCCAGTAAGGTAATAATAATTCTATTGCACTAGTTTTTTTTTTTAGGATATGCTAGACAAGTCATCTTTTATCACACCATATACACATCACAATCCTCCTGTACTTAAAGCAATAAAAGCAATAGTCATCTCTCTATCTGGTGCATTTTGTCTATAATTATCAGGGGATAAAGAAAAAGGATAAGAAAGCAATAGTCATCTACTTAAAATCACTCTGTAGCTATGACTCAATCTTGTGATGATGAAAATTTTTTATGTGCATCGTAGAACTGTCACTGCTGCTATTTGTTACATTCAAATGCAAATCCTTCTAGTAAAAGTAACAGACACAGTTATCAACTATTTACATCTCTTCCCTTTTACTTTGTTTACTGTTGTGGAGATGTACAAGCCAATGGCTATGTAAGTGCTAAAGAGTAAAGCCACTGCTCTTGTGGGGATGCCATTAACTGTAAAGTCTGATAACAGATTTGACCATAGCTCTTACTTAAAAATAATAATCTATGGTTGGGGGTGGAAGGGATATCAATGATCCTCTATTTGGTTGTAATGACATCTCATGAAATAAAATTATTTATAGTTTTGAAACTTAAAGATTAATTGTGCAAGATATGTAATATGCATACATCCAAAATATGTATACATAAGTACATACACATCTAAATTATTTTATCATTTATATATATACAAGCACATTACAATCACATGAATACTCTAAAATTCATAATTGTATATAACAAATATAAATGGTAGTTAGTTGTTTTTAAAAAATCCTAACCTTTTATCAGGCTTAGTGAATATTATATATGGCGAGTGGTGGCCAAGAATGTTCGTCATCGGTGGGGAAGTGCTAGTCGGCAGTGGCGGTTTTCGAACTAGTCTTCATCAATCGGCAATGGAGATCCATAGAGAGAGAGAGAGAGAGAGAGAGAGAGAGAGAGAGTGCGTCTGAGAGAAAGAGAGAGAGGTCGAATTGGGAATTTGATATATAAGGACTTATTAGCAGCGCATCGTGTGCGTCGTTAATAAGTCTTTGAGCGTCGCTAACTTTAAGTAAAATGACAGCATTTCATTTACGCATATTATTAGCGACACACGTGTGCTCGCTAATGGCCAATTGTGCGTCACTAATAGGTTCAGAGCTATTTATTCACACAGAAAACTAATTTTTTTACTACTTTTAACGACGCACTCTTTTGTGTCGCTAAAAGGCACTTTTAGAGACGCTTTAGTGTGCGTGCTAAAAGTGCCTTCTCCTATAATGATAATTGTTCCTAATTTCATAGCCTTTCCAAGAATTTTTCATATTTAAAATAAATTTTTTAGAAATTTTAACCAATTTTTGGGATAAAAAACTAATTTTTAAGGTAAGCAAAATTCATCAAAAATATAGCTTTCTAGATTTTTTGAAAACCATTTAAACACATTTTTGACACTTTTTCGTAATAAAAATTAATTTCAACTAATCTTCAAAAGCTAAAAAATTACAAAAAAATACATTACGGGGTCACAAATTCAGTGAGTGAGGCACACTCTCCAAAGGTGTCAAAATATAGGCCCCGAAAGATGATGCAAGCACTCCCACGCACCCCACCAGGAGTGGGGGTTGCATTCTTTTGCAATTCATCTTCTCAAAAAACAAGGTTTGGCCATGACTGCTGTCAAACTTTGGGACCTTATATCTCACTCATTTTTTGACGAAACATTTTGTACCATATATCGTTGGAAAGCTCTTAGAATAAGGAACGAATCGATATAAATTTCATGCATAATAATCGAGGTTTTATAGGTCATATTAAAATCTAAATATTCATATTAAAGTTGTGTTTTTTTTTAAAATCGAAACTTTAAACTCAAATCTCTCACAGATCTGACAGTGGATTGTCGTGAAATTTTAAGGCTACCAGTAGCAAATCGTTCAAAAGATGTTCTTATAATGATTTTTTAAAAATCAGTTGTTAATGCATAATTTTCTCTCTTAATAAATATACATACATAAACACATATATTAGATATTATACCAATGAAGGAAATATATATAAAACATAAATTGGTATTAACCCGGTTACCTTTTCGGCTCAAGAATAGTGGAAGCAGAAAAGGCGGCTTGTATTAAGAGTTTTCTTGAAACACTACAAGAGATCTTCTTCATCAAATAGGATGGCTACAAGATCGAGTCGCCTATATCTTTTCATGATCTAAGACCAATGGCACTTTAATTAATTGTCACCTAAGAAGAATCTCAGAGAAAGCATCACTCAAAACCTTAGGTGATAATTTGAGAGATTACACATGGATAAATTCGTTACGTTTAACCAAATGTGTATTTGTTTTTATCTCATGATTACAACTAATGGAATAGCCGTAAGACTTGCGTGATAATATCTAAATCGGTCAAACCAATTAGAACAGATAAGAGTTTTAACCACATATAAATTCTTATCATAATTATTACAATTCACACAAATCTTGAGTCCACATGACCCAATGTCCAATAACTCAAGAGAGCAACCTCTCCATACCAAATAGACTCTATATATATATATATATATATATAGTCATAATAAGCCACAATATATATATAGTCATAATATATATTTAGAGTCATAATATAAGCCAAAATTGAGGTTACGATTACAATATATAAACTCATAATATATATATATATATATATATATATATATTGTAATCGTAACCTCAATTGTGGCTTATATTATGACTATATATATATATATATATATTATACATGGAAAATAATATCCTAGCCAAATCTATATTGATGTAAACGATATATCCATAAATTTTATGGCAATCAATGTCAAGTCATTTCAACCAAGGTCAAACCCATCTGTCCTATTGCTCTTCTAAAAGTATTTCATCGATAAAATGCTTCAATACCATTATCTAGCTAGTCTTCTGTATTGTTCTCTAATTCAACTTTTGATTAAATTAAGAAAAGAAATTTGTTGCTTTCTTGACTTGCATTAGCTAACAAAAAAACATTACACGTTTTGGTACCTTTTCCATTATAGCAATAGTACTACGTTACGTGTATTATCAACTTGTAACATCCAAGAAATATCAAAGAATAGTAATTACCAGAGAGGTCACTTTAACATGAGTCCTATAATTAGGGGTGCAATTTGAATGGATGAGATTCATATAAAGTCATATACAAGTTCAATTCAAGTTTTAAAATAGTCAATCGAGATTGACCTTGAACCTGCACAACCAAACTCGAACCTTGTCTGAGTTAAAATTTATTAGTATCGGATTTAACCAAGCCCAATTATTTATTTCAATTATTTTCATATTTTATTCACAATATCTTCAATAAAATGCTATATTTTCTCCTATTTTGATTATACATTAAAAGTTCTAATAATTTCTCTCTCTAAAAGAAACCAAATATTGTTACAAAATTCCTTCAACATAATTTAAATTTGAAAAAATATTAAAAGTCAACAATTTTTTGAAATTATATAAATGTAAATAGTAATTTTATAAGAAATTCTTACTAATCTAAAGATAAATAATTATAGTATAAAAAATATAATATATAAAATATTAAATTCGGATTCGAATTTTCAAAGTCTCAATCCAAACCCAATCCTAGTTTAGATCGAACTTAAACTTTTTGTTCAAACCCATCTCTAACTGTAAAAAGTGAAGTCCAAACCCTGTGAAACCCAAACCCTAAAAAGTTCGGCCAAACTCAAGTTGGCCTACTCAAATTACACTCCTACCTCCGACAATCATGGCCAACCTAATCTCATAACTAAAAGGGAACAAATTATTCACACATATTCTTGAGAAAGCCCCTCCCCCTTTGAAGGAGTCATGAATGATCAACTGGGCTAAACTTAGTTTGTTAATGTATAAATCCTTAATCAACCCAAAATAACAATGGCACCTAAGCTTGTGGGACTAATCAAACAAGTTGCCAAGGTAACACATGAGTGCGCCTTGCCACCAAGCCTATATTCTCTAATCATGGTTTTGGAGTATCACCATCCACTAATTAATTAAATTTTATTAAATTGAACGCGAAATCAACGTAATGTTAAGTGTATGTGTTGCCTTATGTGGGAAACCTAATATTGTCTGCCACATTTGTGGGAATCAACAAAGGCATGAAGGGACATATGCAATTACAAAGTCAACTAGTACTGTTTGTTTTTATTAGCTTTGAATGAAGGCACTTAAGGGAAAGTGGGTCATTAACCATCTTTTATTAATTTCTTTAATAAACGCTAGGATTCATCATTTCAATTGTCTCATTGCCGTACACTTTTCCACAATATTGGTCATGTCACTACAGTATAATATTACAAAATCATCTCCGCCTTTCTTTCTGCAAATAATGAAAGCAATTAAGCAAAGTAAACCTAAGACCATTAGGTGGGATTTGGCGGTTCAGGTTTGATGCAGATAATATGTGCTCAATTCAAACCTAACTTTCTGGGATGATACAACTTAGACTCTAGTGGATGGCAGATATTTAATTACATTTCCAGACTTCAATTGCAAGTATGTGTCATGCATGAGAAAATTTTGCTTTTCTTTCAAGAGTTTGTGGTGCACTGGTGCATATATATATATATATGGTGCTTGGCTGAGCAGCAATCTTCTCGGCTAAGGAGGTTTTGTAAGTTTCATCACCCTTGGATCTGTTTTCTTTGTTTCTTTCCTTCTGTTTTTTGGTATCTTGCCAACCTGGGAATAGTTTTGAGGGCTGAAATTTGGGTGGTATTTTTTATTTTTCAGTATTGTTGAGGTGTTGCATTGTTATAAGGATATCAATAAATATTTCTTCCATTTTGCCGTTCAATATATATATATATATATATATATATATATATATATATATTCTATTCAATTGGAATAGCAGGAATGTCAACCCATATATGAGGATCCCATAATAGGTCCACATGGGCCCCCTACCGGACAATTTTTCTTTCATGGCAACAACAAAAATGATTAAAGTTTAATTCTCATATGAAAAAAAAGGAAAATGAAACAATAGTTTTTGTTTGCCATGTGAAATTGAATATTAGATTTTAGTAACTTTGACATGAAAGGAGAGTAGGTGGCAAACACGTGGACCCAATTGCTGTTGTTAGCCACCTGACACGTCTGCTAAATATGGTAGTATTATATGTGTTTGGGGTATTTTATATATCAGCAAAGTTGAAACCACTTTCCCAAAGAGGTATGGACTAAGGAATTAAAGAGTGGACACACGAAGCCCAAATGATGAAAAATGGTGGGAGCAATATGTATTCAACGAAGTCATCATTATTGCTTTGGACTTAAAATGGCCAAACAAAAAATGTCTCACCACCACTTTGGAAGGTCGGAGACCCTTTGTTCCTCTTTCTGTCTTTTATTATTCTAGAAGGAGATGAAAGCTAACAATAGTGTCAAGGTTACAGCATGTTACGCGCGCTTCTGCACAAGCCTTGTGTTACTTGTGATGAAGGACACACACACGCACACTGCACAAGCCATCATTATTTCTTTTTTCTTTTTTCTTTTTTTCATGTAGCACAGATTTGATATCTGTCAAAATCATGTACATATGTTTCAAAGTTATTATAAAATTTTTTAATTTTTAAATTAATTATTTTAAATAAAAATTCCTATTATCATTTTTTTTTTTGGAAAGTAAGATTTCTTTATTCTAGTAAAATCAAGACTTATTATTCTAGTAGGATTAAGACTTTTAATAATTATATATAGGGTTATAAGTTTCTATTAGAGACATTTTATTTTTGAATTTTGATATTAATAATAGTTTAAGAGAATTTTTTCTCTTGTTGTGTTGATTATTTCTTGTTATAGATATTAACAATGGTTGTATCTATCCGATCATATTTCGTGTTTGTTGTTTTTTCTTTGAAAAGTAAGGTGTATGATGTTATAAACAAAAAATAATTACAAAGGGGAGGATTGAGATCCCCAAGAGCTGATAGCTAGCCCCTAGACAAACTAAAACAAAGGCTAGAGTCTCATACAAAACAAGTCCATTCAAATGGCACAAACTTTGCACTTGTGCCAGGGTGGCTGACTCAAAGACTCGAACTAGGGATCTCCGGGAGTACACCTCCAGTCTTTTTCAGCTGAGCTATCTCTTGAGACTCACTTTTATACAGTTACTTATCTTAAACAACACTTTTATACTATTCAACTAAAAGAACACTAAATAATGAATTCCTCAATTAAAGGATAGAACATACTCTAACGGTATCATCAAGTCCATTATAATAAATGCATGTAAAGGATTTGTCGAGTGTACAAACCTCCCACAAATGCAGAATTCGGGAAAAAATTAGATGTACATATGTTTATAGAATTTTCCTTGATTGAAAGTATAGCTAGATATACATCTTAGTGACATAGGTATGATTTGATCTGTGCTTGCAAATGTTGTCGCAAGGAAGGGGCACATCCTTCATGCAGACGAGCAGCTATTAAATTTTATCATGATATTGAGGTATATTCCATCAATAGGCTTCAACAAGGTAATAGTCCTTTCATTATGAGATTTTGGAAAGGTCAAGGTGCCCACTGAGGCACAGTAGTGATATTCGGCTACACACTTAGGAGCACACATGGTAAGTGTTATATCACAACATAAATTAATCCAAAAGTTCTCTCCTTTTTTCTTTTTTTTTTTTTGTTAATTTACAAAATTTTGAAAAACAAGATCGAAAACATGTTTTTCATTTTTTTTAAGAAACATTTCTTTTCTTTGTAATGTTTCTAGAAACAAAAACAAAAAAAAAAAAACAAAAGTAGTTTTCATATTGTTTTTTAGCAAAACTTGACACGCATATGGCTGGCCCTTGTGAAGTCCTGCTCTCAATAGATGCTGGCGGCAAAACTTTTCTTTCTTTTTTTGTTTTCCCTCAACCCTAAACCAAAGCTAAAAAAATCTGAAAAAAATACTTACCAAAATGTTTCAGTTTCCATTTTGAATACAAAACAAAACAGAAACATCCTCGTATTTTTTTTTTTTTTTTTCTATTTTTAAACAAAAACTAAATAAACGTTAGTAATACTGTACCATAGCACAAAGTAATGAACTATTCAATCCAAAAAAAAAAAAAAATCAAAACATTATACGTTAACAAGTTAAATTTAAATACAGCAGATGTAACAAAACCTCTGAGAAGAGGTAAAAGCATAAACACAAAGTATGGAGAGATTATGCCAACTTAATTGATCCAAAAACTTAAACTGTTAGATTTTGAGTCTAATTATCTAACATGCTACCTTAACACAATCTAAATTTATTGGGTTATTAATTAGTAGCCTGATGAGGACAATAATGAAAAAGTAATATAGGGATGTCAATTTTTAACACAACATGACAACACGACTCGAAAACGACATGAAGTTAACGGGTTTGGGTTTAGCATAAATGCGTTTGGGTCAGAAACGGGTTGACACGTATAACACAATTAATAAACAGGTCGTGTATGAGTTTTACTAGTGTCAATCCGTTTAACACGACTTAACACGTTTAATTATAAAATATATTATGAGTTAAGATAATTCGTCTCACATCAAATATTTATCAAGATTTTGAGATTTTTTATTTATAAAAGAGATTTCTACTTTGATTTGGCTCATATCCAAAGTTACTAAACTTGAAAATTATTTATATATATTAAAAGATAGGTAAATTTTTTTATTTAAAAAATAAAAAAATTAAAATAAATAAGGTTAAGTGTGTCGACACGTGTAACCTATTTAATAAATGGGTTGGGTTTGGGTTTTGAAACTTGACACGATTAGTTAATAGTGTCGGGTTAGGGTTCACACATATTTTTGAATATGTATACCTTGACACGACACAATAACACGAATTAATACTCCTAATAATGGAGCACGAACAGAAAAAACAAAAATAGTAGTTGTAAAACAATGAATGGTTGTGTTTTTAGTTTGATATTTTTCATATTCTTTAATCTTTGTGGACCATGTAACACAATTTTGTAATGTCTCTTATCCTTCTTAATCTTCAATGCTTTGTATGGTTCAAATTAGTAATCATGTGTACAGAACAACTGGCATGATCATTGCGCTTGAATTTGCTCTTAAGCACTTAGGTTATATAACCATTCACATGTTTGGTTATCCACTACTCAGCACAACTTGGTTGGCTCCACTTAAGATTTTATGAATTTTAAAGCTTTCTTACAATGAGTAGTGTTATTCAATCCGAAATAACAAGTTAAATTGACAAACTAACTAAATATAATTGCGTGATTTATTGTAAGTTTATAAATAATTTTGAGTTAATTATATTAGAAACTAAGTACCAGTTTTATTTCAAAAATATATATTTAAATCAGAATTTTTTTTATATAAAACAGATTAAAACAAAAATATTGAAATTGTTTTGAAAATCAGAAATTCCAGAATTGAAAATAGAGCTTAAGAACAAAATAATAGAAGAATAAAATAGTGTTTATCAAACATAATTCATAGAATTACAATTTCTAAAATGGAAAAAATGGAAACTAAAATTAATTAAACTTATAGATCTTGTCTGATAGATCTCTATTTTTAAAGTTCAAACATATCAATTTTATTAAAAATAAATTTATATTTTATAAATTATTAAATTTTAAAATTTGAAAAAAAAATTGTTAAGACACGTGTCATTATCCCCCTTAAATGCCTCCTGGAGAAGTTTTTTTTTTTTTTTTTAACATGAGAGAGTGTAGTTTTAACCGTGAGTTTATATAAAATTGGCATTTTTGTCAACAAAATAATGAGAGACTTTTTGGATTACAATGTTTTGAATTAAACTTTAACTTAATTAAGTACATTATAGAGGACCTATTTTCGAATTCTCTTATAATTTTTCTATGTGTCTAATCAACTTACCACTTTGACTTGTATATGTTAAACTAAAAATCAATTTTCAGTCATAATTTAGCACAAAAGCTTAATTAAATATGATATTGCCCTAAAATATTGTCATAGCAATGAGAGTTATTCATTTAATTACTAGATTATTAAAAAGGGCATCAATAGTTGTGGATCTATCTTTGGGGGGGGAGGGGAAGGTGTATTCAAGGCACACTCAGACAATTTAAAGTTGTGGTAGTGACATACCATAATTATAAAATGTCGTTATTTAATATTGGTTTTACTAATATAGGCTGTTAGGAGGATGGACGAGAAATAAACCTAACCTTTATAATTATAATTATATTTGTCAACTCAAGCATTTTATCATTGCAATGGCTCTATAAAAACCATTACCGTGTTGCCTTAACCTAGTGTTGCCCAAACAAAATGGCATATTTCTATCCAAAGTTTACAAAAGATACTACAAGTTGTATTCTCGTCTGATATATATATATATATATATATATACACACACACACACACACACTGCTGCATGCCTCCAATTTAGTATTAACTAGCCAAGCACACTGAGGACGAGCAAGAAAAAGAGGTATCTTCTTAACAACCAAAGTGAAACACGACGCCAATAAATAAATGTAGACGACAAAAACTATATTAGATGTAGATTCGTAACTGTCAGTTTTTCCAAGAACTACTGACACATATTCGTAGAGCTTCAGATAAAGAATAACAAGGGAAATTGTATTGTTTTAGTGTTGTTAGGTCAAAATTCAGTGAATGTTATTTTTTTTTTGGTTAGTTCATATGAAATGTTATCCTGACTTTAATCGAACCTTTTCTGTTACTGAAAGATGGGATTGGTCTCCAGTATTAGTCGACCCGAATCGAATACCGAATTATCAAAAAAACATATCTCAATCTTTCTCATTTGGTAACTTTTTTAATTGTTTTTTCACATGAATAAGCAAAAAAATTAGAAATAGTATTTTTTTATTTTACTTTTTTGAGATAATTAGTAAATGCGTTTTTATTTTAATTTTTTATCTTTTATTTCTTAACAGAAAAAAAAAATAGAAATAAGTCTTTAAACCACAAGAAAATGTTTATATAGTATGATGTTGTAGTTGGACGACAATTTAACAACTCCTTAAAAAAAATCGGTTATTAATATGTTTCTCTTTTAGATATTTTTTTTCCCAAACAAATTAAACCAAGCAAAATTTGTAAAATTAAGAGACTAAGAGACCCAAAACCATTTCATGATTCTATTCTGGACAAGCCGGCTCTATCATAAAACGAATAAAGTAATTGCTTGATGCCACACTTACAACTACGTCCTAAATTTTATGCACTTATAGTAGAATCAAATTAGAAGGTGATGATTAATAAAAATTTAATTCTACTAAAAAAGTCTTCACAGAAACTTCATGAAAAAACAAATTTAATTTTATTAATAAAATTTTATTTGTATTGTTCTATTTTTCATTACTATCTATTTAGATAAAAAAAAAATTATGTAAAAACTCTATTATTAAAGTTCTAGTTAATATATACTTGTCTCTCATTAAAATTTATTACAATTTTATATTACAAAAAAAGATATATATATATATATATATATATAGAAAACAAAATATTAAAAACGTTTATATATTTTTATATATTTAGTATAATTTTGTAATATTAATATTAAATAAAAAAAATTATATTAGTATTTTAAAAAAAGTTATTTAAAATTGTCATTTTATTATTTAGATCTTAAATTATATAAATTCAACCCTGCTTCTGGATAGTGTACATTCAAAGAGTTATAAAAAATTAAAAATAAAAATAAAAATTGGTCGCCTTGGAGTAGGACCTCACAAAATAATGAGAAAATCATTCATTCTTGGTAACCATAAATGCATGATTTTACTTCTCAAATTCAGTATTTCTCATTCTCATTCGGTAAGAGTGAGTAAATTTCTTGTTTGAAATAACAAAGAAATACAAATGAAAAAAATAAAAAAGAAACATTTATTTAAATATAAAATGTATAGCTAAGATTGTGAAATTTTTTTACCAAACTCACATTGTTTATATTTGATTTAACCTGATTCATACAAATTTTCACTTATTTATCATATTCATATAATTTTTAAAATCGTGTATTCAATATGTGATTTTAATGATAATTTTTTTAACGAAAATGCAAGTTTGAAATCGCATCTTAAATATACGATTTCAAACTAACAATGATTTGGGATGATTCGTCAATCTTTATTAGGTTGAACAAGTTATTTCAAATTATTATTGATTTAAAATTGTGATTTCAAATTCATATTTTAAAAATATAATTTTATTAAAAAATTAGTATTAAAAATACAATTTTAAAAATTATATAAATTTAATAAATAAATTGTGTGTTTCTAAGTTAAATAATAAAAAAAAACACATGGATTAAATTAAAAATTCTAAGATTGTTGGTTTGAATCATTATACTTTGAATTTCATTATATGTAAGTGGAATCATTTCATTTGCTGTGCTACGATTTGACAGCCATCAATACTTAACAAAGGAAGTTATGAACTTGTAGCTGGCAAGGAGCATCATTTCATTAAATTTTATGAATGGACCCAAATCGAATATTCAATCGATTTAATTAAATACTACGTCAGTCCAAATAAACTTATTTTGGATGGAATTTAAAGTCAATAAAGTTGTTTATATAATTTACTTTTTTTAATATAACAATACTTGTATTTGTAAAATAGATAAGTTTGGCTTAGTGATCGATTTCATCAAAAAAAAATTGAAATTAATTTGTAAAATAAATAAATTAAATTAATATATTTTTAAAAATTATTAATTTATTAAATTTAATATAAACTTGATAATTCAATAAATACTTTATTAGAAAAAAAAATCAACCTATTAAGTCAAATTTATGTTTCATTAAATGCTCATTTAACATCAACTTAAAACATAATCAAGTTAAATTTGATTAAAATTTAAGAATTACTAGTTTGAAACAACCAAATTTAAATAATTTATTAATAGATTCAATTTGACACTGACTCATTTACAGCAACTTTAATTATATAACAACAATAAAAAATTATAAATCCCTTAATTATGAGCTATATAGCAGATCGAGGGTTGAATTTATTATATGTTATATATATGTATGTATATAATATATATTTATTTATCACATCAAAAAGAATAAGTTTGTGATGATTAAAAAACAAGCAAATAGTCATGTGCCTGCAATCGTGTGGCAATCACTCAGTGGTTGATTCTGTATAGATGCGAGTTGTCTAGATTCCTTTCCACTAGGATGCATAATTTTTGTTTTTGTAACCATCACGTAAGCTGTCTTCTTCTTCTTTTTTCTTTTTATTTTTCTTTTTTTGAGAGAATTAATTTAAGCTGTCTTCTAGTGTAAAGGAATTCCACCAACAAGATTCCAACATTTATACAGAGTCTTAGGGTTCTATAAATATAGTATCATTTGAGCCTCTAACTCCAACATGTGTCAATACATACATACATAGTTTGTTATACATTTATTATCAGCTACTATCTTGTCTCTCCATGGCTTCCCTGGCTTTTCCAGCAGCCGGATCTTATGTTTCGCCGTCGTTTATGACTGTTTCTGATAAGTCCGACCATGTTAGAGATGGGTCTATCTTTGACAAGCCTCCCAACTTGTCTAAGAAACAAAACACTCGAGGCTTAACCATCGTGAATGTTGCAACCAAATTGCCTGCAATTGTTCCTCCACCCAGAAAAGAAATCGCCAATGACCGGAAGCTTGCAGCATGGACCAGTGTCCGCCAAGGAGCGTTGGGAAGGGGAGCTTGTTGTTGAAGGCCAAATACCACTGTGGCTGGTATATATCCTAAATCATAATCTCTATCTCATCAATATATGTATATGTGTGTGTATATATCTATATATATATATATTATGTATGTATGTATGTATAGGATTGTTAACAATGTGTGTATGTGTGTTTGTGATTCACAGATTTCATGATGCTTACGTAGACGTTGTCTCATTCCAATTTTTTTTTTTTTTCAAATGCTCTTGTAATATTAAAATTGTAACTGTGATTAAATTAATTTTTTGAAATATTCACTTTAAGCTGTATAAATATTTATAATTTAGTACACGAACAAAAACCAAAAATAGTTAAGCCTTTTTTCTCTACTTATGATTATGAGTAAATTAATTAATTGCATGCAGAGTGGGACGTACCTGAGAAATGGTCCAGGCTTGTGGCACATAGGAGACTACAACTTCCGGCATCTATTCGACGGCTACGCCACCCTAGTCCGGCTTCACTTCGATAACGGCCGGCTGATAATGGGTCACCGACAAATAGAATCGGAAGCATACAAGGCAGCAAAAAGGAACAACAAACTTTGTTATCGTGAATTTTCTGAAGTCCCTAAACCAGATAACTTCCTAGCCTATATTGGTGACTTAGCCAATCTTTTTTCCGGTGCATCGTTAACCGATAATGCTAACACCGGCGTTGTTAAATTGGGCGACGGACGAGTTGTTTGTCTCACTGAGACCATCAAAGGGTCAATAGTGATTGATCCAGACACATTGGAGACATTAGGGAAATTTGAGTATAGTGACTCTTTAGGTGGTTTGATTCACTCGGCACATCCGATAGTGACCGATGCAGACTTCTGGACATTGTTGCCAGGATTTGGTGAATCCGGGGTACTTGGTGGTGAGGATGGCGCCGGGAACGAATGAGAGGAAGGTGATCGGAAGGGTGAGTTGTCGGGGCGGACCGGCACCCGGCTGGGTCCACTCGTTCCCTGTGACAGAACATTATATAATTGTGCCGGAGATGCCATTGAGGTATTGTGCCCAAAATCTACTGAAAGCTGAGCCCACACCACTTTACAAGTTTGAGTGGCACCCTCAATCCAAGGGGTTTATGCACGTTATGTGTAAAGCCAGTGGCAAGATTGTGAGTCCTCTTTCTGTCTCTTTCTCTTTCTCTTTCTCTTCATATTTTGTCGAAGAAAGCTGTTACTCATTTCAATTATTTTTTTTTTAATTATAACACATTATGTCACATCATTATTGAAATATAAATTGAAAATAGGTAATGTTATTCGATTAAGAGATATATTTCCTTCCAACATCTCAATTGATGTGATATAACAGTGACAATTTTATATATATATATATATATATATATATTGATTAATGTACACAAAATAAAAATATATATACCCATCAGATCCTCTCCATGATAGTTTTTTTCTAATTTTCTTTAATGGGACCGTTGTGCATGTCAAATCATGCGTTTGATTTTAAAAAATTAATTAAAATACTTTTTGAAAAAATAAATAAAGATTCATTATTGGAGAGGGGTGTGTCCTTTCAACAGGTATGTGAAGTATTAATTGAAATGAATAAACTATAATTGAAACATATATTAATATATAAACTATAATTAATATATATATATATATACATGCAAATTAATATATAAGTTTATTTTACTTGAATTGATATATGGTGTTATATATTATGTGGTATTTAAAAGAAAAACATGTATGTCAAATTTGTAAAGGTGGCAAGTGCGGAAGTTCCACTGTACGTGACATTTCATTTTATCAATGCCTACGAAGAGACGGACGAAGACGGGAGGGTGACGGCAATTATCGCCGACTGTTGTGAGCATAACGCCGACACAACAATATTAGAGAAGCTCAGACTGCAGAACCTCCGCTCATTTACCATTGAAGACGTCTTGCCAGATGCTAGGTTGGTATACGACTTTATCTATTTACAGATCACACACTTGTGTGTATGTATACACTTATATAGGATCGATTTTATATAATTAAAAATCTAAAATGATAAAATGAAAGTTTCAGATAAAGTATTTTGTAATATTAATTTAATTTTTTAGATTGTATATATGTATTATTAATTTTGTAATCTAAAATTTAATTATTTTTTAATAATGAATAGTTATATATTGAATAAAATTGTAACAATAGAGTTTTTATATAATTTTTTATATAAAAATAAAATATTAGAGTACAATATGTATAAAATTTTATTAATAGAACAAGTTTTTTTTTATAGTCTTTATTGAACTTTTTTTATAGAATTAAATTTTTATTATGCTTAAACTTTTAATTTGATTATATAATAAATACATAAAATTTGAAACTTTTTTATATAGAGACTTTAAAGCTATTATTTTATTAACTTGTGAGTGTGTGTGTATATATATATATATATATATATATAGACATGTATATTTTATACAATATATCATTTGTTTGCTTCTGGGAACATATTCTTATAGAACTTTTATTACGTCGGTAATGAGCTCATCTTTTTGATCTCTTTGTGATCTCCAAATTGTTAGGAGGGGCACTTCTTGTATCACTTATGTATAGGAGGTGCCCAGCCATGACTAGTTTATAACTATTTCCATTTCCTTGCCTGCGTGCATGGGGTTGCTCAATGGATTAAGAAGTTAGGGGCACAACAATTTAAAAAATAAAATTGTAGGAGAATTTGTTATGAAAAATTTTGAGAGGAAGCAACTCTTAATTGTTTTAAAAAAGTTATTATAAATAAAGATAAAAAATTTAATTTTTCAAAATTTTGGACCGCCTAGGCTCCAGGACCGCCGCTGGGGTTGGTATATAACCTAATATGACCTGTACTATTGAAACCAACCAACATGTAACAAAGGGTGTGTGTGTATATATATATATATATATATATATATATAGAGAGAGAGAGAGAGAGAGAGAGAGAGGCAGAGAAAATTAGACATCAATTGTCATGCTCCCCTGACTAATTTTTGTGCGATTTATCTTTTTGTCAAGCTCATAGTTGAATTTCATATGCAAAAAAACTAAGTTAAACGAGAATTAAAAACTATCTCGTTATCATTTTATAGCTTAATTAATATTTTATTCAAGAATTTTTAAGTCGACGCACTATTCATACTTATAAATTGATCAACTTGATAGTAGTTTGGATTTTTGGAAGTATGAGAGGCAAGCAAAAAGCATATTTTAATCAAACGTCAGCTTGACAAAATTGAAGTCCTAAAAGAAATTACTAAAGGAGTGAATGAATACTTATAATTACGTGTGTGTGTGTGTGTGTGTGGATGATTAATGGAAGAAGTGGGGGATGGATGACAGGGTTGGGCGTTTTATAATACCCATGGATGGCAGTCAGTATGGGAAGTTAGAGGCAGCACTTGAACCCGATGAACATGGGAGGGGCATGGACATGTGCAGCATAAACCCAGCTTACTTGGGCAAGAAATACAGATATGCTTATGCCTGTGGTGCCCAACGCCCTTGCAACTTCCCCAACACCCTCACTAAGGTAAAATTTAATCCTTCTAAGTTAACCAACATATTGTGTGTGTATCAAAGGGGACGCGATGTGTGCTAACTGTTTCTCTTAGTATAGAGTAACGTTATATATAATGATTTTTCTTAATTCAAGATTACATGTAGATTATCCAAGTAGCTCATATAAATGAAATAAAAAAACCGTTATACATAATATTTTCCTCAAATATATTAGTGTTGGAAAATATTGTCTATGATTATTTTTTACTCCATTTGTAAATTATTTTACACAATTTTTAGACACAAAAAATTGAAAGTACCTTGCAAAACCTAAAAATGACTTGGTTGCTTTTTTTTTTGGCAAGCCCTTTTTCAAATATATCCTCCAACTCATATGTACAAACGAACAACATGTAAATATAAAAATATATATACATACACATGCATATACACGCACATGATGTGTATATATAAATTTATGTGTGTGCGTATATAAATTAATTTATATATACACACTCGTGTGTGTGTGTGTGTGCACGCATTTGTATATGTACATTTATATACAAGTTTATATAAACTATCTTGGTATATTATGCAAGAATTGATAAATTATTTTTAAAACTTCAACCAAACACCCAAAAATCAGTTGGAAAATAAACTTTTTTAATGTAAAATATTTTAGGTCAAAACAAATGGAGTGTTAATGTCAAGCATTTTAGGAGGTTTTTTTTCACTTTCTTTTTCTTGTGAATGTGGGTTAATGATTTTAATTTTTTCGCAGCTTGACTTGGTAGAAAAGAAGGCGAAGAACTGGTGCGATGAGGGTGCCGTGCCCTCTGAACCATTCTTTGTGGCTCGCCCTGGTGCAGTTGAGGAAGACGATGGTTAGTTAATATATATTATGCACCTTACCATTTTCGTCCATTCCAAAAAACTACAAACATTATTTCGAAAATACATATATTAAACCATTTTTTTTAATTCTAACAAATATATATATATGACCACAGGCGTAGTAATCTCAATGATCAGTGACAAAAATGGTGAAGGTTATGCACTGATATTAGATGCATCCACATTCGAAGAGATTGCAAGAGCAAAATTTCCTTATGGTCTTCCATACGGGCTGCATGGATGTTGGGTTCCGAAGAACTAGAATCATATATTCATATGAAGAGCTATGAGAAATCAGAGAGTAACAAAACTGTTTTCAGACTGATTTGCTACATGGACCATATCTCATGGGTATAGTTAGTCCCTGTAATGCTGAAATAGTGATCACTAGCTTTATAAGTGTTTGTAAAATAGTAGTATTGTGAAGGAATGAGTGAAAATGTTGGGTTGATTAGTGATTTTAGTCTAGTATGCAAATCTCAATTCATCTATGAAGTTTTATTTCAAAGATAATGAATCATCTGCAGAATATCCAACACTTCTGTGCAAAATCTGAACATTCAGTACATAAGGTCATGCAGCCTCAAATAGTTGAAATAAAGCTGAGTTAAGTCGAGTACAGATAAGGCCACAGTTAGACAACAATTGGGAAAAAGGGAGAAGAAAGCCTCGCGCGCGTGCATCTGAAAAATCTATAATGCAATTGATATGCTTCACCGCCGGGATCTAAAAAAAATAACCTCAAATTATTAATAAAGGAATTGTGACAATATACTGTCTGAAAACAAAATGGGTAATTCAAATATTTGCTCTTCTTACAAAACCTTATGAGAGAAAAATACTCCTCTAAAAGATGATCTATAAGCAGTGGGTCATGCCTGAACTTAAATCAGATCTCCTGAGCTACAATGAACAACTCTCCCATTACATATGAAGGAAAAATAGAACCCCCTACTTTACCCACGAACCTAAAGATAAGAGTGCAAGACAAGCAGCTCCAGAACCAAGGTTCCATTGCTGAGATGGTAACCAGAAGTCTGAGTTTGATCACTTCTGGTCCGTATATACAGCATCAACATCATCAAGTTCAAGTAAATTGGACATGAGTTCCTTGTTCAAGCCCAGAGCCTCATCATCCACCTGAAACCACAAACGCATTTGTGTAACCTTTTTTTTCTCTGAAAATGGATAGGAAAGCATGAATACTGCTTGGGAACTTATATAAGATTTAAGAAAAATATATACAATCATAGAGAAGGCCAGACATGCTTCATGGTTTACTTGGGATATGCAAACTGCCATAACAAAAAGAACTGGATTTTTAAAGTCTATCATAACATATATATCAAAAAATCATGTTAAATAAATCAGTGTAAGAAAAATCTATACAATCATAGAGAAGACCAGACATGCTTAACGGTTTACTTGGGATATGCAAACTGCCATAACAAAAAAGAATTGGATTTTTAATGTCTATCATAACATATATATATATATATATATATATATATATCAAAAAAATCATGTTAAATAAATCAGTGTAAATTGTGAGTGCCCCCCCCCCCCAAAAAAAAAAACAAAAAAAATGGATTGTATACTGCATTTAGTGTTTTGGAGATCTACGTCTAAAAATTAATTTCCTAATAAAAGTCCAAAGCTATCATGTTCTTGTTGATGTCACAATTGAAGTTATGCATAATATGAGATGAATGGAGTGCGTGTTTCCAGCCTATATAGGGAAGGTCTCCCAAGTAGATGACGGAGAGGTCTTGTCACTTGTCTAGTCAGGCATGTAGTAATCATTGGCAGGCAGACTTCCTCTATTTCAAAAGAAAATGAAATCTTGGGAAAGGAGAGTGTCAACAATATGGGATGAGGTGTATGTCATAAGGATTGTAAAATTAGTACCTTATGGATTTAAGTTTCGCATAATAAAGATAAGCTGAGCTCAACTAGCCTAACCCAAGAATTGGCCTCCCAAAATTAAAAGTAACATATTAGTTAGAAATTTTGCTTTCCTTCATTTTGGAGGCCAAGAAAAAATATCCATTCATGTGCCATGAAAGCTACGGAAGCCTGAGTATACTAGAACCATTTCCAAGCATATATGGTTTTACCAAAGACTGAGAGCTATAGACTACAGTAGCTTCTTTCATTTTGGACAAATTCTGTGGGAAGAAACTAAAAAAATTTCTTAACGATCCTCCCCAGCTATATTATTGAAGAAAGCTGTAGAACATGCCAGTCTTATGCTGGACTAACATTTCAATTTAACCAAATGAAGCCCTTTGTAAAAGAAATACTGCCATCCAATTTCAAGAGCTTTATCATTTAAAATAGTTGATCAAACCCAGTGCCAATACAGGTAGTCAGCTGGTTGCTGCCTAGCTGTACCAAGGTCAGACAACCAACCATTAAGATGGATTTTAGGTGCCAACCAACCGGGAGCAATGGGGTGCGCACCGCACACATACCTATTAGCAGAATGTGAGTGTTTTCCCATTATAAAATTTACCAAAAATTTCTATATTAGATATAGAATGGCTAGGCCCAAAAAACTGTGAGAATTGAATCAAAGTAATCTAAGCAGAAGAGTGGTTTTCTTCTGTATCGTGACCAAGGAACAAAGAAAAGAAGCAATTAATAATTGTTCAACTTCTTCTATCTATTCCCTCCACCCCCAAAAAAATAAAAAGGAAAAAGAAAGAAAGAAAAGCTTAAGTGTGCCAAGACACACGAATGGTTCTTGAATTAAACCAGCTAAAATATGCCATTACTTTTGACGTACTTTGTTTCCAAATTTTAGCTAGATTTGAAAATGCAGAGATTTTTACAAGCATTTGTACATGTTACATGGAAATAGGCACGATGTGATACAAATACACCAGCAAAATAATTTTTTAAAAAAATTAGGAAACTAACACAGCACACGTGTATGAACACACACACACACACATGCTTGTGTGTATTCACACTCATAATTACGACGACTCCTCTTTTCCACCCCCACTCCTTTGATTAAAACCCTCATTTAACTTAATCCTATTTCCGAATATGGTCAAACCTTCATAATGAACTTTATGCAAACCATTAAGCTGATTTTCTTTACAATTCCTCTTTTTTTTTTTTAATATTACAAGAAGGCCATACCCCACTGTTCAAGCTATCCAACACATTAGAACAGTCCAAGAAGTGCCGGGATACCAGCTAAGTGTCCAAAATTATGAATTTCTAAAATTATGAGTTGGCATTGCTTTAGACCACTTTGTTGGATACTGAAGAGCTAGTTTTGCACGACTAAATTTCGTAAAGAAGTGGAGAAGATAAACATTTCCATTCCACTTGATTCCACCTTATCCCACTTGATAAGAGTGACTATAGTTGCATGGGGTATTTATTACATGCATCTGCTACAATCATACCGCCTCCACAAGACAACTTTCCAAACTACTTAAATTCCCCATCTTGACTCTTTTATTTTTTTTGGTCTGGGCCACCTCGATGCATGAATAATATCTTTCTAGAACTATCAATGACACCCAAATCTAGAACTTTCTAGAACCAAATATAAACTGTTAGACCCAAAATCTAGTCTTTCACCAAGAGTATGAAAACATTGGAGATGTGTTAGACACGTGTCAAAGAGTTCTTAGAAGTTCCTGTGTCCAAGATGAACGCAGATCCTCTTAGAAATGTTGCTGCATCGTAGTTATTGGTTTAAAAAAGTTTGACATGTATGATTTTGGGTAAATTAACTGGTTTGATAATTCAATGTAACAGATAATATGAAATTCTAATTAAGTAAACAAATTGAAGGATGATTGAGATTTATTTGTATCAGTCACCTCAGCAACCACCTGGGCACTCGGTGACCTCCTGGGTTATAGCTGGTCTGCCTGGGCTACTTGACAGAACTGATCACTTGTTATCTTTATGAATGTCCAGAAAGATGTCGTAGTAGCTTGGCGTAGAAATGGAAGGAAGGGAGAAAAGTGGACTGCTGCTCGGTAGAAAATTTTGAAATAGTTAATGTTAATTCAAAGCAATGTGGCTAGAGAAAATACTAAAGTAACTAAACTATATAATTCAAAGTTTTCTCCTTACAACATGCCTAAAGTTTGACTAGCAGTTTAAGTATCCATGTCAAGGTAAAATCTCTCTCTCACACAAGCCTAAGATAAATTAGTGTCCTTTTAATGTAAGTTAGAAGCAATAATACAATGAGGTTGGTTTGATACTTGATATAACAGCAGGATTGATGATATGCTTTAGGATTACCTTAGATTAATCGATATGAAGTAAGCACCTTCAAAATATTCAACAATACATTCACTTAACAGTTAAATGTGTGTGCATTGGTGCCTAATAAATCTGTTACTAGACAGTAATAGTAAACTTGAAAGAGATGGTACAATTAAGCTCAAGTAAGATTATCCCAGCATGAGAAGTGAATGGCATGGAAAGTTAGTCTGCACTAGTGACGTACCTCAATAAGGGTTACCGGAAGTAGCTCAGATCCATTATCCTGTTCAAAAGTTATTCCTTCCTCACGTAGTTTTGACAGTATTGCTGCATAGTTCTCTGCTGAACTCACAACTTTGTAATATCTACCCAAGAAAGAAACAACCAAACCTTAGAACTCTTGGAGCCACAAAATCTCTGAGAAAACTCAAAAACTTATGTAATTTCTTCTTATGACCCTACTGCAAACATGATTCGTGTTTGAAATGAAGAATATCTATATCTACAACAAAGAAAGACACATGAGGGGGAAATTTTCAGAAGATAAAAAGCAAAGAATATCAAAACACGTGAAGGGGAAATTTTCATAAGATAAAAACCAAAGAATATCAAGATAATATCTATGTCTCACATCCTCACAAAATAAACCAAAGAACACAACAAAGGAATTTCTTCAGATCATCAGGCCGACCCCCACCCCCCAAAAATAAGAACCCCAAAAAAGGAAGAAAAGAATATTACTTAATTTGATACTAGGGATACCAAAATCTTGGAAATAGTTAGAGAACCCACACTGTTCATTAAGATATAAATAAAAATAGTTAGAGAACTCAACAACCACACTATTCCTCTGGCGCTTTGTTAATATACTATACTTTTAGCGATAAAAAAAAAAGATTTATACTTCTACAAGAATTAACTCTATATAAACAAAGAACAGTATTTTCCAGATATTACATGATTGTCAATCATTAATCACACAATACAACACAACATAATACAACATGACAGCAAATATACTGAGAATCATTTCATCTAATTACGCAATTTCTTTTTGATAGGTAAGACACACGCCATCTGTCCCAATTAAGAATTGAACCCTCAACCTCCTTTTCGAGAGGTGGAGAAGATACCAGTTGAGCTAACGCTTGGTATTTTATCTAACTACACAAAGATTACCCTTTCCCAACCACTCATTTTAAATTGAAAGAAACAAAGCCTACACGAAGATATGGAAAACATACTTGTAGACATTGTACAGAAAAGATTCTAATCAAAGCCCAAAGGCACCTAAATTCAGTATAATGTTATAAGGGTTGAACATGGTTTTATGCTTTCTGCCAATCAGGTCCCTCAAACTTACGAATCTTCAAATTCTTATACCATGTCATTTATTAGGAATCTTCAAATTCTTCTACTATGTCACATAAACAGAACAGTTCATTCTCTACCTTTTATCATCATGTTTAATGCCAGGTATTTTCTACCTTTATTTTGTTTCCACAAATCAATGCAGCCAAAGGACCTAGTACATCTCATAACTGAAAAATGGAGTTTCAATTGTGTGTCAACACAGAGGGGGCACTACTTGGTGCAATGGTAAAATGCTCCGGCTATCAAGCTTGAGTACTTAGGTTCGATTCTAAAAGCAACCACTATATACAAAAATATTGTCGAAGACTAAGTGTATCTACAGTCTACCCAACACCTTACATAAGCAGGACCAACATTGGATAATTGTCTTTTTATCCTTCAAAACACCATATCAAATACAAAAGGTTTATCAAGATAAATGATTCTCCATTTAGCCTTATTTTTACTTATATGGTTTTTTTTTAATTAGCAAAATCCCATTGAAGAGTGCGAAAAAGAGGGGTGCAACCCAATGCCCAAGGCTCTCGCCACTGTGAGATCTAGGGAAGGTTGGATGCAAGGAATAAAATATTGATGAAAATGATATATTGCAAGTCATAAAATACAAATATATCAATGGATATATCGTAATTACATATAGATATCGCAATTTTTTTTTAAAATGATGGATATTAATTTCAAATCATGAAAATTTTGAATAAAATTGTTTGAACTATTAGTTGGGAATCTAGGATGATAATGCATCATTTTAAGTCAATATATTACAAATAAAACATATATTTAATAAGTATGTGAAATTTAAGGTAAAAATATGAACGCTAATGATAATATAAAGAACTCTAATCACTATAATATATATAAGTTTAAATGTATATAATTAATTACATGTTATATAACTAATTGTTCAATCGATACCAAACGGAGTCCATATGTGATACAATTTAAAAGTATTATTATTTTCCCCATTTAAAACACATATTTCATATTAACTACAAGAATTGAAAAACTCAATTATTAAAAAAAAAATCAGCACTTAGAGCATCTCCAAAAGCCTCTTCAAAGCAACTCTTCAAAATTGAAACCCAATGTGGCACTTTGAAGAGTTACTTTTTGTCTAGCATCTCCAAGAGACTCTTCAAAATTTAATATTTTATTATTTTTATTTTTTAACATTATTTAGTTTTGTTTCATTTTATTTAAACTCCCTCTAATTTTTTAAAATTATAATTTAAATACCCTTCAAATTTATTTGAAACTTAAAATTTAAATTCCCTCCAATTATATTCAAAATTTGAAATTTAAATTCCCCCTAATTTCATTTGAAATTTAAATTTAAAATTTAAATTCCCTCTAATTTTTATCTATAAATGCAACCACTTCTCTTTCATTTTCATTCAACTTTCTCATATTCAAGACATCTCTCAACTTCATTTTCTTCATTCCAATTTTCTTATTTACTATGAAGACGATTTTTTTATGGATATACTTCTTGATGACTCCGATTTTGATGATGAATTAGAGATGTTGGTAATAGCTACTATGGAAGAAGAGCAACTTGAAAGGGAGACACGATCCATAAACTAATTTTGCTTCATAGTTTTTCAATTACTTTCAGTAGGAATTTCGGATTGTGATGCCATTTGTTTCTATCTTCTTTTTATTTTATCTAGTTTCCAATTTTGGGCTCAATTACAAAAGTCCAAATTTTGATTTTATCTGAATTTTCCTAATCTTATTAGAATTATCATCGTAGTTGTGGTTTTCTTGTCAACTTAGTAGTTTCTTATATCTATAAATATGATGTAATAGAATTCGATTATTCAAATTTCATTAATAATATTCAGATTTCAAATTTTAAAGAATTTTAATCTTCTTGTGTGATTGTTCTCCGTAGTAAATATTGAATATAGATAATACCTATTACCTTCAAAGAACACTTATGTCATATGGATAATCAAGATCATCATATTCTTTTAAAACAACTCCTATCGAGGAAGGATGATCTGTGACCAATCTACCAAGTTTCTCTTCAATCGAAGGAAGCCTCCATTGGGAAGAAACAGATGTTACCTAGCTAACAAAATCAATTATAAGAAAATAAGTAGAGAAAAACACAAAAAAGTACAAACTGCACTGAGTGAATAGTGAGTAGCAAGCCCACAGGCAAGCATCTCTACTCCCTAAGTGTGTCCCTAGTTAGAGCCAAGTAATATTATACGATATTATGCGATATATCGCAATATGTGACCGATATTTTGTGAATTTCTAGTCACACGAATATTATCACAATTGCAAAAAATTTGATACATAGAATGATATATCACGATATTTTGCAATATTTTATTCCATAATTGGATGTACTCGCAGCCATGGTTTTAAATAACAGCAATTACTTATCAATTTATTGACCATCTGATACCGATGTTGGCCGATATATAGATATGACTAAAATTTACAGCCGTATCGGTCGATACTGTTACATATCAACCGTTACGGCTAGTTATGGGCCATTATAAGACTGTTACAAGACTATTACAATTATTTGAAGTTTTTTTTTTTCAGAATTTTAATTTTCTTTGAATTTTTATTTTTTTTGCATAATTCTTATGATTTTTATTTTTATAAGATTTATATACAAAAAAGATACTTAACAAAATAATTCAAAAAAAATTGAAATGAATTACCAAAACATTCAAGTGAATATGAACTCAAAAAGACCTTTTGGCCTCAAAATTTTTAAAAAACTTTTACTTCATCACTAATCACACTATTGATTTTCATGCTTATAATTATTTTTTGTTATTATTTATATTACTTGTTGTAATGATATTCAAATTAAATGATACTTCTCATTATTTTAACTTTAAAAAATTCATATAAAATAATTAAATATCTTCTTAAGTGTTATTTATAAGAAAAATATTTTTTGGGTGTTAGAAAATTAAAAAATAATAGTAAAAAATTATTCAAATGTGATAATTATAATCAAGATATATGTATCAATGACTTTTTAGAGATTTACTAGTATTTGAAAAAAATTCACGGTTGCAGTTTCCGATTCCCTTTACAAATGACCCGATACTCCCGATACTGTTATACCGCAACCGAATCATATCCTACGACCGCGATTTAAAACTATGCTTGGAGCCTTGTCTCCGCAAGCGGCTACAAGAAAGGGAAAAAAAATGATAAGTAGTCTACTCTCCCTCATAGGCCCACCAATCTCTCCTCCCTAATGAACAAAATCAAGTAGGATAAAGCAAAATCCCAAGCCTTTTACACTCTCCCTAGAGTGCAGCCCCTACTCGAAGATGATTACTGATAATGATCTCTGTCACAGATGCAACCCTAAAAGAGAAGACTTCTTAAATGTTTTGAGAAACTATCACAAGACCAAGGAGATATAGGAACTCTGCTCCTATCCAGCTGACCCACATCCTTTTTAAACGCGATTTCCACCACCTGGACAAGAAACAATATTTCCCAAAACCTCACTTCCCACTTTTGCTTCACCTCCCCTAGCATCACATTTTCTTACTACTCTTTGGCCAATTTAGAAGTGCAGAAATCTGGAAACAATTGAGAACATCTACAATCCTGTCCATGAAACCCTGAGATCCATAAAAATGTTAGCCTGTGAATTTAAGCAAGCCTATCCTTTGGGTAATTGCTGTAAACCTCCAAGAGCCCCTGTTCTTGTTGCCTGGTTTAAATCTCCCACAGGTCGGGTAAAACTTAATTCAGATGGTAGTGTTACTCTGAATCCTAAATCGGTAGCTAGTGAACTATGAAGCACAAACACTCTATTTTGACTCACGTGGCCGTGTTGGACACCGACACTCTCGGACACCTTCCGGACACGTGTTGGATGCACGAAAAAAGAGTGTCCAATTTTTTTTTCCTAAATTTCAAACATGCTTGGGACACTTTTTCTTTTTCTTTTTCTTTTTCTTTTTTTTTTTTGGATTTTTTCCTTTTTTTCTCCTTAATTCTTTTTTTGGTTATATATACATATATATTTTCTATGTAATAGTTAATAAATTTATTTTGAAACTTGAATCATGTATATTAATAATTAAATAGAGAAGATCTTGAATTTTTATTTAATGACTTTATTATTTTAATATTTTAATAATATTTTTTGTGATTTGTGTGCTTTTATATCAATTTTAATTGAAATAACGTTAGATTTTTATTATATAGTCATATAAAAAATATAAAAAAAATTCTATATATTCAACGTGTCTCTAACGTGTCCGTGTCCTACGTTTTTCAGAAATGACGTGTTAACGTGTCCATGTCGTATCGTATCCTATCCATGTCTCAGTGTTCGTATCTGTGCTTCTTAGCTAGTGAAGGTTTCCCCAAAGACAATTGGGGAAATTGGATTGAAGGTTTTATATGCAAGACAGGAAACTGCTTTATTGCCATGGCAAAATTATGGGGTCTCAGACAGGGGTTCATCATAGCTTGGGATAAAAGAATCCCCAAAATTGTTATAGAAACCAATTCTGAGGTTTTTCTTCACCTAACCTCTAATGCTAAATCGGTGGCTCTCCCTGTTGGCAATCTCATTGAGGAATGCAGAAAACTGCTAGCCAATCCTTGGCAATTCCAAGGATCAAAATTTTGTTTCACATTGTTGTTTCGGTCACCCAAAAAAATGAAACATTTCGGAAACGTTTCGAAAATATAGTGGAAACAATGAAAAAAACTAAAATATGTAGAAACACTTTGAAATCATAAAATAAAATATACGAATGTGCAAAGATAAATAGTATAATTAATTGTAAATGTTTTAAGAAACATGTCCATCCACAAGAAGATATTAAGGTGAAATTGAAAAAAAAAAAACGTAAATGCAAATGAGTTATTAATACCAAATAACTCTTTATTAATTAAAAACTAGTATAAAAAATTAGAGCTAATTTTTTATATAATATGAAATTATTATATATTTATTATAAAATATGTAAAATTATTATAATTAAATATAATACCATAACATAATAAATATATACTATGTAATATCCACAAATTAGACAATTTTTTTTTTAAGACAATTTGACAGAAGTTAGATATAAAAAAAAATAAGTAAAACAAGTAGTGATTTAAATCTATTATAATTAGTAACTAAGTATAAAACAAATAGCAATTTAAACCTATTATAATTAACTAAATATTAAAATAATTGTTTATCTATACTTTATTTTCTCTATTACTTTTCTATTAATTTAGGAAAAATAATAGAAATATCTTCATTTTGAGTCTTAATCCTTGAAAAATAAATGGATATTATCTTATGCTAACTTCTATAATTATTATATATACGAAAGAAATCTTTCCACTAGTTTCGGTATATTTCCATAGAAACAGTTTTGTTTCGATGGAAACATATGAATTTCGGTATTCTACTACTATTTTGTTTCGGTTCTCTGAGAAATGGAAACATTTTGGCCGTTTCGATTGAAAAAAAAATGAAATGTTGATCCTTGGGCAATTCAAACTTCAACACATCCCAAGGCAAGGCAACAAGTGTGCAGATTACCTTGCTAATGAAGGCCAAAATGCTGAAGCTAGAGTAAATGTTCTGATAGGCCCTATGGGGATAAGAAATCTGCTTTGGGAGATTTTACTTGGTCTGGCCTCCCTTTGTGTTTAGATCTCTTAGGCCCCCATTGCATTAGGACCTCTCGTTATACAATATTTAAGTGGCAGCCTCCCTGTAAACTTAAATTTAAATCTGTGCATGTGTGTTTACTAAAGATTTAAATACAAATAATTTAATTATCAAATATTAGAAGAGATTCAAGGGATTTTGGTATGGTTTTTCATTCCAACAAATAGTTTTAAGAGAAACTAATCATTATATATATAGTAAGAGGGGATGCCAATCCCACATCGAATTCCTAAGGCAAGGTTCAGGTGCTTATAAGCATCGGGCACCCCTATCTTGACAGCTAGCTTTTGAGATGGGTTCTACCCGCTGTGAAATGGTATCAAAGCCAAACCTGGATCCACCGGTGGTGGCGCCCACTACAAGATTGGCAACAAAGGGCCTTAACCCTCAGCATAAGGGGTACATCCCGCAAGGGCTCTGTATGCCAAACTGCACCTGCCCTGGAGTACAGGTTTACAGGCTCCACAAGTTTATGCCCTGTAAAGGGGTGAGTAGTAAGAGAGGATGCCAATCCCACATCAAATTCCTAAGGCAAGGTTCGGGTGCTTATAAGCATTGGGCACCCCCATCTTGACAGCTAGCTTTTGAGATGGGTTCTACCCGCTGTGAAAATATATATATATATACATACATATACATATATATATACATATATATATATACACACACACACACAGACACACACACATAAACATATACATACTTGTTAGTATCTTACTATACGCGATACGCATCTTACAGTTGTATCTTTTTACACTATATCTTACAATATGCAATACATATCTTACGAGACATTTCAATCCGCACAATACATGTGATACGGTAATCAAGCTGAACAACATCGTTTTGACCTCTTTTTGTTGTTTTGTTGTTTTGTTGTTTTGTTGTTTTGTTGTATATATGGAAACGTTTTTTGTTTTGTTTGGCCTCTTTGTAACGCTTAGAGATCTTTCCTCAAACAAGAAGAAAGAAAGTAAATATTTTGAGAAAATGATGATGATGATGATAATATCGATGTCATTAAAATTGGATATTAAGATGAAAATAGGATGGATTATAAAAATGAATAAATTTGGACTTTTGTCTTTAAATTTTGATATTGATAAGCTATGTTGGAACTTGGTTTATTAAATTTTACTTTGAAATTTGTAATATTTATAAATCTTGATTCTTGTATTGTATGGAATTTAAGTTGATTTTTTTTATAAGCAAGTTGAAGTGTTATTTTCATCATTCTATACACATTTTATACATTGTGTACATATAACATGATATAATATATTTGAAAAACAGGACAATTATGCTTGGGACATTATTTCTAGATAGTATGGACTATACACAGTATACAATACAACTAAACAATATTTAGAAGATATTATTTTTTGTATTGTATGGACTATAGATTATGGAATTTAATATAAAGTTTTGTTATGATAAGTGAATTGAAATGTTATTTCAATCATTTTTAACCATGTGTATATATATTAATATGTGTGTATATATTTATAATTTTTTTTTTAAATAATAATAATACGATACACATTTTTTGAAAACTGATAGGCCCTTCGATACACGTTTTGACAGCTATGTATATATATATATATATATATATATATATGAGCCAATGGCCCAAAACCCTTTAGCATCTCTCTAAAAGATCTTGATGCAATAATCCAAGAAGAATTTAAGAAGATGCTAAAATACATCAAACATAGAAGAGCGTGGATTGAAGTGTTAAGCCAGCCTGAGGACATGAATTCAAAGGCTTGCACCCTGCATTTTGATAAATGAACTTTTCAAGTTTAAAAACCTCGAGATGTTTTACTTAAGCCTCACCCAGTATGAATTCTATCCACATGTAACCTTTTCACCTAAATCATAATAAATCTCTTTAGTACCCGACTACCTATTCTTCCTCAATTATACATCCTAGGAAAGAACTCTAGCCTCATCAAACCATAATTTACCCACATCACAAGGCATAAGTTCAGGTATGATTCACCCACAAACCAAGGAATAAAACACCAACAATGAATGTAACAAATTTTACAATGAGAAGAAGTTGTGCATAAGAATGATTGAACAATGTGAAAAAACAGTGATCAAAACATAATTTATACAAAGAAATAGTTAGCTGGTACCTCTCATGCCTCTCTTCTTCAGTGTCATCTTCATACATGGGAGGTTCAATGACATCGTCAGCACCAGCATCTAAAGCAATGGCAAGGATCTGGTCTTTGTCAGCATCGGTGACTTTTATATTTACAACCCGAGCACGTTTGAACTTGAACATAATGGATCCTGGATCTGCCATCTTTCCGCCACAGTCCTTTACCACCTCTCTAACAGCTGCCACCGATCTGTTAACTTTATCTGTTAAGACCTCAACTATAATACCAACTCCACCAAAACCATAGACCTGAATATAAAAGAAGCACTAATTTTAAGATATGAAAACATTTTCCAAATGTATCGACATCATAAACATACAAAGAGTATCATTTTGAAGAAACAACATCCCTTTTTTTTTTTTGTGTGTGTGGAGGGGGAGGGCGACAAGAGGAGGATTCTATGAGCAAGGAGATAGCCTGAGTTAAATGGATATGATGAATGAGGGTACACCACCTCATAATTTTTCTCAAGATAAGCTTCCTGTCCCTTCTCAGAAGCTCTCTTAATGTTGCGATCTAAGATTTCCTTGGGAACATCAAGTTCCTTAGCTTTCTCAATCACAGCAGCGAGAGCCATATTTGACACAGGATTGGGACCACCCTTCTTGACACTGCATTATCCAAAATGGATTCATTAACATCAGATATTGAGGACATACAAAATCAGAGGCCCACTAGCTATATTACTTCGTGATAGCATCACTTATCATTCACCGATTCATTCAGGATGCAAAAATATTAATGACAAGGGCTTGTTCTCAAGTTCTTAGGCTAAGGACTAGCAGAGTGCCCAAGGATCCTACCATTGCATGGTCTGAGACTCTAAGGAGGATTCAATGTAAACAGCCTTACCCCCACAAGCGGAAATATTCTATGCTTTCAGCTCCAAAAGGGGGTTAAGAGCAACTAACTTACGCAGATACAACTTCCTTCCCAATTTTTGAATACAGCTTTGCCTTCTTTGCATCTTGAGCCCCCTGCATTTGAGGCACAGTTGTATAAACTAATAAACCGGAAGTAGAAGACGACAAAATTATTATTCACTGTCTATCTTAGTGAATAGAAACATTGCATCAAAATGACTCTTGCCACATAAGAAAGAGACATACAATCATGTCCACCCAACCCAATATTGAGATTTTATATCTGAAAATTTGCAGTCATTTTTGTTAGAGAAGAATACTTTAACTTACATCATCTCCATCCAGCCTAAATACATAGTCTTGTGTTTAACAAAAATCTATATCTTATTTGCAATAGAATTAGGGAGAGATAAAGACATACCAAATTATAGAACAATATTTGACTACATTAACTTATCCAAGTTAGTTACCCCAAAAAAAAAAAACTTATCCAAGTTCTTTCTAAGTTAATTGTGCCTACTACTCAACATGCTAATTTTTGCGCCAATTCTACTTATGGAATTAAGGGCAAGATAATATTCATTCTGTTGTAAAAATGAAAGCTAAAATAGATAAACCAGATTGTTGGCATTGTCAATATAGTCAATCAGTTCCAGGGGCAAAACTTTTAATATTTAGGCTGGATATGTACCGATCAAAAATATATATTTGGGCTGGATATGTGGCTGAATTTTTCTGGATTTAAGGACTTGGTTAGATGTTGGTGGATGAGCTATCAGGTCAGGGGTAATCCTAGGTATGTAATGGCTGCTAAAGGAGGACCTGAAAAAAGGAACAAGGAGGTTTCGGGCAGCAAGAGGCGAAAAAAGCTAGAGTTCTTCAAGGAATTAAGGATATAAACTCTAAACAGAAGACTGGATCATTAGAAGAAGAGGATAAAATCTGTAGAGAGAGGGTGAAAGGGAAGCTGAGAGGTATTTTGAAAGCAGAAGAAATTAGTTGGAGGCAATAGTCTAGAGCCTTGTAGCTAAAGGAAGGGAACAGGAATACAAGAATTTTTTCATCAGGTGGCGAATGCTCATCGTAGAAGGAATGAAATTGGCGAGGTGATGATCAATGGAAGAATTTTGTTGCAAGGGGAGGAAGTCAAGAGAGGTATTGCATCTTTTTATGAGTCTTTGTACAAGGAGACTCATGATTGGAGACCTATGATGGATGAAATGGAGTTTTACTTTATGGGAAGGGGAACAGAGGGTACTGGAGAGTCCTTTTACGGAAATGGAAGTGGTGGCAGCTTTGCAATCGTGTGAAGGTGACAAAGAGCCAGCTCGAAGACAGACTATTTATTTTGCACCAGAATTTGCATGTTGTCACCATTCTTTAAGGAAATGAACCTAGTCCTGGGAGGGAGCATTAAGAAAACACTGTTCCATCTTTGAACGAATCTCACGAAGTCTATCAGGTTTTTCATCGAACATGTGAAGGTCAAATTAAAGCACCAACCGAATATATTTCACAAAAATGTCAGCATGCTAACAAATGTATACAACTCATCCATGATCAAAACTATTCTCCACACTAACAGAATAATATCAGTATTAGTTTCAAGATTCATTGATTTTTTTTTTTTATAAGGAGGAGTCATTGATTTCACATTGGGGCGAAAACAATATAAACAATATTTCCCTCACTGTATATTCAAAACTCTCTAAGAATACATTCTTTCCCAAATCCCAATACAAGCATCTGCTTATACCATTTTGTGTGTGTTCTAGATGTGCGTGTATGTGTGTGTGTGTGTGTGTGAGAGAGAGAGAGAGAGAGAGAGGAGTATACCTTTCTGGTGGCAATCTTGCTGGAACGCCTGCCCATACAGACAGGAGAAAAAGTCCATATCTTTCTCTTAGGACCGATAGATTGGACTTCAAATGATGAGACCCATGAAGCGGCAGATGATATTATTGATGACGACGATGATAGTTTCCTACTTAGCAAACCAGTACCTGAACCATAAGCTCTATAATCACTTTTCAACTCTTCTAAACTGAAAATGAAGAAGAAGATTGAAATTGTTGAAGAAAAAAAAAAACAGGAAGATATCAATACATATATCAAACACATACAAGTTTAGAGAGACTTACTTTGAAGAGCGAAGGAGTTGGGACATTTGAAGGAAATCCCATTTGAGAATCTGTAAAGAAATGCTCCAAAAGCTCTAATTGAGTAAGAAGAGCCCATTTTGCCACAATTTTTTTATAATTCTTTTTCTTGTTTGGTCTCCTGTCCTTTAACTAGCAGTTTCAAAACAGTAGTACGCATGAAAATCCGAGGATGAAGCAGCCGGTGTCTTGTATACTCAGACCTAAATAAGGAGACGTGGCAATAGTAAGGAATTCCTTTTTCTTTTCCCTCTTGTTTATCAAAATTCTGATCTTTCGTCTACGTGGGTTTTTTTTTTTTTTTTTTTTTTTGTATTTGTTTTTCTGATCCAGGCAAATTTTTTTCTTATTTTTTGAACTCATAAAATTTTGGAGAGACATTTTTAACCAAATTTTATAATAGAATTATTCTTTCAAAAGTACGGTGACATTTTAATAGATGTCTTTTTAAAATTAAAAAAAATTGTATTAAGTTTTAATTCCTTTGATGGTGTAAATGAGATTAGTAATATAGACTTAAAAATGTCTTTTCAAAATAGGCGTTTACAGTTTTCTTTTTCTTTTTCTTTTTTTTCTTTTTTTTTGAAGTTGCCTCAATTAGAAACTTGCACCTTCCTTTTATTTTGTGCAAACTATCTCTTCAAATGTTTGCAATTTTAATTTTTTCATGCTTTCATTTTTTCATCCAATCTCTTCAAACACCTTTATTTAAAAGGAATGAGTGGTGCATCTTATTCTCAAGTCAGAATGACTATTTTTTTTTGGATATTTTTGCCCTCCTAAACTCTAAAATTTATTATTTTGAAACAAACAAATTAGTTTGATTCCGGTAATGTGTAAAGTATTTCTTAGCATAGTTATTAGAATCAAATCAAACAATGAATCAATAAAGAGATCAGTTCACGGTTCACTAGTACAACCGGTGGTTGAACCGGTTCAACTGATTTTATAATAAATATATTAAAAATTAAGAAAATAACAAGAAAAATATATTTTTTTTGAAAAAAATATTTAAAAAGTCCTTAAAATAATTTTTTCAATCCAAAAAATCCATGATACATTTTTTCTATCTAAAATATCCAAAAAAAAACTTCTAATACAAAAAAAATTCATTTGTCAACTTTCATCTTAACACTGTTAAAAATTATTATTGATTAAACCAAAATAACTTTCAAGATACATTTTAAAGAAATACTAAATAATAGATAAAACAAATTCTTCAATTTAAAAACAAAACATAACATTTTTTATTAATCTAGAATGCCTAAAAAATAAAATTTTACTTTATAAAATGTTATGTTTTTTGGGATTGAAATTTTTACTTTTTAGTATTTTTTTTCTAAAATATATCTTGAAGGTCATTTTAGTATAATCAGTAATGTTTTATAATGGTGTTAAAATGAAAGTTAACAATTTAAAGTTTTTTTTATTAAAAGTTTATTTGTTGGACTTTTTAGATAGAAAAATATGTATCATGGATTTTTTGGATTAAAAAATTTATTTTAAGGAGTTTTTAGTATTTTTCCCTATTTTTTATTATCTAGTGATAAATAACAAAATATAAGCATAATCATTGAAATTATCTTAATGTATAAGTTTAATATATTTGTATATAAAACAAAAATAAATGCAACAATATCTTATTTTATACTATATTTCATCAGTTAATTATCAAATATAAGAAGTTTTGTAAGAAAAAAATGTTGTAGATGATAAAAAGACAAAAGGTGGTTCAATCAATTTCTTTTAAAAATCGGTCGATTCACTCGATTTTTAAAAAAATAAGCCGGTTCAATTAGTTTTTTCCAATTCTTTAGCAAAACCGGTATTTTAATCGAACCGAACCAGTTTAATACCCGGTTCCCGGTTCAACCGATTCTGATAACTATGCTCTCTAGCCTTATATTTTTCCATCTGAATACTTGACACAACTACATTTATGGAAGGAGTGGCAAGTCTCAATCCACAGTTTGTTTGGCTATTTTTTGACATTTTTCCTCCAAGTCCTAAAATTCACAACAGTGGAAGATACAAGTTTGTTTCGGTCCCTTTAACATGGAAAGTACCCCTTCTAACCTTATATTTTTCCACTTGATCACTTCAAATACTTGTATTTATGGGTGAATGAGTGGTACATCACAATCCGAAATCAGTTTGAATATTTTTCAACATTTATTCCCTCTCCTAAATCCTAAAATTTATTATTTTGCCCCCACTATATTTATTTGATCAGTTCAAACATATATTACACATTAAAAAAAGATGTGAGAATAATAATATTATATATATATATATATAAAATATGTACAATATAGGTGTTTGATTTACATATACAAAAAAAAAAATGTTACATTTACGTATACAATAAATTATGTGAATTCTCGACAAAAAAAAAAAAAATAGAAACTAAATGCCACATGGTGGTCTCTTCTTCATCCTTGTAAGATGTCGGTCTTGCTCAATTGGGATAGGTTGTTGTGTCTCCTATATAAGCTGCAATGAACTAATGTATGTGGTTTGATGTCCTCTCCCATGACTTTTGCCCCTGGTATATACTCTGAGTGTCTATACCTATGTCTTCGATTGTGATTCCACCTGTGTTAGTCTCTCCATAAGATCCTCCTTAGATACAACATGGCCTAAATGAATTGGATAAGCCTATGGTGATGGTGACAGTCTCGAAAAAGGATAAGTCAGTTGCATGGTCACTGTCTACAAAGGTAAGGTTCACATTGGAGATAATCTCGACTCAAATGGTTGTTGGACCGATGAGACATCAAGTTGTTCAAAAGATTAGACCTCAATGGTATGTGTTGGTCAGAAAGGAATAAACCTTTTGTCTATCTAAGATGGTGAAGTTGGGACTAAGGCTGGCGCTTGGGCTCAATGAGGCTAGGGTCGGGGCTGGGGCTAGTGCTCGGACAAACTTCGTTCCTCATAAATGCCTCCTAAACAAGTAGAATACATTAATTAAATCTACTGTATAACCTCCCATCCCTTGTGTTAAGGATATAGCACCTTCAATGGTGTCATATGAAAGTTGGTAGATACGTGTGATGCCAAAGAATTATAATGTTGACATGAATTTAAATTAACAAAATTGACATAAACTTATATCGTACAAGTACCTCTCTAATTCTCCCCATTGGTTAGAGCCCAACCAATGGCCTATCAACAGGAGAACCAATGAGTTGACGAGTAATACCTCTATACTAGAGCATATAGGGGTCATTGTCATCCATCTGACTAGTGGCAGGCTCCCTAGTATTGAGGTGCTTGTAATGCTATCCTAAGAGGTCAATGTAATCCCAGTGAACCATCGACCAATCATACCCATGCTTCCTAAATCTATTAGTCGCATATATGTCCCGAATGGTATCACAAGTAGTTGGTATCCTCTAAGCAATACTAAACTGTGAACAAACATGATCTGGAAAATGCCACTCAACAATAGAGAAGAAGACTATTAGCAGTCGTGTAAGCCATATATCCTGACTTATGAGGCAATACTAGGAATGGCAACGGGGCGGGGTGACCCTTCCCCAACCCCGACCCCGTTTATATTTTCCACCCCCGACCCCTGCCCTGCCCCGCCCCGCCCAGCCCTATTTCGAGGTTTACCCCGACCCCGACCCTATTTATAATTCTCGACTTCACCCCATCCCGCCCTGAACCCCGATGTATATATTTTTAAATAAGTTACAACTTATATTTTGATAAGTAAATTATTATTTTTTTTGCCAAAATAACTAATACAAAAATATATATATATATATATGAGTGTGATATGAAAACCCTTAAAACTAATTTTATATAGTGTTATTTATTGGTAAATATAATGTATATAAAAATAAATAAATAAAAACTTAATATATAAATAGGGGCGAGTTCGAGACGTCGGGACGAGGTGATCATTCCCCGAATCCGCCCTAAACCCGACGGGGTTTTAAAAGCCATACCCCAACCCCGTTTATGAGCACCTCATACCCATCCCATTAGGGGCGGGTTGGGGCGGAGCAAATTATCATCCCTAGGCAATACTCTAGTAAGCTTGTGAGGTCATCTGTGATATATAGCTCCCATATCATCCAGACAACAAAAAAACAAGTTATTAGTTAACTTTTATGCTAAGATAACACAATAGTTAGACAAAATAATTATATACTTACCTAGTCATTCCTCTTCTGGTTTAGTTAGTCCTTATAGTGTCGCATGTGTGCCTCTCCAACAATTGAACATCACATCAATGCCAACCAAAAATTGAAATGTCTAAATAGGATAACAAGAGACAAGGAATTATAATATGACATAAATATAAATTTATATATGCACCCAAGTGGCCCAGCCAATAATAGGTCCACCACTCTTGTTGGTGGAGGTGTTTGAAGATGGATGTCATCTCGTTGGGGACAAATATATGCAAGCCTCTCCCATGCCCATAATTAGAGACATTATAACAATTTTTATATGGGTTTAAAATTTGATTATAAATGTCATACAAATCATCTATATAATATATAGTAGTCATAGTTGTAGTATAATAAGACGATCGCCTATATCTGATGCATCAGCGCTAATGACTAGACATAGCTCACGATATAGGCATGTTAAAGTGTCACTACCCCAGCTAAACATGCTCGTTGTATCCAAATTCCTGAACAATAGCAAGAAAAATAGTTATGCCTTGCTCTCTGACTTGTCCGCAAAGAGCAACCTCTTGGAGTAGAAAATGTGACTTGACGAAACACTAAATCATATGGTCATCAGCATCATTGGGGATTGGGTGTATAAAATGTGTTGTCAACTGAGTCATCCTCAATCTGGATATTTCAAAGGGAGTAACCAACAAGGTAATACCAAGTAAATCATCGCATAACTCTTGTTAATCATGTATTGTCTGCTACCTATCTTGCCATGTGATTGCATCTCTATCTACAGGAATCCTAAATAAGACACCAATGTCCAATAAGGGAATGGTGGCCTTCCTTATAGGTAGCTGAAATGTATGTGTCTAAATGAGTTTTTGCTCCATGAGTTCAAGTGATCAGGTGCCTATCTAGCTACATAAAGCCTAAGTAGTATACCCCCAAAAATCTTGCCTTCTACAGGTGTGGGCGTCAGTACCAGAAAAAATGGAGAATATAATCCTTTTTGTGGATTTAAAGGGATCCCGATTGTCTTCTTCCCTAAAGGTGGGAAGGAACATCTCTTATGAGAGATAGAAAAAGTGAGGAGTTGCCAACTTGTTTTTGGGCAAGAAACAAACAAACTCATTACAACTTGAACAATACATATGAAGAAAAACTGAAAGAAATGAAATAAAAATTACATTACTTTTAATCATAAATACATACTAAAAGATCCATTGACAAGGATCAAAAGAAAGATAAAGTACTAAAATAAAGCAGAAACCAAAGAAATAGGCTTGGGGCTAAGGTACAATGTGGGAAGGTGTTAGGCATCCACCCCACCTGGTCCAAATGGATTGGCAACAAATATTCACTTGCAATGTTATTTTTTTATGAGAAAACTGAAGAGAGAGAGAGAGAGAGAGAGAGAGAGAGAGAGAGATGAGTCTAGAAATAATAAAGAAAGAACAGTCTTGCATAAAGAAATAAAATAGAATAGAAAATAAAAAGAAAATCTGACTCAGGCTCGAAGGCTTCCTACGTATCCATTTAAAAAATAGAATTAGAATCACATAGTTATCTAGGTTTAGCCCTCGTTTATCAAGAATGATAAAAGAAACGAGATCAACTGGATTTAAAGAAAACTGTTAAAGGTTTGCGAGCATACCTTATTCAATCATGGGAGTTGGGTAACGCTTCGACTAGGAAAGTCCGATCCGAAGGCTTTAAATGGGTAGATCTCTACCTTGTTCTTCGAATTGGAAAGCATCACTTCTTATTGTTTCTTAAAGGGAGATTGTCACTTCGGCAAGGCTTCGACCTTGGGAGAATGAGAGTTCTTGTAGAGAGAACTCTAGAATTATGCTAACAGCGTAAAGCCATAGAAATTATGTGTTGAAAACTGATGGCCAGAAGGCTCTATTATAAGAAAATATGGAGATTCAATCCAAGGGTCTAAGATGAAACCCTAGATTGGAGCGTTATGATCATGTCTTGAGTGATAATTATCTAATTAAATAAATAAAAAATTAAATAATTATCCTAAGGAATAATTATTCTAACTAAATGAATTAATAAATAATTATGACAATGTAAGAGTCAATAGAATTAATGTCTACATGCAAGAGCCAATGAGATAAAAGATGAATAGAATTTAATTAGAAAATAAACTCTAAAATAAAAATATTCAAATTCAATGTATCTTCATTTAAGAAAATATCAAGCAACCAGATTTATGAAAACTTTAAAAATGACAAGTTCTAATTATGCCTAAATAAATTTCTATCACTCAAGATTACCAAATTGCCCCCAATTCGGTGGAGAATCTCTAAATTGCCACAAGATATGTGAAATTACCAAATTACCTCCAATTTGTCACCAAATGGCTAAAATTAACAAATTATTCCTAGATGGAGAAATCATATGGGAATTATGAAAATGCTCCTCAAGTGCCAAAATTACTAAAAATGCCTTCCAAAGGAAAAATGGTGCCAAAATTATCGAAATACCCTCCGATAGGTAAAAAAGTCCTAACTAATGTGGGATTTCGACACGAAGAGTCCTACTAAATGTGGAACTCTGACAGAAAGAGTCCTACTAGATGTGGGATTCTGACAGGAGAGTCCTAACGAGAGTGGGACTCTCTCGTCAAAATCCCACATCTAGTAGGACTTTCTAATTCTTGAAGAATGAGGGGCAAGGGGACTGATCGAGAAAGATTTCTTGTTCTTATTATAAGATCGTGATTAGGTCCGCATATGTTTGGTAAAAAGAATAACCTTCTCCTTTGAGAATAATAAAAAAATGAATCAATTAGAACATGAAAACGTGACTAAATTGGTCCTAGTTACTCTTCGAGATGGAGTGTAAGAAGGAAGGAGATTCTCGAACGAGGAAAAGGAAAAACTAAAACTGACTATTAATCAAAATTTAAGTTTGAAACTCATGTAATTAACCTCTTTGGTTAACTCGAAAAAAAAATGGGATAGATCTATGAGAAATATCATTTAGTTAGATATAGTAGATTAAAATGGGAGACCAAAAGAATTGGCTACTGAACCATATGAGTTAGGAAACTCTCAAATGCAGTTAAAGGAATTGATTTTCCTATTCCGACTGGGGAGAACAAGCCATTCAAGGACTTTATCGAGAAGAGTCCTAATGGAACTGAGACTCTTACAAGAGAATCCTAACGGGGAATAGGACTCTATTAAGAGGAGTCCTAATGAAACTGGGACTTTGACAGGAATAGTCCTAACAGGAATAGAACTATGTCAGGAGGAGTCCTAATGGAACTAGAACTCTCTCAAGAGGAGTCCTAACGGGAATATAACTTTGTCAAAAGGAGTCTTACTCAATCATCTAAGGCAATGCAGGGATGCCTTACTATGCCAAAAATGCAATGGGAAAAGCTTATGTCCCTCCCAAATAACTGTAGATCGATGTTGTAACTATAAGTTTAACATTAACGTATCAATAGGCCCAAGGTCAAGCCTCTATGTCGATTTATGTTTAAAACTATAACTACAAAATAAAGTTCAAGTCTAAAACTATAATTGCAAAATAAAATTCAAACAAACTAGTTCTACCAATATAACATAACATAGCATAATATCTGAATACAATAATAGGTTTTCATTAACATAATTATCGAAGAACAAGGAACCGACATAGGTTCATCAATATACAATTAAATAAACTTCACTCATAGCAACAAAATGAATTTTTAGCTATGATAAAAAAGGAAAGTAAATATTTTTTAAACTCGTCATCACTATCATTAGTGTAGTCTAATAGTTCAAGATTAGACACCATCAGTTTATCCTTAATAATCTTTATTATATCTTATTTTGAATTCAAATAATCTTTTTTTTCTTGTTCGATTGCATGGAATCAATTTAAGAGTCATCGTATTTGATCATTCTCTCTTTTGATCCTATTTATGACTTCAATACTATCACATGTTTTTTCTTCACACATATCAACTAAACATGCTTTTGATACTTGTAGTCCATGCTAATGACAATATACCTCAAGCTTGTATCTTTTTTCGAACAATTTTGGCCATCTTAGTCCATTATCTCTGGCATGACCTACTATTGGAAGTTGGTTGTTAGCTCGTCCAATTATCAAGTGTCCAACAGTTGTGAATGGCAAGGACACATTAATCGGTTTGTTCACAAACTCACATATTTTCCCATTTCACTTTTGACCCATTAGATATTCATAGGATCCTATGAAGGATGTCTACCAATTGAGGAACTCCTTGCTATTTTGAGGAACTCCCTTGGTGTTTTGAGGAGCTCCCCTGATGTTTTAATAAGGATCCTTGCTTTTTAAAGATGTTTTTTGGAATTTTTTTGAAATGAAATAGAGTTCTACAAAGAGGAAAGATTGCTTCAGACTTGAAATGTTGAGTTGCACTATGTTGAGCATTTTCATTAGTATTTAGAAGTATCATTCACAGTACTATGTTAGATTATTATATTGATTCAGACTTGACAACTCAATGCATTGTTTCAAACTTGACAACTCATTGCATTGATTCGAAATTAAAAATTCGTTAATTGAATCAGACTTGACAACTCATTACATTGAATCAGACTTGAATTTATTGCATCGAATCAGACTTGACAACACATGTGACTTGTTTGCTTATTGCATTACTTAAGAATTGACAAGTCATTTAATTGATTCACAATTTTTTTTTTTTTTTTTGTAGAATCTAAACCATCCTCTCTAATATTCTACCCATCATGTCATCAACTACAATAGACCACAACTTTTTCGAAAATCTATTTATATAAACAACTTTACTTTTCCAATCATGCACCTTACTCGTTAGCCAATCTGTTACAATATTAGCTTTACGTTATATGCATTTAATATAATGGACTTGGATTCATTGAAATAATTTCTTTTGGTTAAGTATAAAAATTAATTAACATAAAAAAATCCTATCAATATAAAGGGCCCCTAACTAAGCCTTGTTAGTTCCTATTTGGGCAATTACCACAATCATGACCCTTTTGCCTGCAAATGCCACATTGATATGTTGCCCGATCTTCCCTAATATTTGTCTTGTTCCTAAGCCGTGTCGACCTAGGATGATCCATCGTTTGTAAAAGGGTAGGATTATGGCATAAGGTTGGAATATCGAATTGCGTGTCCTAATTTATGATGAAGCAAATAAAATTGGGGTGTCCATGACTTAAGTTAAATTCAGTTTAATTTTTATTTTATTCTTTCCTTTTGTTTTGTTATAAGACGAGAGTATATTGCAAGATAAAAATGTTATATATAACCTATATGGCAAAATGTATAAACATTACAACAAAAACCAACTCTTTCCATGTTTATTATAACATTAATAATAGTGAAAGAGCAACCATGAAATCTTAGAAAGCCATTTCCTCGTGTAAACAACCAAACTTAAGACTAGAAACACTTGATACTGATATACAAGAATTCTAAAAGTTTGATTTTCATTTTGTAGTACAACTTTTTACCTATTCCCTCGAGATATTCATGCAACAAACTAGTGTATCATCCAGAAATTAAAATGATGCCCAAGGCAGCCAAATGAATACTAACAACCACAATTTATTCAAATCTTCTACTAAAACAGGTTGGCTTCATCAACATATGGAGCAACAAAATCACTTATTTAAGCAAATACTAACAACCAATTTGGGAGACATATAAATCCTAATATTAAGATTCAATTGAGAGAAATATACATTTCAAAAATTAGAAATGAAGTACCAAAAATACAAAATGTACCTTTCAACTAATGTTTGAGAAAAACTTCGTGAGAGTGAGAGTCAGTGAACAGAGTGAGAAGAGAGTTTCCCCAACAAATTCAAATGGAGCTTATTGCAAAACTAAGATTGAGAGTTTAAGAAAAGCTTCGTGGGAGTGGGAGTAAATGAACAGAGTGAGAAGAGAGTTCCCCAACAAATTCAAATAGAGCTTACTACAAAAGTAAGATTGAGAATGACTAATAGTGCTCGCAGTGGTCGTTCTAACATAGGAAAAGAGAGATTGAGATTGAGTGTAAAAGTGAGTTTGGAAGTAAAAATCTATAGAGATAGTGATGAGATGAGAAATTAGTTATGGGGGGAGAAAAATTAATAACCAGTGGTCGTTTAATAAAGTGACTTTAATGGCTACTTCCTACTTCTTATGTCTGACAATGGTTACACACGTTTGAGAATGGCTACTTCCACCTTTTGGTTGACTAAGATAATGCTATGCACTGTGATAGACAACTATGATGACGTCTCTTTATAACAGTAAGTATGTGTCGAGCAAACTAGGGCTAAGGTGGAAATGGGGTTTTTATGAACTTATAGATGTGCCTTTTGAAAAAAACGTATATCTTACTGATTCAACTCTCTATTTAAACTAATAATGGGATTAAACTTAAAACAAGAGTCTTTGTCAAAAGATGCCTATAAAAAAGCATCTTTTAAAGAGAAGTTTTTGTAGCAAAATTTGTCCTAAAAGCGCCTCTTTTAAAGAATCTTTTGAAATCTCCATTGATATGAGAAATAAGCAAAAAACTGTGTGGGTTAGGGAAATAAAAAAGGGGAAATTATACTTTAGCCCCTTGTTGTTAGCCCCATTTTCACATATTCCCCGATAGTTTAAAAGTTGATACTTAGCCCCTCTAAGTTTAAGACTAAATTGAAATTGTCAGCTTTTTCGTCAAAATACACAATGCGTATCTTTTACGTGCTAAATACACAAGTTATTGCAGTTTGAACCATACCACGGGAGGTATGGTGTTTGAGATTATTTTGGTTGTTTGGTATTTTTTGTTAACAACGCTGACAATTTTACTTTAGTTTCAACGACAAGTGGGATAAATGTTCACTTTTATACCACAAAGGGATATGTGCACATGGACCTAATTATAGGAGGGTTATGAGTAATTTCTCCTAAAAAAATGACTATGGTATAGTAAAAAATGTCAAAACTCCCACCCTACTGGAATAATTAAGGTATCATTCGAAGAGCTTTGTGCTTGTAAATTTGTTCTAAAAAACTCATTTAGCCGTTTGACAATAATTTTAAAGTTGTTTTTATATTAATCTTGCTTTTCAAAATGTACAGAAGAATACATTTCAAAAAGTTCCTTCAAACACCTACTAAGTGTCTGTTTGGGGGAATACAAAACGTGGTTTGTACATTTGTGGGTATTTGGCTGTGAAACACAAAATGTGGTTTGTTGTGCAGCCCACCAACACAAACCTACTTTTTCAAAATCCGTTTCTCATTTTTATCAATTTTACCCTGGAGTGCACTACTTAACACATTGTCAAATAAATAAAATATTAATTCAATAAAGGAAAAAAGAGGAAATTCATAGTAAAAATATTTAAAAATAATTTTTACCAAACAAATTAATTATTTCATAGTCAATTTTTCAGAATCAATTTCCCATTAATTAATTTTTCAGAATCTAAAACTCCTTCAAATGGGTTCTAACTAGACTAAAGTTTTTTTTAATGATTGGGTAAATTCTTTTATTCTTGGTCATGGATAATAGTAACATCTTTTAATATACCGTATGATACAATCATATTGAGATTTCATCAATTAATCTAGTTGATACATTTACAAGAATTTTCTTTTTTAATAATAAATGAAATAATTTGCAGATAAAATTTTCTGTACAAATTGATATGGTTTTAACGTAATTAAAATAAGAAAGAAGATTAATAGACTAATAGTTCTAAATTTTAAAGTATCAATCAAGACTTAAATGTGTCACATCTTTTTATATGAAAATGAGATTTTTATCAATCAATTATTAAAATATAATTATCTTAAGAACTAACAAACATCAAAACTTATGAATTTACCAATCTACAAGTATCCTAACTTATTTTCAGACATTGAAAGGACAGACTTGCATTGATTTATGATGTCGAACCCTTTTTTATTATTTTACAATTACATTGATTACAATTATTTTAAATTATCATATTTAGTGAAAATGTGTTTTACAAAAATAGCTTAAGGCATGTTTGGATATGTGTCTTACCCATCAAATATGTAATACACATGTACTTTTTGATTTAAAAAAATCAAAAAGTAAAAAAAAAAAAAAAAATTACCCCCACCCGCTCCGCCACCACATCTTAGTATCTAATTTATTTTTAACAAATAATTTTGATGGATACATTAAAGGAAATATTTTTGAGAAATAATTATCAAATGTACGATTTCTTTTTTTTTTTAAGCAAAACACAAAAATTGTAAAAATTAACCTTTTACTTATTAAAAGGTACTACTTAAAAAACATTACCAAACAGACACTTCGTAAACTACTAGGGGGGAATTCATCTTTGGAGTTGTGAACAGCTTGGTGCTCTCCTTGATGCAAAGTATGGTTATGATAATGGCAATTTTAATTATTCAGATGATTCATTTGTTCAATGAAAGTGATTTTTCAAGATTAAACGAATGTAACAATACATACATATATACATACGTATGTACATTATATACATGTGTGTGTGTACAAGGCCTGTATTGTCGAATAAAAGTTAAAAATGGGATATGCTTCCACTGCATCCATACAACTGGATGTGCCATTGAACTTTGAATACGCTTGACATGGGACTGCTTGAAGATCAGAGATGAACCTCCAAAACTGCCTAATGTCTTCTTTCTTGCATGCATCTGGTCCTTACTAACAAACAAACAAACAAAAAAATTGATTAATTACCACCGCCTTATAAAGGAAAGAACAAACAACATTCACTGGTCTTTTCATGTCTGGTTTCAGGATCATCCATTGCAGATAAGATCAAGTGATCAACTGCAATTGGTGACCTTTGAATTCTCCCAAGTACGAAATGTTTGATCTTTTATTCATACACAAACATGTTCTTGTCTGAGCCTTAGGCCCCTCCTTGAAGAGCATAAGAAGAAGACTCTGTTTCAAGTATGCAGGCAGGGCCAGGGAGATTGCCTCTTTTAATGCAGTTCTAAGTCAACCACATATCACTAGCCCTGGAAATTAAATGAAAATAATAAAATTTGTCCACACTGGACCCTGTTGGGATGTCCACTGCACTTCAAAAGCTGATCATGTGAGCATGCAAATGCTGAAAAAAGAGATCTGTGCACCAACTATATTCCCCAACTTTATCTAAGCAACAAGTTATCCAAACTCCATAAAAATGATGAATGTGCCAAATTGAAATTAATATCACATCTAACTTACAGACTTGACATATTGACAAAAGATAAATGCTGCTTACTGAGCATTAGTATTTCATAAAAGATGATAGCCCTAGCCCTTTGCTACATGCGGGCAATCAAAGCATGGATGAACCAATGTATTTTGTACGAAATGAACATAAGCTGCCTTTCTGATGATTTGAAGTGTGCCTTCTTCTTTTTAGTTGCAGTTACTTCCAGATTAAAGATTTAATACTATAAATAAGGGCTTTTCAATTTATTTTTGGGATACTTCATGTCCATTCTGATAAGACAGTAAACGTATTGTTGCTGCTTTTCTTATTCTATTTCTCGGCTTAATCTGTTCTTTTTTTTATTATTTAGTTTTAGGGTGTTTACTTTGTTCTAGGCCTGTATGTTATGTTTTTGTTTTGTCTCCTTGAGGATATAATTTTGTTTCTTAAGGGTAACATCCTGAGTATAAGATACAATTGTACTCACAGACCTAGGACTGGGGTCTAAGTGTCATATTTTTTGGCAAGTAGGGTTTGAGTGTCATATATAAACATGAAGTTTTGTAGAAAACATAAGGACCTCTCTAATTTAATGAACTTGTCTCCATGGATCCTTCCCACTTTGCTACGCCATCACATTATGCAAGTCTACACCAATCATGATCATATAGAAGTTTTATTTGCAGCTTCCCTCAGCCAAGAGGGCCAAAATTTCAGTTACATTAAAGTCCTCCCTCTCCCTGTCCAATTTGTGAATTATAAAAAAGTGACAACATATTCACTATTATGGTCTTTAAAGGTCATCATTACCCAACCAACTTGCGTCACTGAAAGAACTCCCACAAAAATTCAGCTTTACAAAGTACCAGGAAAAATGGAATGTGTGACAAGTCTCAAGCGTTAGAGCGATTATATGCAGATAATGAACCGAGTGAATGGCATAACATCTCTAAGAGTAAAGAACAAAGGAACTTCCTTAAATTCCTCAGCGACAAAAAAAGTAGCAAAAAGAGGAGGAAGAAGAGATGACAACAAAATCCTTGAAAGGTAAGTTAAGAAACGCAATGATTATCATGGCCACATAATTGTAGGATTAAACTTTTCAAATGGGAATTCCAGAACAACTAAAGGCAAGAGAAGATCAATGTAACACTATAACTGTTTTTCAACCTAGCTATTTGAACTAGTGGCATACTCATCATTGGCAATTCATAAAAAGTTGGTACTAAATCTAACCCAAACTTCACTGGACCTTACGGTGAATTGACAAAATTTAATTCAACAGACTATGTGCATTGGTGTCATGTGCCGCTGTATTCTCTTTGGTAAATTTAATTATGATTTATAAAATGTTTGACTACTATCTGACGAATCATGTGATGCTCCATCATACCATCTTAACGAGACTGGTCATTCCGCATTTCAATTGTAAAGCTAAAAAAGAAGGTTCAGATAAAAACTCCAAAGCACAAATTCAAAGTGCATAAATGCATGCATGTAAAGAATATCGGCAACTGATTGATTTTCCAGCAAGAATAAATATGAGGGCCTGAACAAAGTTATAGCATGCACATGCTCAAGATAATGGAAGAAAGAAGAACAAGGCAGACAATTGCTCACAAGTTCAAGTAGCAGAGAAGCCAAAGTATATACTGACCTAAACCACAAATTTAAGATCTTTGTCCATCCTTCACTTCCAATCTAACCGACATAAGCTGCTAATACTCTCTTGAATCGCCATTGGGATCCACATTTTCAGTCGTTTATCCAGCACAATGTACCTCAAGGTCCGGCATCCAAGCACTGTCCATTCCACATCATGCCCAGAAAAGTTTTGACAGAAAGCCAACACGAGCTCTTCTAAAAACTCATGGTTTGCGAAGGCACGAATGCCATTACCAGTAATTGATTCACAACCCGTCAAATCAAGGGCCGCCATATTCTGGCAATTCTGAGCAAGAGCAACGATTGTATCATCTGATATATTTATCAACCACGATAACTTCAGTCTCTTGAGAGTTTGAATTGCAGCAATCGCCACACCCCCTGTGTCAGTCACCTTTGGCCCACAGTCCGCCAAATTCAATTCCTCCAAACAACACATTTGCTTCAAAGGCAACAACCCAACATCTGTAATTCGATCACACTCTGCAATTACCAATTTTTTCAAAGTCCTCGACAAAGACCCACTTGCCAAATAAGCCAACCCTCTATCTGTGATTAACCAACAAGCTTGCAAATTCAAAACCCGCAACGAGTTTGCATTCCCAATCGCTTTAAGGGCTTCATCTACAATCCTATTACATCGCCCCAGATCCAAATTTGTTAAATTTTGAGCCCAATTAACCAGCGAAATAATTCCAAAATTCCCAATTTGACTTCTCCTTCTTAAATACACTTCTGTTAAATTGCGGCACCTAATTGAAATCTCAAATAAACCATAATCATCAACATCATCCAAACCCGGTATCTCTTCGAATTCATCGAAACCACCACCATGTATTTCTTTATAGTTAAGGTTGAGAACTTCAATCCTTGGACATGTTTTGGCGACGAATTCGATTTTGTCACTGGTAATTACTTTTGATGATTCAAATTTGACTAAATTTGGGAATCTAGATAAGAAATTACGGAGAAGATCGAGTTCGAAAACTCGTAAAGATAATCGATTTAGACCCTCAACTCTCAACCATTGCTTGCATACTTGAGAGAATGATTTTCTGTCAGTAGGGTCATGAACCCAGTCGAGAATGAAGCCCAATACATCATCACCTAACCTTTCCATGACCCAGTTGTGTTCCTTGGACAGGAGACTAAACCCTGATTTCCCCGTGACCCAAACTGAAAACAAAGCTTCGATTTTTCGAAATTGATATCTTCAGAGACACCAAACCAATACTAATTCATAGTTCCCAAAGGTTAATTCATTAAAGAGGCTATTCTAATATGATTAGAGCAGCCTGAGCACTTCAACCGGGTTTGAAGTTTGAAGGGTCACATAATTTGGGGGAGAAAAAGAGGCAGCATGCGAGCTGTAGTTCTAGTGTTTGTACATTTGGCTAGCCAATTTGTGTTGTCGTCTGTATCATGCTAATGAATATTTTTAAACATATTTATCAATCTTAATTTGTCCGCAATAATTAATTGCTTCAAGTTTACCGATTTAAATACCACTTATTTATTAAACAAATTATACAGCACCATTATTATGTTTATTTTAATTTTTTATTTTTAAATAAAAAATAACCTGTATTTTTATATGTATAGATAATTTTGAAATTTAATAAATTTTTTATGAGCCAAATTAAAATATAAAACTCATTTTATAAGTAAAATCTTTTTAAACTTTGATAATTTTTTTTATGTGAGATAAATTACTTTAACTCATTTTATTTTTTATAATTAAACATGTTAAATCGTATTAAACTGATTAAGATTATTAAAACTCAAAAACGATATGTTTATTAATCGTGTTATATGTGTCAACTCGTTTATAACACAAATCCATTTATACTCAACTTAAACTCGTTAATTTCGTAGCTGTGTTCAAGTTATATTATCATGTCAAAAATTAACACTCTTGGTCGAGAGACCTATGACTGTAAGAGTGCTTCATTTATTTTCTTTTTCATTTTCTTTTTTTTTTATCCCTTTTAATAGTTATTTTTAAAGGTGCAACTCGAGCATGTTGGGCTCAAACTAAATCATGTCAAAGCCCGACTTAGTTCTAAAATAGTCAACCCGTGCCGAATCTTAAACCTGAACAATCTAACCCGATTCCGACCAGAATTAAAATTCATTAGTATTTGTTTCAACCCGATCCTGAAAAATTTTCAAAAATTTAAATTATCAATTCGAAATTTTAAATTTTATTCACATTTTCTTCTATAAATTACCATTTTTTTCCTATTTTGATTATACATTAAAGTCTTTAATAATTTCTCTCAATTATCCTTCTAAAGGAAACCAAAAGCCATTATAATAATTGCTTCAATATAATTTAATTCTAAAAAAATATAAGGTTAAGAAGTTTTTGAAATTATAAAAATGTAAATAACAATTCTGGTAACAAATTCTTATTAATCTAATAGTGAATAATTAAAGTATAAAAAATATAATATACAAAATATTGGGTTAAGACTTGAGTTGAGCTTAGGTTTCTAAAGTCTGAACCCAAACAAAACCAAATTTTGATCAAGTTTGAGTTCTCTTACCCAGGTCCATCCCATCGTATAAAAAAAATAAAATTCAAATCCTAAAAGATTGAGTTGAGTTCACGTTAGTCCATCCAAATTGCACCCCTAATTATTTTAGTCGTAAGTTAATAATTTCTATAATAATTTTTTTAGAGAAAATTAAACTAACCTAATAATTATAGTAATTTTTCTCGTGATTCGGCAGTTTGTCACAAATTTCACTAAATTAATGAACCATTGATAATTTAGAATTTTTGGTTGATGTAAACAATTTGATTTTTCGAAATAACAAATTTACCTCAATAACTTTTGTGACCAAAAAAATTTAATAAACAATTGAAAAAAAATTATAAAATTACTATTATCGTTAACGATGTTAAGCCGATATGTCTAATAAGAAAGATCATTGTAAATTGTCAACAACAAAAAAAGAAGTAAATATAATTTATTTTAATTTTAAATATTAAGATGCAAATATATGACTTGTTAAATGAATTATAATTTTTTTTATTAAAAAAATACCATTTTCTTTGTTACTTATTTCATTAATAAACTTACCACAATGATTAGTAATTTATTTGAGATTTATTTGTTTTTGTTAGATGTAAATTTGATTTACAATTACTATGCACTAGTTCAGTATCTCTTTCAGCTTAAGGTAATGAATGTAAGTAATAGTTATAAGGGTAAATTAGACTGATTTTTTTTAGGTTTTTGACAATTAGAGAGGCCTCTCATGATATTTCTGAAATGAAACTAATCTTTCATATTTTTACTGACAAACTACAAAAACCTCTCCTTCGACCTTATTTTTTTTTCAAAACACTTTTATTTATATATATTTTTTAAATTTTGACTATTTTCCTAACTTTTTCTAAATACTTCTATTTCCATTTATATTTCTTGGCAATGTTCTCCTATTTCCACAGGGATGGTTTCTTTGGGAAGTGTTTAAATGCTTCTTTTATTGCATTGATCCTGAAGAAGGACAGGGCGGAAAATATCAAACAATTTAGGCCAATAAGCTTAGTAAGGAGTGTGAACAATCTTTTGGCCAAAGTCCTTTCGATTCGGTTGAAAAGGGTGATGGAACAAGTTATTTTTTTTAGCCAACCTACTTTTGTGGACAATAGAAAAATCTTGGATGCTTGCTTGATGGCTAATGAATGTGTTGATACCAGAAGGATATGCAATGAACATGGTCATATGTAAATTGGATATTGAAAAGGACCATGATAATTAGGATTGCCTTTTATTTATAATGTAAAAGATGGGCTTTAGTGAGAGGTGGAAAAGCTAGTTTCAATTTTGTGTCATGACCTAAAACCCACCCTATGCGAATTAGGGGTCGCGGGGGCGGCTCTCAAGCCGTCCCTAATCGATTTCAATTGAGAATCACCAATAGTGTTGTCAAATTAGAAAAATACGTAAGAGAATCAAAATAAGGTTTACAGGCCATGATTAAAGTGATTCTTAAGTTATAGATCGTTTAACAAAATGCCAACCCCAGGATGTCGACTCACGGGAGAGAGAGACTATAACATACTTAGTCTATTACATTAAATGACAAAAGGAATCCACTCATTGCATGCAGAAGACAGGTCTGTGAGTAAAAGTGTGACGTCTATTGTCAGGACCCGAAACCCGGTCTATGCAGATTAGGGGTCCGTGATCGGACACTAAGACCTTTTAATGATCATAACACCTTTTTAATTACCATTTAGTCAAACGCAGCGAAATAAATTTTTTTTTCTTTACTTTAAACATCTTTTTCATATTCATAAAATAAGTTACACAACCTGATCAGTCGATTAAATATTGTGTTTGAAGGATATAACTTTCATGTCACAAAGTAGTGTTGAGTAGTATAACATTACATAACTTAATTCACAAAATCAAAAACCATCTAATCTATCTTCAGTCAAGGACTCATCAAAAAGAAATCGCTTCATCCCTTAAGCACTTAATCTGAATCACTTGAAAATGAGTTTGTCTAATCCTTATCTAAAAATATGGTAAACATCTCTAATGAGCTTGACGGCTCCGTAAAAATTCTATAACCTGCTAAGGGTTTCAAAACTACTATGTAATTCTATACTGAAATGTCTAGACTCATATAGAATTAGAATACATCATATCAAAACACAATAGTTCAAAAAATAGTATCAAATTCATTTTCAAAAGATCTTAGTTCAATCACAGTCGTAAATAAAAAATCAATAACGTAGTTCAATCATAATGACGATTCAATAACATAGTTCGATAAAATGGTTAATATTACAGTTCCATCATAGTCATGGTTCAAAGTCATGGTTCGATAACAATAGTCATAGTTCAAAATCAATATCATGGTTCAATCTTAATCATAGTTCAATAACATAGTTCGATAAACAATTTTAAATCCAATAGACAACATCATAGTTCAATTTTAGCCATAGTTCGATAAATCAAAATCATAGTTTAATAATTCTTAGTTCGATGATTCAAAGTTAAATCATAGTTCAAACCAATAATTTATTTTTTTATGGTCAGCAAATTAGAACCTCGCTGATTGAGATTGATTTTCTATAAGACTAGTTCGATAATGTCGTTCTGTGCGGCTCACCACCAATATACCCTCATGGTTAGGATTCGATAAAGTCACAATCTATTCAATAATGACCAATCATAAAAGATTCTACGGCCAGCAAATTAGAACCTCGCTAATTGAGATCTATATTCGATAAACTAGCTAGTTCGATAATGTCGTCTATACTGCTCACCACCAATATACCCCGTCGGTTGGGTTTGATAAAGTCACAATCTATTCAATAATGACCAATCATAGAAGGGTGTTCCATTCAAAACATCAAAATCATATCCAAAATCAATAATCATCAATAACAAACTCAGTTATCCAAATAAGAGTTCTATATCTAATATTTAGTCAAAACAATTCAAAGGATCGTAAGAAACCGTATAGCATTTTGAGTATCTCACGAAAACACTTTCCTGAATCAAAAGGAAGACAATATATATATTTATATATCGATGAATCGTTCAAAATATATATTAGGTACAATGTATCTGTTATCAAAGGTCATAAAGGAAATGACAATATATATATATATATATATATATCTATAAGTCATTCAAACGATATTAAATGAAAGACGTCTATCATCAAAGTCATAAAAGAACTCACTATTTATATTAATAATAAAATTCACCTTGAACATGGCATGAAATACTCACTTGAAGTCCAAAGGTTTATACTCAAAAATCCTTTCTTTAGTCGAAGGTCCTTATAATCACAATTCAATGTCTCGTTATATATTTGTTTAAAGTATCACATAATTTAATCGTTAACTTAAAGATTTTTCTATTCCAATTACACTCTTCTGGTAGCTTCATTAAGTCCTAAGGACATATTGGTCATTTTTTACTTTGTTACCGGGTCTTATTTTCCTCAAAAGGATGTCACTGTTAAGTCTAGGGTGTTGAAGATAATCAGTATAGGCTTTTCCGAATCTAAATTTACATAACTATAGTTTATTTTAAGCATAGGGGCATTTTCATAATTTTATGTTTTTGTGTGTCATATTTTTTAGTTTTTCGTTTGCTGAAATAGATTCTACCGTTGAGCCCGGATTGTCCAAAATAGTCAAGATCGACTTCTTTTTATTTTTAATTGACTTCGGGCATCATTAAAGGAAAAATGATAATTTTTATATTTTACGTGTCTTAACTTTCGGGATTTCATCTCGTAAAACGGACGCTGTTGTTAAGTCCAGAATGTAAAAAAAAGTTAGAATACACTACCCTTTTATTTTATTTGGGCAACAACAACATTTTACCAAAATTAAATTAATTAAATTATTATTTTTTAATATTTTATATATATATATGTATATATATATATATATATTCTGTTAATATTATAACACAAGTGCCACGGTGGCACAATGGCACACGTGTGGTGTGTAAGTTTCTCACGTGTGTGAGGTTAAGGGTTCAAACCTAGGGGAGCTGCGACTCCCCTATTTTTTTTTTTTCTCTGATTTTCAATGTGATAAGGCTAGGAAAATAGAGATAGGAAATCTCATTCTTGCTTGGGTTATTAAATCAGGGCCTTATCGACCTTATCTGCATTTCCAAACAGTCCTAGTCCTCTTTTAAATTTTAAAACCAAATGCTGAAAAGACGTAACTTTACGTATTCGGTTCTACGCCTGGGTGGGTCCCGACCTGAACCCGAAACCAACCCGAATAGTTTCATTTTCCCCAACACGATAGACATTGTTCATCCTAAACCCTAGGAATTTTAGACCCTATTTCGTGAGTTTTTTGCTACGTTTTCTTCCGGTTTTCAATTCAAATCTTCTTATGGGGGTTAAAGCAAGGTTTTGGTGATGGTTTTAGGGATTGAAATGAGTTGAAAAGCTCTATAGAGTTTTAATGGCTTCTCTGAATAATCCTTCGATTCATGCCTATTTAACCACCAAATTTGATGATTCTTGTTCAGTCATGATACTCTTAGCATGGGGTTTCATTTTTTGTTCAAAGATTCGAGCTTAAGTGTAATATCCCGACTCGGGATACCGGGTCATACAGACACGCATTACGAAACAATGAAAAATTGTGTAAAGGTTTTTACACTTAAGAGAAAAACTAATTAATTAAATAATTAATTAATTTAAAATGTGAGAATATATTTAATTATTAAAATTAAATTCAAATAAACACATATATACACACATTTATGGTGTATTGTGTGTGTATGTTATCAAGAGTATATAAGTATGTATATGTATATCTATATATACATGTACACAAGAGAAAATATATTTAATATATAAATATCTATATGTATGTGTATATGAGCCAAGTATGTGTATATACATATACACATGTATATGAATAAGTATGTATATAAGATAATTAAAATATTATGTATGTATAGATATATAAAGGTATATTAAAACCCAAAATATCTAAGAGGTGTGTGTGTGTCTCTAAGTGTGTGTCGGCTGGTATGTGTGTGAGTCTCAAATGTGTAGTGTGTGTGTATATATAATATACATATATATATATATATTACAAATATCTCTCCCTCACTTAATGAAATTGAAAAGAAAAAAAGGGGAAGTTATGAGATGGGAAAGGAAGCAGAAAAATGTAGGCTAGAAGTAGGGCTACAGGATAGAGAAACTTATGAGAAAGGAAGTCAAGGATAGAGGCTGCAAACGTGTAGAGAGAGAGAGAGAGAGAATTTAGAGAGAGAAAGAGGTCGGTTGGATGACCTATAAAAGCAGGTCATGCATTTCATGCTTGCTATCATTCAAGGAAAAGAGAAATAAGAAGCTCAAGAAGAATCAGAGATTGAGAAGGATCAAAACCGTAGCAAAAAGGTGAGAAAAACTCAAAATTTCCATTTTTCTCTTTTTAGAATTTTAGCATTATTAGGAACTGTTGTTGGGTTGTATACGATTATAGGATGCTATATATATGTTAACAAGATTGTTAAGCATGAAATTTGGCTTTGAAATGACCAAAAACTGAGTGACCCAACAGAAACCGCCATTAAAGACCATGCTTACAGCAGGTCTGTATTAGATGGAACCAAACTCAATTTGGTGTAATGACACCATAAGAAAACCCTAAGGGTGTTCTCAAAACATAAAGCCGCGATCAAAAAGCTCAAGAAAAGCCCTCCAAAAATTGAGTTACAGGCTACGGGTTTGAAACCCAAAGCTTTAAACTCGATGTTAAAATGATATTCATGAATGAAAACTAAAACTACATGAAAAATGGATCATAAAGGATCAAACCCAAAGGGTTTTGGCTCAGAAATGAGCATTTGCGACCAACCCACAGTTCGGATTATCAAGGTTGAAACCGACACAAAAGAGTTCATTTTGAACTCCCAATTTAATGCCAAATCAGTCGGTTATACCTTAGGAACGTTTTGGAATTAAAACAGTGGGGATTGGTTGAATGGGAAGGCACGAAATTGAAGAAATGGAAAACGGGACTAGGGTTACAGTCGGGGTCGACGTGGGGAAGACGATGATGAGTTGACTCGTTTCAAAATAACCGAGTTGGCTCGGACACATGGCAGCCTCTGCGCTTGCCACCGAATAAATGGAACGACAGCGTTTCATAATGTTTTAAATCCTTTAAAACGATAGGGCTGACGTCATCATGACGTTAGCAACACGCACAAAATCCACTGGACCGGTTGGTTTACAAGGGGACCGGACCGGGTTCACTTATGGTTAAACTAAATTACTTGGTTTTCTGATTTAGTTAAAACTAAATAAACCAAAACTTCTTGTATTTACGGATTGACCCCAAAACTATGAGAAATCATATTGTGGCCCAACTATGGGAAAATTTATGCAATTAGACCCCTGAAAAATAATTAAATTATTAATTTATTAATTTAATTATTTAATAAATAAAGCAAAATTACTATTTTGCCCCTGAGTCATATATGAAGTAAATGAAGTCCAAATTAAACATATAAATAGTGTATCCTTACTATTTTGGATATTCTGAGACTAATGGTAGGGTCCGTTTTACGAGACAGGACCCAAAAAATAAAGACACTTAAAGGGGTAAATGACCAAAATACCCCTTGTCCAAAATTAACAAGTCATTAGTGTATTCTTACTATCTCGGACCTTCTAAGTCCAATGGTGAGGTCCACAACACGAGACGGGGTCCCGAAAAGTAAAGACACGTAAGGGGAGTAAAATGACCAAATTACCCCTAGTATTTCAAAAGCCAAATTAAAACCAGGGAAGGTCTAAATTAACTTTCTTTGACATCCCGGACTCAATAATGGAGTCCAAATTACGAAACGAAGTACAGAAAAATGAGACACGTAAAACGGTAAATGACCATTTTGTCCTTTTACATATAAAAGTCAGAATTAAATTCTAGGAAAGCCTAAACCGACTTTCTTCGACGCTCCGGACTCAATGGTAGAGTCTATTCGACCAAAAGAAATGTCTAAAATAAAAAGACATAAAATTTGATGAATAACATCTGTCAGACGACTATAAATTAAATTAATGCCAAAGTACTAATACTAAGGCGTATACGAGGAAATGAATTACGAAAAGACACGACACGAAAACATATGAAGTAATTAAATTCAAATTAAAGTTAATGGAGCTACCAGAAGAGTATAAATTGAAATGAATTTAATTTCTAACACATTAAATTGTGTCATAGGTTAAGAGTACAAGTTAAGTTAAGTACATATGAATTTATGAAATCGTTTTAGGATCTAATACGATTTAAGCATAAGTTAAGGAATATCGAGATGATATTACAATGAATGTGAAGTTGATGAGATGTTTATGAATTGTTCTTAGGAACTACAAGGAAAGAGGGAAAGCGCATTATTAGCACTAACCCTAAAGGACCAAGGTGAGTAACCCTGTATTTGAAGTGGAGATTTAACTCCATGGATTTGAAAAGGTTTTAAGTTCAAAGATATGAAGTGTTTGAATTCCAAATTCAGTATTTACATGATTCAGTTTTAATTGCTCTATCCTTAAAAACTCTATTATGACATGCTTAGTGAATGGTTTCTATCACAGTTTTCTCAAAACATATTTCAGCATGTCTAAAGTTTTAAATGCCAAATTATGTAAAGTGTTCTGAATTTGTTATATCAAATGTGTTAAAGGATTTGTTATGAAATTATTTACATGATGTTTTAAATGTTCATGAGAAGTACCTATTTGAAGAAATCAAATGTATTTGAATGTAAGAAAAGCTGTGCATAAGCACCACGGATTTTATGAGTTTCTTCGGAATTAAATTAATCCGAAATCTGATGGGATATTGAGTTGTATGGAACTCAATTGACTGTCAACTGCCAGGTAGCAGGATCTAATCCCCCAGGCATAAGATATCTTCACGAAACGTAAAGTGGGAATCTGGTTCGAAACAGATTCCATTAATGAAAAGTGATAAGAAAATGTATTGGAAATGGAAGCAGGTTTTACTCACATTTTCACAGTATATATTTATGTGTTTTAAATTTTATATACTTTATCTGACGAAGTACGAGTTTAGCTTGAATACTTTAAATGTTTCAAAGCTATCTGTTTTATGAAATGCATATGTTTCGAGTTATATACTCTATTGACGAAGTACGAATTTAACTTGAATACTTTAAATGTTTCAAAACTATTTGTTTTATGAAATGCATATGTTTCGAATTTTATATACTCTATTTAAGAAATACATGTTATGTTATATGTTTTGAAGTTCATAAGTATAAGTATAGCTTGAATACTTTAAATGTTTCAAAGCTATCTGTTTTAAGAAATACATATGTTCTATGTTCAAGTATACGAGCAATTGGCAGTGAATGTTTTACAAACTCTTATGTACTAAAAACCACTGCTAATTGAAAACCCCATGACGAATACTGGAATTGCTCACAAGCTTAGATTAGCTTACCCGGACTTTGTTCGGATCCCCCTTTCAAGTGACTTACAGTAGTATTGATTTTGTGGACGATGATGATGAAGTCTGCCATTTTGGGACAATATGTTTAAGTAGTTTCTTTTGGAAACTTATGAACTCTAGTAATACGTTTTGTATTTGTACATGTTGTAAGAATATGTATTAAGCCCTCAGGGCAACTGAACATGTATTGTATTAATGTTATAAGTCCTTAAGTTTTAGTTATACTCTGAATGTGTAACCATGTATGCTATGTTTAGAGCGGCAGTATCGGACGGATGTGCATAATTTAAAAATAAGAAAAGAAAAGAAAAAGTTTTTCACGCTTCCGCAAAATGCATGTCGCATATCTATTCGATACCGCTGCTTATGTGAGCCTTCGCCCAAGGGTCCTCGGGCCTGAGGGTGGCGGTCGCGATGCGAGATCCGCAGAGGGTGGGTTTCGGGTCGTGACATTAAGGCTCTGTTTGTGGGAGTCAATTTTCAAGCCGCATTCTGCAACTTCAATTTTCTCTCTTGTTTTTTACCCATTTCATCTAATTTTTGGTGTCCTAAACCCTCGTAGCTTCTAGATCGGGCCCCAAGTGATGGAAGTCATTTTCTTTCTGGTCAATTCAGACCCACCTTCTTGGTGGTCCAACAATGGCAAATTTTTGTGGTTTTTGTATTTTAAGCCCTCTTCGGTCTTAGTTTCACTCCCTAATATGGTATTTCACCCTCTAAGACCATGCATGCATTCCAAAATCATTAAACAATATGTAATTACAATATTTTTCTTAGAGAGAAAGTTTGGGCTTTGTGTTTTTTTACCTTCACAGTGAGCTCTCTCTCTCTCTCTCTCTCTCTCTCTCTCTCTTTTTATGTTTAGTTCTAAGCTTCAAGCTCCTTGTGTCTAACTCAGAGTTTGCATGCAACTTCTTCCTTCGTCCTTCCTCTTATTCTTCTTCCTTTTTCTTCTTTTCTCTCTCTCTCTTCTCTCTAGCCACAAACACCCACACAGTCTGAATTAGCTCTCTAAAGTTCTCACGTAAGTCTGACATAGGGTCATAGAACTTAAATCAGCTGCATGCATTATTAGATTTTTGCATGCCTTCTGATTGGCTGAAGGGTTGGTCCAATAGGGTGATGACACCTAACTTTTGTATGCAGCCATATATGCATATTATAAGATATATACATATCATGCGACATATATAGCACAAAAGTGCTACAGCCTAGCTTGGCTTTCTTTTTAGGCATAAGTCCTTCCTTTATTGCTTGGTCTTGGGTTCAAAACTTGGCAACTCCATTTTTCATTCTTTTTCCTCTTTTTGTTGTTTTTTTCTGGGTGGGGGGGATTTTTACTTTTATTTAATATCTTATTCATTGAGTATGATTAAGTTGTATATCTCTAGATTTCTTAATATATTTTACGTTCATTAAAATTTTCTCTTTTATGTAGTTGATTTAATTTAACAAGATTAGTTATGATATTTGGTTAAATATTTATGTATTTCTCAATTAATTTCATCGTTATTTTTCATATCCATTTCTTTATCATTGCGAGACTACTATCATGATCTAATCGTACGTTAATGTTCTCTTAAAGTTTACTAAGCACTCCTAATTATATAGTAATTAGGCCGGGATGTCACATTCTCACCCTCTTTAAAAAGTTTAGTCCGCAAACTTGAGTTAGCTAAGAGTGCGTAGTATACTTCTCACTATACTAATCACATAGTAACTTAATAATTGATTGATTCAATAAGTAGTGTTTTACCTCAAGTCTTTTTATTAGGAGCGGGACAATTATTTATTCAGCTGATAGAGTCATGGTTGTCCCCCATTTTCTAAGTAGTCTTTCACTCAGTGCCCCTTCTTGCCATATCCTACACAAGCTCTCGTGTTCCACTGGCATTAGTCATCCTTGTGGTGACCTCCATATCGTTGACACTTGTCTGGCTTATCCTGATCCGGCTCCTTTGCTCGGGCATTTGAGATTTCACTGTCTCCTGTTTGAATTCTCCCCAGTTTTCCTACTTGAACCTTCTCCCATTTTCTCAGTAGAGTAAGTCATTTTTCTTTGGTTCTGGTCTTTTACATATTCTTCGTTGTTCTTTTTCATGATTAGGGCCATGTTCACTATCTCAGAATATGATTCAGACTGGAACAGTAAAATACGATCATGAATGTTCCATTTTTAGTCCTCACTCAAATTTCTTTGCCTTCTCGCATTCAACCTCTATCATCTCCGGAGCAAAACGAGCTAACTCAATGAATTTAGTTTTTTATTCAGCCACTATCATGTTTTATTGCTTCACTTTAATGAATTCCACCTTATTTCCTTCGCCAACACTCTTTAGAAAATACTTCTCGTACAACAATTCCTTAAACCTCCTCCAAGCCAAGAACGAAACTCCCGTTGTGTAATTTATTTTCACCAAGTTATACCAACGCTTTGCTTCTCCTTGTAGCTTAAAAGCAGCAAGAGTGACCTTTTTATCCTTAGGACAATCTATCACCTCAAATATGTCCTCCATACTCATCATCCAAGTTTCAGCTTTATCTACTTTAGGAGCTCCAGCAAATATAGGTGACTGAAGTGTCATGAATCGTTCTATCAAGCTTGTCTGGTTTACGTTGTTCCTTCTGTTCTCCCTATTGTTTTGTTCTTTTATTTCATGAACTAATTCGCTTAGTGTTCGCTCCATTTTGCCAAGATCTTCTCTGGCATTCTCTTCATGGTTTGCGTCGGTCCTAGCCCTTGTCCTATTTGCCATTCTTCTGTTTCACATATATCCACAAACAAGATATTCAGAATTCTTTAATCATATAGTCATTAAATTGTATGCAAACTTATATCATTAAATTGCATATTCATAGAGCACATTCAATTATAAATTTCAGTTTCGTTCAATCTATATTTTCACTCTTAAGTCATCAGCAATGGGTAATCTAATCGACTCCAAGAGTGATTCAAATAATCATTTTCTATCATCAGCCATCACCTAATCATCAGGAGCCATCAGATTTTTAACTTAACATTATTTTTATTTTTTTTAAGAAATGCTAACCGCTAAAGTTTAGATAAAAATCTTCATACCTCAATGTCTCCCTAAGGTTTTTCAAATCTTGTTCTAACTTCAATTCCATGTACTTCTTTGTTTTCCCCCAGATCTCTAGAGTTTCCTTTTCTTAATCACCTGGAGTCATTAACCTCAGCTCTAATAAGTTCCTAACATTGTCTTTCCCAAAGATCATTAACATTTGCTCTAACACTACACTGTCAGAACCCGGAATCCGGCCTATACGGAGTAGGGGTCCGTTATCGGCTACCAAGACCTTTCAATAATCATAACACCTTTCTAATTACCATTTAGTCAAATGCAACAGAATAATTTTTTTTTTTCATTTCTTTAAACATCTTTTTCATATTCATAAAATAAGCTACACAACCTGGTCAGTCAATTAAATATTGTCTCTGAAGGATATAGCTTCCATGTCACAAAGTAGTGTTAAGTAGTATAACATTACACAACTTAATTCATAAAATCAAAAACCATCTAATCTATTCCCAGTCAAGGACTCATAAAAAAGAACTCGCTTCGTCCCTTAAACACATAGTCTGCATCACTTGAAAACGAGTCTGTCTAATCCTTACCTGAAAACATGGTAAACATCTGTAATGAGCTCGACGGCTCCGTGAGAATTTCATAACATACCAAGGGATTCAGAACTACTATGTAGTTCTATACTGAAATGTCTATACTTATATAGAATTAGAATACGTCATATCAAAACACAATAATTCAAAGAATAGTATCAAATTCATTTTCAAAAGATTTTAGTTCAATCACAGTCATAAATCAATAATCAATAACATAGTTCAATCATAATGATGATTCATTAACACAGTTCGATAACAATGGTCAATATTACAGTTCCATCATAGTCATGGTTCAAAGTTATGGTTTGATAACACTAGTCATAGTTTAAAATCAATATCATGGTTCAATCTTAATCATAATTCAATAACATAGTTCGATAAACAATTTCAAATCCAATAGACAACATCATAGTTCAATCTTAACTATAGTTCAATAAATCAAAATCATAGTTCAATGATTCAAAATTCAATCATGGTTCATATTTGATATTCATAAAAGTGCAAACCAATAATTTATTTTTCTGTGGTCAGCAAATTAGAATATCGTTGACTGAGATTGATATTCGATAAGACTAGTTTGATAATTTCATTCTATATGGCTCACCACCAATATACCCCGTGGTTAGGGTTCGATAAAGTCACAATCTCTTCAATAATGACCAATCATAAAAGATTTTATGGCCAGCAAATTAGAACCTCGCTGACTAAGATTGATAGTTGATAAACTAGTTCGATAATGTCGTCTGTACGGCTCACCACCAATATACCCCGTAGGTAGGGTTCGATAAAGTCACAATGTATTCAATAATGACCAATCATAGAAGGGTGTTCCATTCAAAACATTCAAAATCATATTCAAAATCAATAATCATCAATAACAAGCTCAATTATCCAAATAAGAGTTTTATATCTAGTATTTAGTCAAAATAACTCAGATGATCGTAAGAAACCGTATAGTATTTTGAGTATCTCACGAAAACACTTTCTTGAATAAAAAAGAAGACAATACAGATATCGATGAATCATTCAAAACATATATTAGGTACAATAGATCTGCTATCAAAGGTCATAAAGGAAATAACAATATATATCGATAAGTCATTCAAACGATATTAAATGAAAGGCGTCTATCATCAAAGTCATAAAATAACTTAATATTTGTATCAATAATAAAATTCACCTTGAACATGGCACTGAAATACTCACCTAATGTCCAAAAGATTGTACTAAAAATTCATTTATTTAGTTGAAGGTCCCTGTAATCACAATTCAAGGTCTCGTTGCATACTTGTTTAAAGTATCACATAATTTAATCGTTAACTTAGAGTTTTTTCTATTCCAATTACACTATTCCGATAGCTTCATTAAGTCTTAAGGACGTATTGGTTATTTTTTAGTTTATTACTGGGTCTTATTTTTGTCAAAAGGATGTTACCTTTAAGTCCAAGGTGTCGAAAATAATCGGTTTAGGCTTTTCCGGATCTAATTTACGTACTTATAGTTTATTTTAAGCCTAGGAGCATTTTAATAATTTTATACTTTTGCGTGTCATATTTTTCGATTCTTCGTTTGCTGAAATGGATTCTACCGTTAAATCTGGATTGTTCAAAATAGTCAAGTTGGACACCTTTTGATTTTTAATTGACTTCGGGCATTAAAGGTAAGATGGTAATTTTTATATTTTACGTGTCTTAATTTTTAGGATTTGATATCGTAAAACGGACCTCGTTGTTGGATCGAGAATGTCAAAAAATGTCAGAATACACTACCCTTTTATTTTATTTGGGCAATGAAAATATTTTACCAAAATTAAATTAAACTAATTATTTTATTTAATATTTTATATATATTCTGTTAATATTATAACACAAGTGCCATGGTGGCACAATGGCACACGCGTGGGGTGTAAGTTTCTCACGTGTGTGAGGTTGAGGGTTCGAACTTGGGGAGTTGCGGCTCCCTTATTTTTTTTTTCTGATTTTCAATGTGCCAAACGACGGATAAGGTAGGAAAACAGGGATAGGATATCCCACTCTTGCCTTGGGTTGTTAAATTAGGGCCTTATCCGCATTTCCAAACAATTTCAGTCTTCTTTTAAATTTTGAAACCAAATGCCCAAAATGGCGTAACTTTACTTATTCGGTTCTACGCCTGGGCGGGTCCCAACCCGAACCCTGACCCGAATAGTGTCGTCTTCCCCTAACACTACAACCACTGTTCATTCGAAACCCTAGGAATCCCAAACCCTATTTCACGAGTTTTTGGCTACCTTTTCTTCTTGTTTTCAATTCAAATCTTCTTTTGAGAGTTAAAGCAAGGTTTTGGCGATGGTTTTGGGGATTGAAACGAGTTGAAAAGCTCGGTAGAGTTTTAATGGCTTCTCTAAATAATCCTTTGGTTCATGGCCGTTTCACTACCAAATTTGATGGTTCTTATTTTGTCATGATCCTCTTAGCATGGGGTTTCATTTTTCATTCAAAGATGCAAGCTTAAAGCTCTGTTTGTGGGAGTCGATTTTGAAGCCGCGTTTTGCAATTTCGATTTTTTCTCTTGTCCTTTACCCATTTGGTCTAATTTTTGGTGTCCTAGAACCCTCGTAGCTTCTAGATCAGGCCCCAAGTGATGGAAGTCATTTTCTTTTTGGTCGATTTAGACCCACCCTCTTGGTTGTCCAACAATGGCAGATTTTTGTATTTTAAGCCCTCTTAGGTCTCAGTTTCACTCCCTAATATGGTATTTCACCCTCTAAGACCAGGCATGCATTTCAAAATCATTAAACAATATGTAAGTACAATATTTTTCTTAGAGAGAGAAAGTTTAGGCTTTGTGTTTTTTTACCTTCATAGTGAGCTTCCTCTCTCTCTCTCTCTCTCTCTATGTTTGGTTTTGAGCTTCAAGCTCTTTATGTCTAACTTAGAGTTTGCATGCAACTTCTTCCTCCGTCCTTTTTCTTCTTTTTCCTTCTTCTTCTTTTCTCTTTCTCTCTGGCCGCACACACCTACACAGTCTGAATTAGTTCTCTCAAGTTCTCACGCAAGTCTGATATAGGGTCATATAACTTAAATCAGCTACATGCATTATTAGATTTTTGCAGGCCTTTTGATTGGCTAAAGGGTTGGTCCAATAGGGTGATGACACCCAGCTTTTGTATACAACCATATATGCATATTATGGGATATATACATATCATGTGACATATATAGCACAAAAGTGTTGCAACCTAGTTGGCTTTTTTTTTTTTCGGCATAAGTCCTTCCTTTATTGCTTGGTCTTCGGTTCAAGACTTAGGCAACTCCATTTTCCACTCTTTTTCCTCTTTTTGTTGTGTTGGGGGAAGGGGGGAAGAATTTTTACTTTTATTTAATATCTTATTCATTCAAGTATGATTAATTTGTACATCTCTAAATTTCTTAATATATTTTATGTTTATTAAAATTTTCTCTTTTAAGTTGTTGATTTAATTTAACAAGATTAGTTATGATACTTAGTTAAATATTTATGTATTTCTCAATTAATTTCTTAGTCATTTTTCATATCCATTTCTTCTATTTTAACTCTCACAAAAATTATCATCGAGACACTACTGTCATGGTCTAATCGTATGTTAATGTTCTCTTAAAATTTACTAAGCACCCCTAATTATATAGTAATTAGGTTGGGATGTCACACCTGTTGGCAGTGAGCATTCTACTGTCCTCCTACAACGTCCTTTCTTGAATAAAAAAAATGTGATATAAATTTGGGATGAGCTAATTTAGCTCAGTAAGTAAATTCCCTCACCCTGACATAGGTCATGTATAGTTTAGACAACAAAAATGCATACAATAGGGGTAAGCGAAAGGTTATAAGATATAGTCAGTCACAATGGAAAACAAAACCACTAAGGGTGACCTTTTGGTCAAAAGGCACAATCCAAAAGTAACTTGAAAGGAGATGTGAGCAATTTAGAAAGACAACAAAAATGGATTTAGCACATGTAATATTTAGCTGCCAAGAACCACAAGAAATCAAATCAAATGTAATGATAAGCTTGGAAAGCATATCTACCAATCAAAGAGTACATCATCAAATCATAATCAAAGTATAAAATCTGTTATACAAGAATAATGAGTCTAATAGATGACATTAACAAATAGGGCCTGACTACCCCTAAACAACACTCATTCAAGTTCACCACTCATCTCTGGGTTTTTCTGAATGGCACCAAGAGCTCTTATCAAATAATTATGTCCTTATTAGGACTATATGTTAGGTATCATTCCCAAACACCAACCTGTAGGTCATCAGCATCTAAAGAGTTAAGATGGGTGTTGTGACAGACACAACTCCCGGTTACTCACAAATAATGTCATAATCAAATAAATTCCACAAGGAATGTCCATATACATAGATTACAAGGTTCACAACAAAAAGTTCGCAATAGTTTTCCAACATCCATCAACAAAAAGGTTATAACAATGTGTAAGCAACCATAACAGGATATTGATAATAAGGATCTCAATATATCTACAAGGATGTCACAAATATCAAGCTATAGAATCAAAACAACTGATAGGAATGTATAAAAGAATATAAGCTGGCAGCATCGAAAAAAATATGATTGCAACATGGCTAAGGAACACCACACATTAGAGTTCAAGTTTACTTACCTTTAAAATGGTTTTCCTTTTTTAATAGATCTCATTTTCCTTTCCCTTCGCTAATCCTATAAATCAAGAAATATTGTTTAGTTCAATTTTACTTATGGATTTATTTTGATTTTATTGATGGATTTGTTAACTTTTAGTCCTTATAACCTGTTTACTTATCGGATGTTATTTGGTAGCTTCATTTAGCCTTTATAACCTTTTTAAAATCAGTCTAATTTGTCCATTTATGTATTTAGAAAATCAATTTGCCCAAACAGAGTCCACCATTGGGTCCAGAATATCAAAACAATATAAATTTATTTTTTACAGATCTTGATTTGGCTTCATCTAGCTCATTTTATGTTAATGTGAAGTTTTTCCCACTTGTAAGAGAATTTTGGTCATTTTACTTGAGTTCAGGGATCTTTTTGTATTTTTCCTTAATTTTAGGGGTACTTTCATAATTTCTTGAATTTTAGAAATTAAAATATAATAATTTATATTTTTCAAGGGCCTGATTGAATAAATTTTTTAGAAGATTGCACCAAAGTATAATAAAATAAGAGTTTAGAGGTCAAAAATGAAATTTTAGAAACTTATTTAAAAAAAAACCATCCGGTTTGGTCCAAGAGTAAGTGAACTGGTTCAATTCTGTCAAAAACTAGCCAGTTCATATGTTCATTGCATCAACGTGACGTCAGCATGATGTCACCCCCAAAACAAAACTATGTCGTTTTGAATTTACCCAACCCATCTGATTATTCGATCAGGGCCTGACCTGAATCCGAAGATCCGACTCATGGCCAATACTGTTCATCGTCCCTACCAATTAGGGTTTACTGTAGTAATGGAGTTCCCAAACTTTCTTTCCTATTTCGTTATGTTCTAGGCATCCATTTGATCTATTTTTTTATTCCTACGAGTCCTTGGGATCACAACTGAGTTTTTTACGATTGTTTTATGGGTTAACTCGAGCCCAAAAGCTCTATTGAGCTTCAATGGCCGTCTATTATCACAACTCCATTTGAGCTTGTTTTTTCATCATTTTGACTGTAGTTTCCTCTATGATAATCCTTAGGAGATGGGCTTTTGTTTTTCGTTCTAAGAATCGAGGTTAGGTGCTGATTTGTGAGGTTTGTCTTGAGAGCTGAAACCAGCAACTCGAGGTTTAAAGCCTTTTTCTCGAACATTTCGATCGTGGCTTAGGGGATTTGTGACCCTCTTGGTGTCTAGTTTCAGCCTCGACCAACAAACCTTGGTTTGGTTAAGGTCAAATCAGACCTAGTTCTCTCGGTGGTCTATTAATGGCAACCTAGGGTTTTTCAATTTGAACTGCTCTATTTCATTTCCATTTTTTACCATTTCTAATTCTAAACGCATGTATGCATTTTAGCTCTATTAAATAACATGTAAACAGTAATATTTTTCTTAGAGAAAGAAATTCGATTTTGACAATTTTACCTTCAATAGGGTGTTTTCCTCTACTTAGTTCGGTTCTGAACTTCCTAAGATTCTTGGGTTGCATTTAGGGTCTTATACAAGCTCCTCTCCTCTTCCTTTTCTTCTTCTCCTTCCTTATTTTCTTCTTCTCTCTTTCTAGCCGCTAGGTTTGGTTTGGCACACTCTCAAGTCCTCATGCAAGGGTCTGAGCTCTCATTATACTATCAAGTCTGCTGCACTCATCATGGGGGATTTGCATACATTTTAATTAGCTGAGGGTGGGGTGCAATGGGATGTTAACACCTCATTATTTCAGCATTTTCCCTCATCCATTCCATGTTATATGATTATCTTTTAGCTATCATAGCACGTGTGTTGATAGCCTAGTGGGTTTAGACTTTTAGTTAAGTCTCTTGGTGGTTAAGTCTTTGGTTCAATTCTTTGGGCCAACACTTTTGGCCTATTTTTCCCTTTTTCCTTTTTATTCACCTTACATTAAGTTTTCTTCAACCAATTTTTATTCTTTACTTTTTGTTTTTTGGTTACTAGCTAACATTATTTTATGTCACTAGTACTAGTCTTTTTTATTTTTGTCTTCCTATCATAACTTGTGTCGTTTATTTAACTTTTTTTTTGGAATTATTGCTTCCAAATACTTAACACAATATAATTATATACTAATGACATTAATATCTTTTTAACCGATACTAATTACTTGTTAATTAGGTTTGGGGCGTTACATTATACATCTCAATTGTGTCATTTTATGTTTTGGTTAATGGTTCTCCTATGGGGGTACTTTTAGTCATTGCTCAAATTGCAACAAGGAGATCATTTATCTCATTTCTTTTTTATGATTGTGATGGAGGCCTTTAATAGAGATGGATTGTGCAGTGCATGATGGTTTACTCAAGGGCTTTAGTGAGTAAAATATAAGGGGGGATAGGGTTGAGGTCTCTCATATTTTATTTGCAGATGATACATTAATTTTTTGTGATGTTAAGAGAAGACATCTCAGATTTTTTCATTGTGTGTTAGTTTGCTTTGAATCAATGTCGGGGCCGAAAGTTAATTTGCATAAAACTGCAATTATTCCAGTTGACGGGGTAGAGGAAATGGATAGGTTGGCTTTGGAGTTGGGTTGCGGGGGTGGGGGTCCTTCTACGATTTATCTATGATTACCTTTGGGAGCTTCTACTAGATCCACATCAATTAGGGACAAGAAAGGTAGTGTCACTCTTATAAAAAGTACACTAAAAAATCTTCCAACATACTACATGTCTATTTTTTCTGATGTTGAAATCAGTTAAGAAGAGATTGGATAAGATTCAATAGGATTTCCTTTAAAAGGGGAAAAATGTGAGAAGAAAAGTCATTTAGTGGGTTCGGACAAGTTAAAGCATTCGATGAAAAAAGAAGGGTTGGGGATCAAAGACATGCACTTATTCAATAAAGCTCTTTTGGGTAATTGGATGTGAAGATTCAGAGTGGAAGGTCAAGCAATGTGGAGGAAGGATAAAATATAGTGAGGAGAAAGGGGGGTGATTTTCTAAGGAGGTTAGGGGGGTATATAGGTGTGGTGTGTGGAGAGTTATTCAAAGGAGGAAGGAGGTGTTAAAAGCTTGGTGAGTTTTGAAGTTGGTAATAGCACTCAAGTTCGCTTTGGGATGACGTGTGGTGTGGTGTGAGTAGGGTTGGCAATATTGTATCCGACTCGAAAACAACACAAGCTTAGCATGTTTCAGGTTTAGTTTAAATGTGTTCAGGTAAAAAATGGGTTAGACACAATTAACATGATTATTGTTCGCGTCGTGTTCCGGTTGACCCTACTGATCCGAAATTGACACATTTATTAAAACATGTCATATGACCCGAATTTGGTCCGCAACCTAAAAGTGACACCTTTAACCTGTTGACTTGAATTTGACCTGTTAACTTGAACTTAATACGATTCTATGTTTTTTTCTTCTATTATAATACTAGTACTATAAAGGGATTTTTAAAAATTTATTAATTGTTAAAGTTATATAATTATTAGCTTTAATCATGAATATAAGTATTAATATGAAAAATAAAGGTATTAAATTATAGACAAATACATTAATGGGTAAATTATATGAATTTTTTATACAACAAAAAAAAAAAACTATGAGAAAAATAGAATTCAAATGTAATTGACTCTCTAATAATTAAGATTATATAACAAATAAATGACAATGAAATAAGAAAACTAATAGTAAACATGATATATATTAATTTTATTTATTTATTTATTTATATTTCAATATAAACTACAATTTAATGAGTTTTATTTCTTTAATTCAATTTTTATTCTTTTGATTTTATTATGACGATCGATAATCACTATTATATATTATTAAGTTATTAAAGAGTCAATTGTATAAGTTTTAAGTTACAGTTAAACAAAGATTATACAAAAAAATGTCAATGTAATAAAATAATTATAATTATGAGTTTTATTTAAATAACAATTCCCAGTTGTGATTTATTTTAGAAATTATTAAGATATTAAATATAAAATAGTGAATTGTATAAGTTTTAAATTATGATTAAATAAATTTTATTTGTGATAACTAATAATATTTATTAAAGAATCAATTTTTAAAAATATGTTTGTTGAGTTTCATATAATGTGATTGTAAATGTGATTATTGAGTTTCCCATGTACAATAGTATCTACATTAACATGAAGAGGTTATTTAATTTGAATTTAAATTTATATAACAAAAAAAAAAAAAGAATTGATTCTCTAATAATTAAAATCATATAATAAAAAATAATAATAATAATTCCGTAAAAATTATTAGACTTATCTATTTATAATTATATAACTTATATATGGATAAAGATAACTTACTTTTTTATTATATAACTTATATTTGGATAAATATAACTTACTTTTTTTATAATGCAATTTGTTTAGTCCTATTTAATGAGTTTTTTTTTATATTTCTTTTATTCTATTATGATGAACGACGATCGTTATTAAAGATTATTAAATATTAATAATTAAAAAGTTAATTGTATAAGTTTTAAATTATGACTAAACAAACTGCATTTGGGATAATTATAATGTTTAAAAATCTGGAGCGGACAGTCCGGTTGGACGGAGACCCGGTCCAAGTTCCGGTCCGGTTAAACTTCAAAACCTGCTTCAATTGAAGAAGCAATAAGAAAAACCGGATAAACCGGAGGTTCAACTGAACCGTTTACTGTTCAACGGAACCTCCCGGTTCACTTAACCTATAAAAGCAAAATCTAATCTGAATAGGGCATTTACGATTCAACCTCGTTGAAAGACCTGAGAACCCTAGGACGGCTCTGTAATGAGCATCTTGCTCTCTCGACTCTCGGTGGTTTCTCAATCGACGACGGTGCTTCGCTTTTCTGACCGGTGGCGACACGGTGACGGAAGTGAGTGTTCCCCTGTTCTGATTTTTGAAGAACCTTTCTGTCATCTATGATAGTATGATTTGCTGAGCTTATTTTGATTTTTGTTGACCCTTTTCCGACCGGTGATTTTTGTTGCTTTTGCCTTCTGTTCTTAATTCTTTCTCACAATCGGAAGACCCTTGGGGAAGACACCTGTTTCTGTTCTCGCGTTGAGGTTGTGTTAGGCCGTTAGCTCACTAGCTCGGCTTGGAGTGGATCCTTGGGCTTAATCAGGTACGTTCTCACTTCTCAATCTCAACTTCTAATGCCTTGAACCATGTAAATTGAAAATTATAAAATAATGGTAAAATGTCTCCTATTCTTCCAACAGAATATGTGCTTGTTTGATTTCCTAAAAGAATGACATACTGATGTGTCTACAATTAATTAATGGAATGGTTTGAAAACATGATAACATAAATTATCCAATAACATCTTGTACGATGCCACAAAGCCAGTTTTTTAAGAAGTGATTGTGTGGTAGAATATCTCTGTATCTCATTTGAAGTTTGATTTTTGATTTGTAACTGCATTTCTCTGTACTTGTAATCTCTGTTAATTTTTCTGGATAATTTTTCTAAATTGTATTTGACGAAATTTTTCTCTATACTTTTTAATTATTTTATATATCATTAATATTAATAATAAATATATTTATGTGGTAATTATGATGTCACCATTCAATTCTGGTTGACCTTATAAAAAAAAAACTTTTTTCAATATTAAATTCATCTTTCTACTTCAATGAAATTGTAAAGAGAAAAATACAATCAAAGAAGAAAAACTCCAAAGTATAACTTCTTCTTCTTTTTTTTGTTCTCTATTACAACCAACTCAATCAACTTGAGAGATTATATAACCCAACTCCAAAAGCTTCTCCAATAATATGGGCCTTGGACAAATAACCCAACCCAGCTCAGCTCATGGTTGGTTGGAAATAAATGCTCACATCCCCTGGTGTGGAGAGTGAGACTTGAACCTCTAACCTCTCCTTTGAGGAGGCATGGATGGCCAACCGCCCTTGCCCCAGTTGGTTTCAAAAGTATAACTTTTAAGTTATGATTAAGAATTAGAACTAATGTATAATTATTTATTTCATATTAAATATTCACAAAAGTAAAAATTTCAGTATTAGAACTAATGTGTCATATTTTATTTTGTATTATAAGTTTAAAATTTTATTATATGTAAGCTTTAATATTATTTTGAATTATGTATGAAAACTAAAGGTATAGTAGTTTAAAAATTTTAAATAATTTTTAATCATATATTTATATTTTTTTGGATAAGTCATAAATTTTATAAATGGTTGAATGTAATAAGAAAAAAATAAATAGATGAAGAGGGAGGTAAGGGTGTTAGGAGACTTGAACCTGAAACCCAAAGAAGTGAATAACCAAAAACAACAACATGCATTGTTGACTTGCGAAGAGCCACTTCAAAGTTTTTTAAACAATAAAATATTTAAACTATATACAAGAGGAATATTGCACTTTGCACTTATCCCACATTGATTAGTTGATGAAAGAATCTTCAGTTAGAGGCCTATAAAAGGCCTCCATCACTTCTCTTTAACCAGCTGGATGGTGCGCCATTTAGGCATGCACCTATATGGTAATTTTTTATTTTTTAATTAATAATAATAATATAATAAATAATTTTTGTATATTATTTAAATTAAATTGGTTTGGTATCGTGTTGGCCTGTTTATTGTGCAGGTCGTTTCGTGTCTTAGAATATGACACAATTAATTAATCGTGTCTTTTTCGCTTTGACACTAATTGTGTAATAGGTGTATCTTGACACGACATGTACACACCCTAGGTGTGAGGAAGTTGAAGGATGACTGTCCTTCTTTATACATGATTGCTTCTAACAAGGAGGCCATGGTGGCAGATTATGCAGGGTCAAATGATTTGGAGCCCTTATTTTCAGAGGCATCACTATGATTGGGATATGGGAGAGATGGAGGAGCTCATGTCTATTTTGAGCAGGTACATTGTGGGGGTAGGAGGAAGGGAGGATCTTATAGTGTGGAAGGTGCAAAAGAACAAAAGATTTGCTTTGAAGTCGTTCTATAAAGCCTTGCAAGGGAAAAAAGAAGAGGAATTTCCATGACATTTGATTTGGAAATCTAGAGTCCCAAGTTAGGTGTCTTTCTTTTTTCGGGCAGCGGCATGGGGGAAGATTCTCACAATGGACAGCTTAAAGAAGAGAGGTTTTCAACTTTCGAGTAGATGTTGTATGTGCAAGATGGCGGAGGAAACTATTGAACACCTTCTTGTGCATTGTTGTGTGGCTCGTGATATGTGGAATTTGGTTTTGTCTCTTTTTGGTTATAGATGGGCCATACTGGCTACTATGAGGAAAGTCTTCTTAAGCTGGCGGGCATGCAAAATGAAGAAAGAGCTGAGAAATGTGTGGAGGTTGGCTCCGTTATGTCTTGTGTGGTCCATCTGGAAGTAAAGGAATCGCGGGACTTTTGAAGACAAAGAAGTTGCCACTTGGATTCTAAAGGATTTTTTTTCTTTCTTGAGACTATGGTTTTTTTATGCAAGGAGGACTATCTTAGATACTTAGAAACTTATATAACTTTTTTGAGGGACTCGAAACATTTTTGTAGCCTCTCCCTTTTCTTTTGTACATGGGTTAGCCCCCCCGCCCCCCTCGGGCTCCTTTTATATTATATATTTACATTTACTGATAAAAAAAAATTACAATATTGGTGCGAGGGCTCTACCTTTTAAGCTATATTCTCAAATTTATTTGGGTGAAATTGCAGATAAATAAATATTCCATATGTTTCTCATAGCATTTGCAGACTTAGTTTTGCACGTTGGGCTTGTTTATATCTATTTTAAAGAATCCTTTGTTTATACATATATTGTTAGTTTTTTTTTTCTTCTCATTTTGTAGGATCTAATAATCCTGTATCCAGTCCTTCAAACCACCCCACCAATCCAAGGTCACCTTGGTGTTTAATTATTCCTTTTGTTTTAAGTCTATTCTTCAATTTTGGGGCTTAATGTATATTTGCATGGGCTCTTTGGTTTCCATAAGTTTTCTAAAATCATTTATATGAAATACCAGTTGCAAATGAATAGAATGTCAATTCAGTAATTCACCTGGATGAGCGTTTTTCAGGCATCATCCAGTTGCTTTCCACAAGTTTTCTAAATTTTTTTTCTGATTTGTTCCATAAGTTTTCTAAAATCATTTATATGAAATACCAGTTGTTCAGGCATTATGGACGTAGACAAGGAAAATTCTGCCTCAAATTCACTTGCAGAACCTCTTCCTGCAGTCAGTGATGGTCAGACTCTGGTTTCCGCAATTGATCCAATTCCACTTCAACCAGTTCAGCCTATTGTTGCACCAGTAAACCCACCGACAATTGTGCCTCCTATTGCTCCAATTCCTATAGTTCCTACCTCAATTCCCCGGCCATTGGCCCCTCTCCCTGTCCGTAGGCCTCCACTGCCTCAAAATGGTGACGTGAGGGCCAGCGATTCAGATTCTGACCGCGATGATTTGGGCCTCAATAGGACTACTGCAGGTTCAACTGCAGAATATGAGATTTCAGAAGAAAGCAGACTAGCTAGGGAGCGACAGGAAAAAGCTATGCAAGAATTTATGATGAAGCGACGTGCTGCTGCTCTTGCAGTGCCTACTAATGACATGGCTGTACGGGCTCGTCTCCGTCGACTTGGCGAACCCATTACTCTTTTTGGAGAAAGAGAGATGGAAAGACGGGACCGTTTGCGGATGCTTATGGCAAAGCTGGATGCTGAAGGGCAATTGGAGAGGTTGATGAAAGCCCATGAGGAGGAGGAGGCTGCAGCTTCTGCAGCACCAACAGAGGCAGCTGATGAAGAAATGATTCAGTATCCATTTTATACCGAAGGTTCAGAAGCTCTTTTAAAAGCTCGAGTAGAGATTGCCAAGTATTCCATTGTGAGGGCAGCTTTACGTCTTCAGCGTGCTAGGCGAAAAAGGGATGATCCTGATGAAGATTTAGAAGCAGAGATAGACTGGGCTTTGAAGCAGGCAGGGAGCTTGGTCCTTGATTGCAGTGAAATTGGGGATGATCGGCCACTTTCAGGAAGTTCCTTCTCACATGATGGAAAGATGCTTGCCACCTGGTACTCCCTCCCTCTGTGTTTTTAGATAGATCAATGCAGTGGTTAGGAATCCATGTTTTTGCTCTACTTCATGCATTATTTGCATGAGCCTTTATATAGATGCCTTTTGATGTAGTCTTACTGTTTGAAGTTTTTTGCTGTTATAGTATCGAGGCATATTATTGCCTTTTTTTGGTTATAATATTAGGACATAAATAGAAATGGATCTCATTTTGGGTTGAAAGAGGTTCAATTTCTTTGTTTTCCCCCCTTAAAGTCCTCTTTATTTCGCAGTCAAGAAACCTTTTTGTGGGGAGGTTGTAACCAATAATGTAACTCCCACTCTCTCTCTGGGGGCGGGGTGGGGCTAGCTCCATTGAGTGAATTCAAATTAAGTTATAGGAGAAGTAGAACTGCTTCACTTCTTCCATTATCTAAATGCTAATTAAATCTTTTACAAATGAGTGTTACGGCGTTAAAGAGTTTCTGCTTCTAATTGCCTTATTTGTCTGGGATAATAATTTTGATTCTCTGTTTTGTTCTTTTGTAGTGCTTTAAGTGGAGTTACTAAGATATGGAGCATGCCTCAAGTAAAGAAGGTTTCTACTTTAAAGGGACACACTGAACGTGCAACTGATGTTGTATTTTCTCCCACTCACAACTATTTAGCAACTGCATCTGCAGACCGGACTGCAAAATTATGGAATATCGAAGGGTCCCTTCTGAAGACATTTGAAGGCCATTTGGATCGTCTTGCTCGCATTGCCTTCCATCCATCAGGGAAGTACTTGGGCACAACTAGCTTTGACAAGACTTGGAGATTATGGGATATAGATACTGGGGTAGAGTTGCTTCTCCAAGAAGGTCACAGTAGGAGCATATATGGGTTATCTTTCCACCATGATGGATCTTTAGCAGCATCTTGTGGACTAGATGCACTTGCCCGTGTTTGGGACCTTCGATCTGGGAGAAGTATTCTTGCCTTGGAAGGCCATGTTAAGCCGGTGAGGCTCAAAACTGTCATAAAATTATGAATTTGCCCTTTTGTTTTTTTTTATGTATTGTTTTTTTTTTTTTTTTTTTTTTTTTGGGGGGGGGGGGGGGGGGGGTTGCTTTTGTGTTTTTGCATTTGGATTTAAGTATTGGCTAAGGTATCGTTATCTTTTCAGGTTCTTGGTATTAGTTTCTCCCCAAATGGCTATCATTTAGCCACTGGTGGTGAAGACAATACTTGTCGAATTTGGGATTTAAGGAAGAGAAAATCCTTGTATGTTATACCTGCTCACTCGAATCTCATTTCTCAAGTCAAATTTGAGCCTCAAGAGGGATACTTTTTAGTAACTGCTTCATATGATATGACTGCTAAGGTATTTTTCCTCTGTGAAAACCATGATTGTATCTTAGAAATTGAAACCTGGAATTTGTCAGTACTTGTTTGTTTGTGTGTCAATAATTCTTTTGTTTTTCTATGTCAGGTATGGTCGTCCAGAGATTTTAAGCCTGTCAAGACATTATCCGGCCATGAAGCAAAAGTTTCATCATTGGATGTAGTAGGAGGTGAGTTTCTTTTGCTTTGGAGAATCATGAAGTGTCTCTTAAAATTCTGATGTGTGTGTGTGTGTGTGTGTGTGTTGGTAAAATGAAAATATCCCAGTTTAGTATTATAATGAATCATACCATAACGTAATATGTGTACGTCTGCTACATTTATTTTTAGGCATTGTTTCTGAAACAGTAAAATTTGACATGGTTTGAAGTATTCTATATATTGCAATCTATCTATCCTACTTTGAGATGCGTTGTGTTTTCAATAAAAACTCATGGGTACATTGAATATCTGCAATATATGTATTTCATTATAGATGGAGATGTTCTGAATAGAAAGATTAAGAAATGAAAAACAAATTTGTTTTCATATGAAGTGTAGTTAAAAAAGATAGTATAATGTGTGGTATAATGGAGAGAATGGCCTTAGATAGGATTCATGAAACTGACCCTAAATAATTGGGATAAGGCTGTGTTGAGTTGAGTTGAGTTGAGTATATGAGGTGTGGTTGTATCATGAGTTTTACCATCTCCATGGAGCATATGTTATCCAAACCCCCAGTATCAAGGATAATTCCGACAGATTTATAATACAGCCTTTTGTTACGTCCTCCTCCGTGCTGACGCTTGCTCATGTTGGCATACCATGGAGGCAACCTTTTGTTACATGGACTCAGGTACATGATTTGGGTATGGGTGTACATGTTTGGGTGTTATTCTTTTAATTTGCAAATTTTTTAGGATACATGGACATTTCTCCCGTGTTGCTGTGTCCAAAAGTTGGGCACAGGTATGTGTTGAAAAAGGTAGATGAATTGTAAGGGGAAGATGAAAAATTTTAGTATGTTGCAGGGATGGATTACAGAAATTTCTCATCTAGGGGTTTAAGGTAAAATACAAAACTTGGGCATTTAGAATTCTGGAAACATATGAGTTTGTATGCAATATCTTTAAAATAAAAAAAAATAAAAATCTCAGGTTTTGTTGTAACAAAACTTTTCTGTTTCCCGTTCTTGAAACATTAATGAGGTGGAAACCCAAGAATGTTCCTCTCTGGCTTTTACCGAAGAAATATAAAAATTGTTCCTATTCAACCAAAACTGTATGTTTACAGTATCTAGGGCAAATCAATGATTATGTATAACAAAGGAAGCAACTTTATCTTTGTTTTCTCTCAGGCAATGGGTGTGTGATCACTATTTAATTCAAGATTCAGGCTCCGTGGAAGGTGCGAGGAAAGTATAGGGTTATTAAAACTAGTTTTATCTTAGTGAGTGGCATAGGTGTCAACTACTTGATACCCACCTACCATGATGTTTGATCTTTCCAATAGTAGCATGGGGACACCCAACTCAATTCAATTCAATTCAACAGTCTAATTCCAACTATTTAGGATCGATAACATGAATCTTGTCTCGCTACTTTGTTTTATTTAAGACCATTCCCTTAGTTAGATCGCATACTATTATATCTTCTTTTTTCTATCTCAACCTAAGTTAATTTTGATCTCCCTTGTCCTCTAGCATAACCCTCAATGTGAACTATATTGAATCGCTCTACCTTATTTGTGCATAGCACGGGGAACACCGTTACACTAAATTAAATTTTAGTTGACTCTTTAATAGTTAATATTCAACAACTTGATAATTTCTATTAATTTATAATTTTTTAAAGAACTAACTTCATACCATGGTGAATAATTAATTTTTTTAGGGAAAAATATTAAAAAGTCTCTAAAATAAGATTTTCAATCCAAAACAACCATGATACTTTTTTTTTTCTTATCAAAAAAATAAAAAAAGAAGAAACTTTAATACAAAAAGCTCAACTATAAATTTCTATCTTAACACCGTTAAAAAATATTACTGATTAAACTAAATAGCCTTCAAGATAAATTTTAGAAAAAAAATACTATAAAATATATAAAATAACTTTTTCAATCCAAAAAAGTTATAATATTTTATGAAGTGAAATTTTCTTTTTTATGCCTCCTAGATAAATTTTTGAATTGAAGAATTTATTTTATCAACTATTTAGTCTTTTTTAAAATATATCTTGAAGGTTATTTTAGTTTAATTACTAATATTTTTTAACGGTGTTAAGATAAAAGTTTATAGTTGGGACTTTTTTTTGTTGTAAAATTTTATTCTTTAGATCTTTTAGATACAAAAAATTATCATAGATTTTTTGGATTAAAAATTTTATTTCAAGGGTTTTTTTTAGTATTTTTTTCAATTTTTATTATTTAATAATTAATAATTTTTTTGAAGAATTTATTTATTAAATTAGATATTATATATATTGTAAAAAAAGTATGTGTGTAAGCTCGTTCTTCCATCAAATATTCTACTTTTCCTGGATACTCAGATTAAAATATGCATTTGTTGTTTGCTTCTTGTCTTATTTAGTAATAAAAAAAGAGATTAGGAGCTTTCTTAGAAATTAAATTAGATATAATACTTTTTTTGGTGAAAAAATCTCACCATCTTTAGAAATAAGTACATCATATTTTTATGTTTAAAATGAATATTTGTAAGGAATTTTTTTATTAATAAGAATTATTAGGGAACTTGATAATTAAAAACTTTTTGATCTCCAAAAATTATATATTATTAGAGAGTCAACCTAAGAATCACAGACATGGATACGACAAAGACACGTGCAAATGAAATTTCTCAAGAAAGTAGGTCAAAAAAGTAGGACAAGGACATGCAAGGGATACATTAAATATATATTTATTTATTTTGTATATGACCATATAATAAAAATTTAATATTATTTCAATCAAAATTGGCATAAAACACACAAATCATAAAAATATTATCAAGATATTAAAATAACAAAGTTATTAAATAAAAATTTAGAAAATTGTTAGTTCAATCATCAACATCTGTGATCTAAGTTCCGAAACAAATTTATTAATACTACATAAAACATATATATAACTGAAAAAAAATAGGGGAGAAGATGAAAAAAAAAAGAGGAAAAAATTCAAAAAATAAATAAAAAAACAGAAAAAGAACCAAAAAAATGTGTCCCTATCCTAATGTGTTCATAATGTATCCGGGACATACCCAAAATTTAGGGAAAAAATAATTTAGACTCTTTTTTTTCATGTGTCCGTATCCAACATGTGTCTGCTACGGATCGGTCACGTGAGTCAAAATAGTGTTCGTGTTTTATTGGAGTCAACAATAAATGAAAATATGACTTTAGTGCTTGAAGCATGTCAAGAAAAGAAGTAAGATGATAATATTAGGATCAGTAGCAGCGGCAATAATATTCATCTCTCTAAGAGTAATAGTAATATTGACCAAGTATTGGCATATATGCACTCTATTATTCGAAAATCTTGATTGGTATCAAGCGACAAATGGAGATTATAACATATAGAATTATTAAATTGCTGTTCTATGTTTTCCAAAACGTGTATGTGATTCAATAGCTTTGCTTTTAAGCTTGTTCTGTGCTTTTAAAATCTGAATATTATTGTTTCATATTTTATTAATTATTAAGAACTTTCAAATCTGTAGACTATTATCTGTTTATTGTTCAAAGCTTTTCCCTGTTGTGCTCATTAATGTTATTTGGTGGCAGATGGACAGTATGTTGCAACTGTTTCCCACGATCGGACTATCAAGCTATGGTCAAGCACAAACAATGAAAAGGAAAAGGCTATGGATATTGACTAAATTGCCTTTGAACTACCCATGACTTCGGTGTGAGAGGATGAAATGCTGGTGGCTTTTATGTTAGCTAATTGAGCATCTCCGTGACTTTTAACATTTTAAAAATTTTGTTAGGAATCCCAAACATATGGGATTCTCCAAGAGTTAAACTTCAACTCCTGAATGTTAGTGTTCACCATTGACGATTAATCCTCTTTATCATGAGTGGAAGCGTTGAGCATACTTGTAGCTGGTCGGTCATATATTTTCGTTTATCTAAGCGTTTTGTTCTACCCTTTTTCTTTCCTTGGTCTATTATTTTTGATAGTTTTTTCCCTTGTTATTACTTTGTTTCCGTCCTTCGAAAATGACTGAATTTAGACAAACGATAGTAGTTGCTTTTTGAAACTCTTGGTAGTTGTGGCAACTGTTGGACATTTGGTTAGTGTGATTGAACGTGAAAAGTTTCAGAGCCAACTTCTGAGTTTTGAGAGTTCTTTTTTGTTCAACCACTCTTGGTTAAGGTTTGTTGTCTTATTCTTGTATTGTCACGCCTTTACTACAGTTCTATTTTGGTGCTAGGCAACAAGGGGACTTAAACCCATGATATTTGGTTGAGATTCTGACTGTTTCTGAATACCACTTGGCCTAGTAAGCCATTGATGTCTCACTTTTTTTTTTTTGTGGGGATATGCAAGGGGAGCTCTTTAATTAGTGAGAACTTGGAACACAACAGTGTGCCCTTGAGCTGTCAAATGCCGTTGGCATGCTAGAAAATATTCAATGGTCCATGTATTATTGGTCTCGATAGTTTAGATGAAGATCACGTAAGCATGTCAATGTACTTTCTGCCTACGTTGCCTTCATCTGAACTGTCGGGACTAATAGTTTAGGGAGCATTGAATAATTACTTGTTTGGCATGCTTTACATGTGGATGTGACTCGGACTCCCTGCCAAACTCCACCTTGGTGGTGAGGTGCCATCTGCCTTATTGCTATTTACTGTATCTTAATTGTTGTTCTGGGGCATTTGGAGAATGATAATTGTTTCTCATTTGTCAACCCATTAAATTATTGTACACATTTTCATTAAAATCTTATAATTGATAAATTCATGTTAATAGTGCGAGAGTTGCTATGGAAATTTTCAAATTAAGGATATTCTTTGTTGTCTCTGGAAGAAAGCAAGAATAGTGCTTGCTAAATTGGATGTCATTAGACAGGTACAATCAAGATCCTTTTAGGGCATAAAATTCGTTTTGAGGTTGGTTGTCCTCCTGCACCATATGATTAATGATCTAACTCACAACGTGATATGGTAATTCACTGTTTGTTTGGTGAAACTATGATTTATCTATATATATATATATATATATATATATATATATATAGTTTAATAATTGGGAATTCTCTATTAGAAGTCTTCAATATGATAGTGGTGGGATGATCCATAAAAGAGAAGAAGGAATTTTTGCATATTTGAGAGATGATATAACGTTGTGCATTGTTTGTGGCTTACTAAATCATTTGGACCAGCTGTTCCTTCCTTGATATTCATGGGCGACTTTGTTACACGAACCAGCAGAAAGAGCATTTCAAAAAACCTGTTCCTTGAACTGAATAATCAGATGCTTGTCACGGGCTTAGACTCAATCTAAGCCAACCGTGCGGCCTTAGCTCACCACCACGCCTTGTAGGAATTAAGACAGCCTGCACCCTCACAAAGAAGACACTCACTTGGCAACAAGTAGAACACTTAGAGAGATATCACACTATTGAGAGAGAGAATACTTGCTCTTGTATTGCTTTTCACTCTTGAGTATGATATGTACAAATGAGAGTCCCTCACCCTTTTATAGGCTAGGAGGGATTATTCTAGAGCTTCTAGAATATTCCTGTATTTACAAATATACCCCTAGATCTAGAATATTCTATACAATTCTAGGAAGTCAAAGAATAAGCTAGGAAAACCTAGAGTCTTTCACAACTCTCCATAAGGTTCTAGATCCTTCTTATAAACCTCCTGAGCTTTTCAGCCCTGTCTCCCAAATCTGCGCAAGGAAAGAGTTGAATGTGCGGGGCATGACATTCTCCCCCACCTAATCTGGAGACGTCCTCGTCGCATGCTCTACATAGTGCCGCACCTCAGCTGGGAACTGCCAAAGATCTTCAGCATTCTCCCATGTAGCTTCGCTCTCGGGCAGCCCTTTCCACTTGACCAAAAATTGCACACCTGGCTGAGCACTTCGAAGCCGAACCATCTTGTGTCCAAGTATGCTTGTCCATGTCCTTGTCATAACTGACAGTCACTGCTGGGGGTGCCCTCTTTGAAATGCATCGTTCCAAGTCATTCTTGTCTCCATAGTAAGGCTTCAGCATACTGACATGGAAGACTGGATGGATCTTCAATGCTGGTGGAAGATCTAGTTTGTAGGACACCCTGCCTACTTTGGCAATGACTGCAAAGGGGCCTTCATACTTGCGGATGAGGCCCTTGTGCACCTTCCAGAAGACCTTGAATTGTTGAGGGAGGAGTTTCATCATCACCATATCCCCTACCCTGTACTCTGCTGGTCGTCTCTTCCGGTCCGCAAATTTCTTCATCTTTTTGGCGGCCTTGTTTAAGTAAGCACGGGCCATGTCAGCCTGTTGCTTCCAAGACGTCACCATCCTGGCCGCGCTTGGGCTCTTGTCTTCACTAACCATGACTGTGTGAGGCGTGAGAGGTTGCTGCCCTGTCACAATCTCGAATGGGCTCTTATGAGTGGCCTCACTACGCTGCAGGTTGTATGACAACTGAGCCACGTCCATCAACTGGGGCCAGTCCTTCTGGTTGGCCGTCACAAAATGTCTCAAGTATAGCTCCAACAATGCATTCACCCACTCAGTTTGCCCATCTGTCTGTGGGTGAAAGCTGGTGGAGAAGCACAATTCCGTCCCAAGGAATTTGAAACAGCTCAGTCCACAGCTTGCCTGTAAAGCGAGGATCTCTGTCGCTGATGATATTTCGTGGTAGCCCCTAATACTTAACCACATTCTTGAAGAATAGCCGCGCTGCTTCTTCTGCTGTACAGTCCCTTGAGGCTGGCACGAATGTCGCATACTTGGAGAACATGTTTACCACCACCAAGATGGAGCCAAATTCCCCTACTTGTGGCAAAGCTGCGATGAAGTCCAAGCTAACACTTTCCCATGGGCATTCTGGCACTGGTAAGGGCTCCAGCAAGCCTGCTGGCAGCTGGTTGTTCACTTTATCTTGCTGGCACACGAGGCAAGTCTTGACATATAGCTCCACTTCCGCCTTCATCTGTGGCCAGTAATATGCTGCTTCCAATAAGGCACATGTGCGTCGTTGCCTGGGTGTCCTGCCCACTTAGTGTCGTGGCACTCCTTCATAAGATTGCGCCGTAGGTTGCCCCACCTTGGCACATACACCCTTCTACCTTGGGTGTAGAGAAGTCCGTCTTCCCACCAAAATTGCTTGGTCTTGCCCTCCTTAGCAAGACTTATGAGCTGTTGGGCCAAGGGGTCATGCTGCATGCCTTCCCTTATGCTATCCAAGAGGCTCCCCTTGACCTGACTAATGCATCCAGCCAATTCTGCCTTACGACTCAGCGCATCAGCCACCACGTTGGCTTTGTCCGGCTTGTACTCCATCCGATAGTCGAACTCTGCCAAGTAGTCTTGCCATCTAGCTTGCTTGGGCATGAGCTTCTTCTAGCTTTGAAAGTAACTGGTAGCAACATTGTTTGTGCGGATGATGAACCGCGTACCAAGCAAGTAGTGACGCCACGTCCTTAGGCAATGCACCACCGCGATCATTTCCTTCTCTTGCACAGTATACCGCCGCTCGGTATCATTGAACTTCCTACTTTCAAAGGCTATGGGGTGTCTCTCCTGCATAAGTACTCCCCCAATAGCATAGTCTGATGCGTCCGTCTGCACCTCAAATTCTTTGGAGTAGTCTGGCAATGCTAAGACAGGCTCCTCCGTTATCGCTGCCTTCAGCCCATCAAAAGCATCTTGGCAACTCACTGTCCACTCCCATGGCCGGTTCTTCTTCAATAGGTCAGTAAGTGGTGCTGCCTTAGCTGAGTAACCCTTGATGAACCGCCTGTAATAGTTTGCCAAGCCAAGGAAAGACCTTAGCTCAGTGACCTTTGTAGGGGCTTCCCACTCCTGGATGGCCTTCACCTTGCTACTATCCATCCTTAGGGTCCCACTGCCTTTGACATGTCCAAGAAACTGTACCTCTTTCTGGGCAAATGAGCACTTTTCCTTCTTGATATAGAGCTAATTTTCCCTTAGAAGCTTGAAAAGAGTCCGCAAGTGGCCCACATGCTCCTCCAATGTCTCACTGTAGATGACAATGTCGTCCAAGTAGACAACCACGAACTGGTCCAAGTATGGATGGAAAATCTTATTCATGAGGGTACAAAATGTAGCTGGTGCATTGGTTAAGCCAAAGGGCATCACCAACCACTCAAAGGCTCCATATCGTGTCACGCATGCAGTCTTTGGCTCATCACCTTCAACTATTCGCACTTGGTAGTACCCCGACCGAAGGTCTACCTTTGTAAAGTATTTGGCCTTGCCAAGCCTGTCAAAGAGGTCAGCTATCAAAGGAAGAGGATACTTGTTTTTGATGGTTACTTTATTCAATGCCCTGTAGTCGATGCACAACCGCAAGGAACCATCGTGCTTCCTTTGAAATAGTACTGGGGCGCCATAAGGTGCCTTGGATGGCCTGATTTGCCCTGACTCAAGCAATCCCTTCAATTGTTTCCGAAGCTCCTCCAACTCCGGTGGTGCCATCCTTTAGGGTGCCATTGTAGGTGGCCTTGCTCTTGGCTCCAGCTCTATGGCATGATCTACCTCCCTTCTTGGTGGTAGTTCTTTGGGCAACTCAGGTGGCTTGACATCCTTGTTCTCTTTCAACAACTCCTGAATGGCTGGTGGCAAAACTTCCTCCTTTGCCTCCTGAATGTCATCCACCTTCAAAACTACAAGGTAGGTGGTCTCCTTCTTCTTGAGACCCTTGGCAACTTGCATAGCTGACAAGGTTTTGGCTGGGTGGACTTTCGTAGTGGCCGGGACCATGCAAAGGGCTTCCTTTTTCAGTATACACATAGAATTATAACAAGGCATAGGGATAGCATTTACCTTGCGAAGAAAGTCCATTCTGAGCACCAACTTGAAGTCATCCATAGGCGCCACAGAGAAGTCCACCTTGCCTCTCCATGCACCAAGGCATAGTTCCACGCCGATAAGGGGTTTGGCATTTGTGTTGACCGTCTTCAACCAACCCTCCCCTTGTGTAATCTGTAGGCCAAGTCTTTTGGCTTCCTCCTCCGTCACAAAGTTATAGGTGGCCCCTGTGTCCACCATAGCTTGTGCCGTGCCGCCATTGATCGAGGCCTCCACGTACATCAGCCTTTTACTGCCATCAGTTTGGGGTAATGGCTTTGCTTTCAAAGCCGTCAGTAGCTGTAACGATCCCATGCTGCTGGTGGGGTCTTTGCTTGCTGTTCCATCCTGTTCCGTCACCAAGGCTGACAACGAACCAAGCTTTGGGCATTCCCGCATAGGATGGGGTCCTTTGCACACATAGCATCCTGACTTTGGAGCAAAGCTATTCTTCTTCTCCTCATAGGCCTTCTTGCCTGCATAAGCTTTGGGATCCCTAGTCTCTTCCTTCTTGTGCTGTTGTGGCTTGAAGATCTTCTCTCCCCCCACCCTTGCCATGATTACTCTTTGAAGTGGCATTCGGTTTGGAAGGTTCTACCCTTGAGTAGTCATTGAGGGATTCAGCAACAGTGATTGCCTCATCAATATCCTTCACCCCTCTTCTCTGCAACTCATTCTTGGCCCAATTTTGCAAGCCATCAATGAAGTAGAAAAGAAGATCATCACTGGTCATGCTGGGAATTTGAAGCATAAGAGTGGTGAAGTCTTACACATAATCTCGAATGGAAGACTTTTGCTTCAGCTCCCTCATCTTCTTTCTTGCCTCATAGATCACATTCTCAAGGTAGAATTGACGCTTGAGCTCCCTCTTGAACTCCTCCCATGTGTCAATGTGGCATACTCCTTTCTCAATATCTGCATGCTTGCGCTTCCACCATAGAGCAGCCGTATCAGTTAGGAAAAGAGTAGCAATATGTACCTTGGCTGCCTCCTCTTCTATCCTTATCCCCTCGAAGTAGCGTTCCATTTGCCATAGGTAGGTCTCCACTTCTTGGGCATCCCGTTTGCCCTTGAACTCCTTCGGCTTAGGGACGTCAACCCTTGGGGTGCTAGGCGGAGTAACCACCCCTCCGCTAGCTATGGCCTTCTTGTAGATGGCCCAATCCCGATTTGTCGCATCCAAGCTCTCCTTGAGTTCTTCAAATTGAGCCTGTATGTTGGCAAGAGTCTCTATGACTTTGTCAAGCCGTTGAGAATCTTCTACCTGCAGCACTTGAGTCTCTTGGAGGGTGGCCTTGACTTGTTCCATCTCGCCCATCATGTAACCCTCCAACGCCTCAAAGTTATGCTCGTGTCGGTCTAGGCGTTCCCTAATCTCGCCTACAACGTTCTCCATCATGGACACTCGGCCTTCCAACACGGCCTGCTCCTCACGAACCCTACTCTGTTCGCGAGTCTTCTTGCCTCCACGGCCTAGCTCCCTCCCCCTAGGAGCTTCAACAGCAACAACAACAAGGACATCCTCAGTAGTGCCTGACATGATGCCTTTCCAACTAGTGAGTAGTCTTCAACAAACCGAAGCTCTGATACCACTTGTCACGGCCTTAGACTCAATCTAAGCCAACCGTGCGGCCTTAGCTCACCACCACGCCTTGTAGGAACTAAGTCAGCCTGAACCCTCACAAAGAAAACACTCACTTGGCAACAAGTAGAACACTTAGAGAGATATCACACTATTGAGAGAGAGAATACTTGCTCTTGTATTGCTTTTCACTCTTGAGTATGATATGTACAAATGAGAGTCCCTCACCCTTTTATAGGCTAGGAGGGATTATTCTAGAACTTCTAGAATATTCCTGTATTTACAAATATACCCCTAGATCTAGAATATTCTATACAATTCTAGGAAGTCAAGGAATAAGCTAGGAAACCCTAGAGTCTTCCACAACTCTCCATAAGGTTCTAGATCCTTCTTATAAACCTCCTGAGCTTTTCAGCCCTGTCTCCCAAATTTGCGCAAGGAAAGAGTTGAATGTGCGGGGCGTGACATGCTGCTGCTGCTACTTTGGATTATTGGATATCGGAGTTATGATTGTATAGCTTTGAAATATTATCTGGGTTTATTGGATTTTCGAGTTATGCTTGTCTAGTTATCATTTTGTTCTTTAAAACTATTATATTTTGTGATTGATATATGATCTTTTAAAGTCTTGAAAAATACATGCAAAGTGAAAAGAAAACGAACTCTTGCCTGTTTGGTTGGCCCGTTGAATTGAATCGTTTTATTCATCTTTATATAGCACTTTAAGGTGCAATTCATTATCTTGAATGGATTAATTCAGAGAGAGAGAGAGAGAGAGAGTCTCACCATATTCCTTCCAATATGATCATTTTTAGGTCTTGCATGAACCAAATTCATGATTTTAAATATCATGTTTGATTTAGCAATCAATTTTTTTTTTTTTTGTTTGGGTTTGACTGGATCCATTTAAGATTCATTAATTTCTTCCTTAAAATGCTATATAGAATTGAGTGAAATTATTTCATTGAAGAGGCCAACCAAACAAGTGAAACGAAGAATATGCTTTGTAATTCAGTAGCGTCAGACAAGGAATTGGAGAGGAGATGTCCTGCGCCTACAATGTCGTCCTCGTAACATTTTTCTGCGCGTCAAACTTGATTAAGCAGACCATGTGTGATTGTGGATATATATATATATATATATATGTATATATTATCGTTAAGACTTTGCCCATGATTCAACTTATTTTTCTATGCGGATACAGTAGCTGCTGCTGCAATCTTGCGACCATCCAATTTATATTTTGCATTTTGGAATGAATCCCATCTCCCCAAGCAGAGCGGCAGATATTTGTTCCACACTAAGTAGAAATAACTTTATCCCGATTGTGCTTTTTTATTTTACTTAATTTAAATTTTTTTAGAGAAACTAAATAGTCACATGCCACATGTACCCCCAGGGAGAGGGCAATTTCCTCCCAAACTTTTAAAAATCAGATTTTTTTACTCCTAACTTCAATAAATAAAAAAAAAAAACTTAAAATTTAGAATTCCGCCCACCAACCAATTTTTTATGTTTTCATTAAAAATCTCCTTAAATTTAAATTCTTGAATTTTTGCCCCTACTAAGTCCATGGTACAGATTTGCCACTAGTCACATGATATCCATACAATTATATACATACAATTATATACATGACAGATTATGAATGTGACATGTACTTGGATAAAAAGACAACTCATACACCAAACTAGGTAAGAGGAACTTCCTCTTATCGAAGTAGGAGTCACCACCTTAATCTGTCACATATACAATCACATAAATATCATGTGACTATTTAGTTTTAACTAAAAAATAAAATTATATAAAATAAAAAACATGTGCATTGCAAAATTGTGATTAATACAAGTACCCGACTAAGAGAAACTTCTGCCTACCTAGTTTAGAGCTCGATACATTTTGTAGCATTTTGAATTTGAGTACTACCAATAAAACAACAAAATACTGAGTTCATCACAAAAATTTGAGGGGAGAGGTGCATAACATTCTACAATTAACTAATAAATTTCTGTGACAAAAATTCTCATCTTGAATAAGTTTCAAAACTCAACAGAAGTAATTTACGTCATGGAAAGTCATCTGTTTTCCTAGATTATTATGGCAACACCACTCCAAACTGCAGATGTTTGTGTTTCCTACCAAAAATAACTCCAAAATGTGTGGGACTAAGTTGCTCCTTTTTCAGCGAAAGAAATCAATTAATACAACATACTCATCTGACAAGGTACTACCGCATGTTAACGAATGCAACTTGAAGATTGTTTTTCTGATATTGCCGCTTCATTTGTACCAACCAGCAAGGAACCACCTTAGCGCAAAACAGAAACAGCAGCCGATGGCCTGTGACAAATGAATGGATTATGGATTCAATATATTTGATAATTGCAAGCAAATATTAAAAGCATATATCATGCTAGCTATCTTATGCATGAAAGAGAACTTGCAAGAGGAAACTGAACCTTGGAAAACACATGGGTTGGAAACATGGCACTCTTACAAGGAACAGGAACCCTACAGCTCATGTTGTCCATTCGGTATACTGGATAAACCATCGGATATGCTTACTCTCAAATAAATTGCCTGAATGCCTGTAGTCGAAAGTAGAGCTGATAATGTGTAGGGCTTTTGCATGGCTTTGGGAAAGTCTGAAATCTGATTAACCTTGACCAGACCCTTAGATAAAAGGCCAAGTGCTAAACCAATTCACCAATATGAAGGCCAAGTCCTAACTAATCCCCCAATACAATCATATTAGAGAGCCTATATGTATCTTCTATAGAAAGAGAAATAGTTGGGAGGATGAAAAACAATGCAAAATGTTCCCTGTATTGCCCCTCACATGATTCTAATACAACCAACATTCCACTCCTATATTTTCTTATAATATTGCTCCAACATCCATTTAATTATTTTGTAAAGGCCTCCTTACTTTTTCTTCCCACTCTTGCCTAAATATTTTTTCACAGATTACCAAGATTCACTTCTTTATTTGATTATAATAAAAATAACAAAAATGTTATGCCACAGGTACTCCCACCAATTTTTTTTACCACATATTGATGGCAGCTAAGAGGAGAATATAGAGAAAAAAAAATATTGATAGTCATATTCCATGTAATTCAAGAATAAAGTGGTTGAGAAAAATGTTGACATATGGCATTGTTCTGGGAAAAAGAACAAGCAAAAAAAAGCTAAACCATAATTTCTTGGACTAACTTTACTGAACTTTTTTTTTTTTTGATAGGTAAGAGGCCCTTAGGGTGGGAGTTGAACCTTGACCTTGAGGATGTTACCCAAGCCTCTTTCCAACTCATCTAACCCCAAGGGTTCTAACTCTACCAACTTTTCCCAATTAAATAAATAAATAAAATACCAACTTTATCCATGACTTCTTGTCAAGTAAAGACTTCAACTTATAGAGGGGTTAGAACATGAAATTAAAAATCCTAGAGATTCTTCTATTATTTGGATAACCCGCCTTTTGGTTGGTTAAGACTTGCAGTTCATGTCACTATCATCACTCCCATTGCAGCTAGCTACGACCAACTGCTTCTACTTACATCACCATCAACTACCACTCCAACTGGCGATGTCACCTCTTCAATTTATACTAATAATTTCAATTTGAACTGGCTTCAAACAATATGGGAAGAGTCATATTGGTGAACATGTTTAAAGATGACGGTGGTTATGGCGTGGTCATGATTAAATTTGACTATAGATAGTGGAGTTTAGGTGGTTTGTTCCCATCTTCATTGAATACTTGTACATCTCATCTTCATAATAGTAACTATTTTAAGATTGGAATTCCAAGAAGGGGTCTTGACTCTAACCTACATACCAATATAAGGTATTAAGACTGATACAAATGATCAACAGATGAATATAACAAGACCTCAACACAGATTTTGTTTAAGATAAGTAATGGACCTCCATACAGAAACTTATAATTATTTTTGATACACGATCTGACATCAAGGCAGATGGAGGACCAAGTAATCAGTTAAAAATATTCTATAAAAAAAATTGCAAATCCGGTTGGCATTGGATTGGTAAGGTACCAGCTCCTGGTGGTAATATAACACTATCACAATCAATTAAACAACTACACCTGTGTTCTGCTTAGTGTCATATCATTATAAAGTCGGTCCCAAGCCCGGATAAAGAAGAGGGTTGTGTTAGGTAGCTGACAGCCAGAGTAAAATCTTATGAACATCATCAGAATAGCGAGACAAGATTTATGTAGCCAACTCCAAATAATTGGGATAAAGCTTTATTGAGTTAAGTACAATCAATTAAACCATCAAGTTATTCAGGAAGGTAAAAAACAAAAGGTTTTAGATGGATCTGGCCACATCTGAAGGGCAGAATCATTTGTTAGGGCACTCATTGAATATTGCGTTGGAACTAGACTTGCAAACCATGTAACCAAGTAGTAACTAACAAGGTGCTTAATTCAAGATTTTTCCACATACGCAAGCAGCTTGGAAATAAAAATAAGAACAAACATGATTTAGGCACCTGGAATACAAGTAGCAGGATGCAAAGTGACTTTTCTGACATCCTGCCAAATTGTCTTAAGAATAAGTTCACGAGTGTCCCATCATTTGTCCCAGTCAGTAATCCTGTCTGAGGGTCAAACCTGAAAAGTTTAAAGAATTTCACAATATTGTTAAAAAAAATCACACAGATTCTATGCAAATTCCTAAAGCACAACCCGGCAGTGAGAATAATTAGAAAGATACCTCGGCAGCCGGTGCCGTGGACAAGGAATGTAGCCAGAAAGCTGACAGAAAGTAAACCAAATTAGAATCTTTAATAATGTAGAACAGTTCTGGAACAGTGGAGGCTTAGAGAGAGAGAGAGAGAGAGAGATGCTCTGATCAAACCTGAGGGAGTGATAAGAGGAAGTTCAAAACTTGGGGAATGAAGAATATCAAGAGTGTTTCACTGTAACAAGATTTAGCAAGAATAAATTTATTACTTTAACAACTGAGTAATAGATGGACGAATCAAAAATTTAAATTTTAAATGCAAAAATGTAGAAAGACACAACTTTGTCATGCAGCTAAATCTACGTAATTGGGATTTGAGGCTTCATTGAGTTTGTCACTTATCAAATCAATATGGATAGGTATCATCTATCAATATCAGAAGGCCCCATCAGAAGAACCAATATTTAATTTTTTTAGTGGTAAATTATAATATCTTCCAGAGTTGATTTTAGCATAGACACAAATCAATTTTATTATTTTTTAGATTAATCTTTTACATTAATCACTGACAATATTCCACTACAAGTTACATACCCAAAGAAAGAGGTTACCCTGAAAGTTAAAGTATGCTTATGTGGGAAAATCTAATTACTGAACCCTGTCATACACAATAAGAGGAAGTTTGTATGCCAATTTTGTTAGAAAGATTGGAAGATCACTGGGAGCAGAACACAAGTACATTAAAGTAAGGGGACATAAGTTTAAAGGGGTTAAATTAGTCTACACAGTAAAAAATGTTGCATCATGAAGGCACACTGGAGGAAGGGTGTTAAACTTAATTAATAGTTGATGCTTGAGAAGCACAATGACTGGCTACCAAATGGATTTTAACTTGTACAGCTTGGAAAAGATTTGAACCACATCCGCAATATATATATATATATATATATATATAGGGTAAGATGAGATACAGGTTTTGTTTTGTGAAGATTCGGAGATTGAATTGTTATCTCACCATTGAGGATGATGTGCTTCTCAATGGAGTTTGTTTTCATATGTGGTAGATAGCTCTCTGCCTTAAGTTTCAATTGGAGGGTTTCTTATCTATTTCAATTATGGTAACTGACATGCGAGGCTCAAGGTCCAACTCTTTTACACATCATTCTCTGAAACGGGGAACCCTCACTCTAAAAGCCCCTTGACTCGTACCCCTTTTTTTTTATAGATTCTTTTGTGTAGTTCTTGGGGGATCTACAGCTCTACTGTGAGCTGCCCTTTTCTTGTGTATATGAGCTCGCGTCATCTGGTGGATCTTGCATAAAGTTTACTTGTCAAAGGAAAAAAAAAATATTTAATCTCTTTTTATCAATAAAGATAAAGTCAACAAAGTCTGGAGAAATTTACACGGCTTAGAATATTATAGACACCAGCCACAGACCAAAAAGACAGACCCAGTTGAAGGTGAAAGCTTAGCAGTTTTCAGGTTTAATATGAAATCATCCACTGGCAAATTCTACAAGAACAGGGTACAAGTAACCCATTAAGGCATGACAAATAAAGTGATATTTGAGTTTTATTAAACATTTTTATTTTCGTCAGGCATCCAAGATGCTTCATTAATATTTTTTGTCAGGCGAGTGGGGTTGTTAGACAGTTGATGAACATGGCATTGTTTGAATTTGTTTCTACATGAATTTGGAAGAATTTTTTTACTGATCATTTAATTATTATAGGTTATTAAAATTGTAAAACATCTAGTGGATTATAATTATGTTAATTGCACTCCATATTACACCATTTATATTGATACCGCAAACAGTAACAGAAGGGTGCAAAACAAGGTTTTTCAGAAATCAACTGTCTTCAAAATTCACAATCTGAACTCCATTATGATATTAAGAAGTAAAAGATGAGAGGAAGACACTTAGGAGATGTACCTAAAGTGACCCAGAATGCCGACTACAGCCATAGTCATTCCAGCAAAGTATGTGTAGGTGTCACCAACAAAAACTGAAGACGGATACCTAGAATATGGAGGACACAAAGCATCAAGGATTACACAATTATGCAGTATAAGCATATCTAGAACACTAAATATAAAAATGAGTATCATTACCAGTTGTAAGAAAGTAAAGCCAAGGAAGTGGCCAGTAATGGTTGAACAAGGTAAATAGAGAATGCATGGGCCTGTTTATACTCAGGGTCGGTAGATGCTCCAATTTGCATGACATTATGTATCAGAATCTGTAAATCACTATTTATGTGTTAGATTTCATAATAAAGTCAGATCCAATACCTATACAAGGTTTGACGCTTACAGCAGATGCAATCACCACAGTCTGCCCAACTTCAAGGCCATTTATACCAGCATGAATATTGATGGAGTTTGTGCAAAACACTGCCAAAAGACCCATATATAGTTTATATATCCATCCTGTCCACAAAAAAATGGTAGAGGAATTAAGAACTGGTGAACTAAGATATCAACCAAAAATTTAACTGAAGCAACAATTAATCATATTGAGCAGAATTCAATCCACCCAGTTAAAGAATGAGTAAACTCATTTTCTAAAGAAGTTTTGTATTCATGCAAAGAATACATGATAAAAGGTCTGACTCTGCAGCTAATACATCATTTTGACATAACAACAATAGCATAAAGAAAATTCTCTGCACAAGAAACAATTTACCTAGATCCAAAACCTCTAACCCAACATATGGAATGAGAGGTTTTGGTATAATAATAGTTGTATGCCCAGCATATGCCATCAACAAGGGAAGAGCAGCAATTGTTGGCAACAATAATTTCCTGTCCTTCAAAATCAAATTAAAGCGCATAAGCATCTAGTTCAGCCATAACTCTGAAAGTTATGCAGTGGGAAAACAATACTTTCGAGACAAATAGCCTTTTGAAGGGAATAAGAAGAGGATACGAATACTCACACTCTCCAAGGGACATCAAGGACATCATCTACAAATCCGAGTAAAATCATGAAGCAGATGGATGCTAATGCCGCATTGTACTCAACAAGCCACTGCAGTAATTAAGAATCAACACTTCAATCTAGCACAAGTTAAGAATTAAAAAAAAAAAAAGAAGTTTTAGTAGACCCACCTAAGAGTGCAAAAGCAACAAAGTTACCATTGCAAGAAATAAAATAAAAAGGGGTATAGAGAGGATACAAAGGATGAAAACATAAGGGTAGAGTGAGAAGCCACGACAATAAAGAGGTATCCTACTCCTTTACACCGCCACTAAAACTCCTTAATCCAAATCTAAACTCAACACTTAGATTAGAGGAGTTCAAAGTTCATATCCCACCTAAATGTATCTTATTTGTCAGGCAAACAAGCTAAGGTATTAAAAAGGCAGAATAGATTGGTCCTTACTGGAAGACTTTAGACCTGGGATCAAGGCAATAAGTTGAACAAAAACCAACTACACACACTACACAAGAACGGGACCAAATATTGAGGAAAGATACCAAAAAGTGAATCTGAATCCTATGTCCATCAATCTTAAAGACATCGATGCCATAAAGCCCAAGAGCAGAGACACAGCTCAAATTAAAAGCTACAAACACCTCTTTTTGTCATTCTAACTAGGGCCATGTCCTTTAACAAGAAGAAGCTTATATTGCATGAATTTTGATTCAACAAAAAATGGACACATCACACACCTACAACAATGTATATTCTCAAAGATTAAGACATGGATTAGTAAAATGCAAGGTAACATGCACGCACACACACTAACAACTGTCTAGCCAAGTGGTATGTCTTGCTCCTCTAGGAGGAGGTCAAAGTTCATGTCCAAGTGGAGGGACTTGGGATTGGGGGTTTGTGGGTAGAGGAAGGACTACCACCCCTTGTAACTCATTTCAGTGGACCGAAATAAAAATATGTATAATCCCCCCCCCCCGCCCACCCACCTGCGCAAAAAAAAAAAAAAAAAAAGACAAAAAAGAAAAAGAAAATGAAAGGATAAATAATCTCTTCCTCTTCCCATTTCCTTTTCTCCTTTAGTTGAACCATTTTTATATAACTCTATCATATTATTTATATACAGTGACATTTTTCTATACTTACAAATAAATAGGGGGAAAAAGAAAAAGAAAAAGAAAATCCCAATGCCAAGGTGCATCAACATGTCTACAATTTTAGAAAAGTGTCAGCCACATGACTGAAACATCATTTTTTTCTTCTTAATTATAGACACTCCCAAGACATGACAAATATGCATGCATGAGCATTCAAGTTCTGTTGGTATCCTCATGGGATGTATCTCCTGCTATAAGTGTTTATACTTCTTACACAATGAGCTATTACGTCATCACACACAACTTACGACCACACGCATGCTTCTCCTTGTAGTACTTCATACTTGCATCGAATTTCCTCACATTAGCATACCATCTTAGTTGACAACTCATCTTTTCCACCATTAATGTTATACCTGCTTACCTCTAGACTCTCAAGAACAACATAAATTAAATTTCATCCTTTCTTATCTTTCGACTTGTCCATCTTATCAAGTACATATTGAAGCATGCTGATGTTAATTTTTTTTTTTCTTTTTTTGTTTTTTGATAGGTAAGACTAAGACACACACTTGTCCCAATTGGGACTTGAACCCTCAACCTCTTATTTAAGAGATGGATCTGATACCACTCAAGCTAACACTTCATGGTCTATATATATTTTTTTCAATGACAATATTAATTAAAAAAGCATGGCTTGCTTTTATAGACTTAATTTTTTATATATATATATATATAGAACAATACTCATCAAATCACACAAGGCTTCAGAACAACTCCATTTCAAGCATCACGTTATAACACAAAAAGCTGTCTCTTACTCAATCCCCCTCTCCTTCTTTATGATGATTGATCCACAACAATTGGCTATTGAGGTAAAATAGAAAAATTAGGGAACCAAACAGGGGCAGGGAATCTACCCGACACTAGCCTCATTAGCTAGACTATACCAGCAAACAGGCAATAAGGAATTTTATCCTGTCCATACTAAGTTCATCAAAAACCAAGAGAAGATAGGGGCTCTATTCCAGCCCCTTGGCAATAATTTGCTTTTTTTATGAGGAATTGTTCTCAAGTTAATTGGAATTCATCATTCATGTCCTCATATGTGTTAATATCTATTTAATATTGTTGTTTTTTTCAAAAACCTTTGTTATCTCTCTAGGATCCTAATTCGTGTTAGTCTCTATATGAAAGTCCTTATCCTCAGAAAACCTTTCTGTTAGTTGCCTGAATAAGAAACTATGCTGTTCATGGTCAGTCTACTATGAATGAAATTAAACTGATTTTCAAATTTCAATTCAGTCATAATTAGTTGCAACATATTTTTTTTTTGGTAAGTAAAAAAAATGAATTCATATAATTACCTGAAGGACGGGATGAATTTAGACACCCTTCCACAATAAATTTGTTTGAGAATCGAAGGAAACGAACATGTATTGTAGGCCAGTTCAAGCATCGCAGGGGCCTGGCACGAAAAGGCAGGCCCGGCATGATTCACTGGCAGGTCGTGCTGGACCTACCCTCTCCCAGCCCGCAGGCACGGCCCAGCACAAGCTCTAGCCGGGCATGGCCCATCAATGCCCAGGCACAGCCCCAGCACAGCAAAAACTGAAAAAATAAAATTGACAAAAAAAATTAAATGGATAGGGCTGGCCCTAGGCACGGCATGGCCCATCAAGGCAAACCCAGCCCAGGCAGCGCCCACAGGCCAGTTTGGGCTTTTGCAATCCTAGGCACGACACGACACAAATATTAAATGGGCCTCACTTTATTGTGCCAGGCAGCACTAATGGTGGCTGACTCCATCACATCAACAAATCTTTAAAACTTATTTGAAATGAGACCCACATGAAGATAATACAACAATTGGTAAATTTAGGCCAAGAAAGTCTTATTAGTTTAAACATACCGTTGTATTTTCTTTTGCTTAAAACCTTTAAGGATTTTAGGAATAAAATTCTTGTTACCATCCTGGGTAGGATTAATTTTAGAAAGTTATTATGTGTTCTTAACTTCTTAGGTTATGTAAAACCTATCCATAGGCCTCTTGGGGAGAAACCTGGTGGACAAGACTCAATATTATTATTCTATTTCCAGAAGTGTCTTTTTTTTTTCCCCCAAAAAGGCATATATATAAACCTTATAAAACTCTAATAACACAACAACCTTGTGATACTAACCAATATTGTAATAATATAAGACCCAAATTCCTTTTCTACGGTGTTAAAGTATCTAAACAATATATTACACTAATACTACTCTTGTGACTTGAATAAATCAATTTTTGTATCATCCTCTTGTCAATCCGATCTCAAAAAGCCTCAAAAATTTACTGATAAAAAAAAACCTCAAAGATTTATTGATATGAATCAAATGATGGAATCTACCATAATTTATTGAAGAGATACAATTCTTTTTCTTTCAAAAAAACAGAGAACTTATTTGCCGACCATGTGTTTGAAGAAGTTATTGAGACAAACAAGTAACGTCATACATAGTACAGATAAATTAATGCAATCATTAATAGTAAAAAGTTATCCAATTGAAAATTGAATCACACAATCTAAAGAGACCATAATCTAACACTTCTAGAAACATAGTATACTTACATTTGAATCTGATGTGAAGTTAAAATACTGAAATAAGATTGCCAAGACCAAAAAAACAATCCCAATAACAATACCCAGTGACTCAGGCCTGCAAAACACGTAATAGTATCTATAAGCAAGTTTGATGAAAAGAAGCTAAAAGAAAGGATATCATCCATATAGGTCAATGGCTAATCACATAAAATAATAACTACCAAATAGACTACTTAATCTGTAGTTGCCTTGGAAGAGAATATTCTTGCAACAAACTCTATTACGCACAATATGCTCTTATCATAATCGAAGCCACATGTTGATAAATTAAACAAACTATGTAATAGTGACTGACACTATAGCAAAATTGACCCATAAACACAACTATGAACTAAGAATGGGATCAGAGAGGTGTCGAGGGTGTCATTTTGGGGTGATCCATGGTGTGGGGATAGGTCGTTGACCGATAGATTTCCTCATTTGTATCGCTTGGCTCTTTATAAGGATGCTTGTGTGTATGATTATTATTCCTTAGTGGAGGGTGAAGTGGTGTTGTGCCCTATCTTTAGGAGATACTTTCATGATTGGGAGTTGATGGAGGTGGCAAGTCTTTTGGAGGTGCTAAATAGGTTTAAAGTGGTTATGGGGAAGGGGGAATTCCCTAGTGTGGACTCTAACTAGTCCAAAGGAGTTCTTTGTTCAGTCTTTCTATAAGGCGTTGGTGGGTAGGGGCGAGGAGGAGTTTCCTTAGAAGTTGATTTGGCGCTCTCGTGTTCCTTCTACGGTTACTTTTTTCTTGGGTGGCTTCTTGGAATGCAATTCTTACTATGAATAATTAGCAAAGGAGGGGCTTCCGGTTGGTGAGTTGGTGTTACATGATTACATGTGGAAGGGGGAGTCTGAGACTACTAACTATCTTCTTCTCCATTATTTGGTGGCAAGAGAGGTGTGTTGTATGCCCTTCTCTCTGTTTGGGTACCATTGGGTGATGCCTCATATTCTTCAAGAAGTGCTTCTTAGCTGGAGCGGAGGCCGGATGAGGAATGACCAACAGGTTGTTTGAAGAATGGCTCCCATTTGCTTAATATGGTGTATTTGGAGGGAGCATAATAGGAGAGTTTTTGAGGGGGAGGAATAGCCCCTTTTTGTTTCAAAGATAGGTTTTTTTTTGCGTATACTTGATTTTTGGGTCAACAAAGCTTATCCTTTGTATGCAAACACTTCAGTTGATTTTTTGGGGTCTAAGGCTTTAATTATATAGTTTTTCCCTTGTAATTATGGACCCCCCCCCCCCCCCCCACAGGGAGCGTTTTGTTAATATAATTACTCTTTACTCATCAAAAAAAAAAATTGCTAAAATTTGTCACTTCTCTTTTCTAGTCTTGATGGACCATATGCAAGCCCCTCAAAATTGATGACTCCCTACTACACAGATTTTAATATTTCACTCAAGAAAGTACTCTTAAATTTTTATTAGGACATATCGATGCCACAACATTGTCTACATATGAATATAGAAAAATTTGATGAATATAGGATAACAAACATCAAGGCAAAAGTTAAAGTATATAAAACCTAAAACCAAGAAGATAAAAGAAGACGAACAGCTTCTGAGTTCAATGCAACCAAACTACGAAATAATTTCTATCATAGGAAGAACAGCACCATTTGAAATACTGTGAGTAAGCAAATTACGTAACGATTCAATAAATCAATTAAATCTTAAATAATTTTTTCCAATGACAGAAAAGCCTTCCAACCATTTGTCTTTCAGTGATGTGCGACACCACTTGCTAGAACCGCACATCAGGGGGGATTGAAATTTTCCAATTTTATCATGTTGCTCATAATTTCCTTATGAGATGGACATGTCATATTTTCCACATATGTTGAAATTCAAAAGAAAAAATGCATCCCAATCCTTAGTTGTTACGATGGGCAAATTGGTTATCACAATGCACTTTTAAGGGTAAAGATATTAAAGGGAAAAATAATGTTTTGTTAGATTTCCTCTCTAGAGATAGGGTATGAAGGTTTTGGCTGCACAAGAAGCCGAGAGGATGATTTAGAAAGGTTAGGATTATGAGGGAGAACAAATGATGCTAAACGAAAGAGGGTTATTTTAAGGGGAAAATATAGTAAGGGACTATGACTATTGTTGTCATCCAAATAGGAAACAAAAAGGGGAGAAGGAAAGAAGACTGCTCAAGAGGTTGAGTGGCAAAAGGCGAAAGCTTCTCAAACAGGAGTCCCAGCAATCATGGTCAATTTCCTTTGAGAGGTCTAATGGGATTACATAATCCAAGTCTGGTGGGTTTGTGCAGTCTAGAACAGTGGCTTCCAAGAGTAGCAAGAACCCCAATCAAAGGACTGATGTAGAGACGTTCCACTAGCGACTATTTCAACTGCCAGACTAACATATTGCTTCATGATATCCTTAACCATAAACAATGAGATAGGAGAACCTTCTAATAGGAAGAGGGAAATTCTTTGAGCACTTTTCATGTTATTCTGTTATCATTAACTCAGTGATTGACCCTTTAAGAACCCATGTGAGTTTGGAGAGGAAGGTGCTCAAATGTTGGAGAATAACGACACCCACATAAATCTCATGAGGTGCATCTTATCAGCCCTTGCAGGGCATAATGATTAGAGGCGCACCGACATTCTCCATACCTTTGGCAAATGTGGAGATTTAGTGTGCAGGATTTTCATTGATGGAGGAATTTCAATGAATGTGGTTTTCAAATCTAGTGTTGCTAAGATAAATCTTGGCATGAACCGCATCCTTAGCCATATAAGGTAGCCTAGGTAGAGAAAACTTTCTTACTAGTCTCAAAAGGTGGTTAGTTCCTATCCATGTGCTACCATCTATGAAGCACAGACACTCTATTTTGCCTCATGTATCCGTGTCGGACACGGACACGCTCGAACATGTTCCGGACACGTGTCGAACACGCTCGGACACGCAGAAAAAAGTGTCTTAACTTTTCTGAATTTCGGACACGTTTTGGACACTGTTTTAGAATTTTTTAAATTTTTTCTGGATTTTTTTTTCTCTTTTTCTCCTCTTCTTCTTACTATTTTTTTTTTGTACACACAAAAATATATATATATATATATATAATAGTTAACAAATTTGTTTTGAAATTTGAATCATGAATGTTGATTATTAAATAAAATTCTTAAATTTTTATTCATTGACTTTTTTATTTTGATACATTAATAATATTTACATGATTTGTATATTTTTATTCCAATTTTCGTTGAAATAATATTAAATTTTTATTATATAGACATATAAAAAATATAAATATAAATATATATATATTCAACGTGTTCGTGTCCTACTTTTTTTAAAAATGTCGTATCCTTGTATTCGTGCCGTATCGTATCCGTGTCCGTATTCGTGCTTCTTTGTCTACCATGTTTGTTAAAATCCCAAACCAAATCTTATAATCCAAAAATATGATATCGATCCAAAATGCATAAAAAATCCCTAGATGGTGGAATCCTTATGAAATACCTTAAGAAGCACAGATACAGACACTGATACGACACGAACACACAGACACGTTATTTCTCAAAAAAGTAGGACACGAACACGTTAGGGACACTTTGAATATATATAAATTTTTTATATTTTTTATATGACCATATAATAAAAACATAATGTTATTTCAATTAAACTTGGCATAAAAATACACAAATTTAAAAAATATTATTAAGATATTAAAATAACAAAGTCATTAAATAAAAATTAAAAAATTTCTTCATTTAATCATCAACATCCATGATTCAAGTGTCTAGATACGTGTCCGGGAAGTGTCCGAGAGTGTCAGTGTCCAACATGTGTCCGACACGGACACGTGAGCGAAAATAGAGTGTCCGTGCTTCTTAAGAAATACCTATATGATAACTATGATCCCGAGTTGACTCCTGATTCTATTGATCCTATAATATAGCCGTATAATGTTATTCAAGCATGCGTCTCTAATAAGTTATAGTTCGAGACTATAATAATATTGTAAAACAAATACCAAAATTTTCTTAAAATATCCTACACAAAACAATTATGTCAAAACTTTTTCAAATTTGACTCTTTGAATGACTATTTTTGTTTGCTTCAGACTAGTCAAATGTTATACAATTTAAGTCATTTAACTCCATATTATGATTAGTATGAGTCCAATATTTTCATTAAAAAATGCTTTAAAAATATTGCTTTAAGTTAATTAGCTTCTCTCTCTCTCTCTCTCTCTCTCTCTCTCTCTTACACACACAAACTCAATAAAATTGTCTTAAACCAATTCATATCTTATCCCAAATAGATCCTAATGCTAATTTTTACCCCCATATGTCATAGGTTCTATTGTAGAACCTTTCATGGTTGAATGGCCTGAATATTTTAAAATAATGTTTTTCTTATGTAAATTAAATATTTTAATAAATCGATCACTAATTCATAATAATTCATGATTTTTTTCTTTTTAAAGTTTAAATTAATATTTAAATATACTATCTTAGTTAAATGTTATATAAATAAAATATTTGTTATGCTAATGACCTAAAAAAAATATTAAGACTAGTGGCAACTTTTGTGCTCTAAATGCTTGTTATAATTTTTTCATATTTTCATGAGTTTTAAGCTTGTTCATTGTATATTTTTAAGCATCTTTAACATGTACAAATATTAACTGGTATTAGTTTTCTCATTTTGAAAAATCTTACGATTCTTCAGCAGATCCTACGACCCCATCCTAAGGACCCTCCCATCAATTTTATTGTAAAATTCTAATTTTAACAACCTTGTGTGCTACTATTTGGATAAAATTTGGTTTGGTGTCCCGTCCATGGATGTAGCCCACATGCTCCTTGGTCCTTGGCTTTACGACTTGAACATGATTAATTATGAAAGAAAGAATATCTATGATTTCAAGCATAATAAAAACTAGCAAATACAGAACCAAAAAATAAGTCTTCAAAGGAACACATACACATTCTATATCAAAAAGAATTTGAGAAAAAGAGGAAACAGACTAGTCTAGTGTTAAATTTAGTGGCCAAGGAAGTTCCTCAGGACCATCAAAAAGGAGAGTTGACCTACCATCTGAAGTCAATAAACTGTTGAAGGAGTTTGAAGACGTGACACTAGAGGAACTGCTTGACGAGTTGCCACCCACAAGGGACATTCGGCATGCCATTATTTTAGTCCCATGATTACAATTGTCTAATTTGTCACATTATTGAATAAAATGGCAATTGGATGGACTCTTTTAGGAAAGTTTCTTAGTGTTTTCCAAAAATAACTGCAAATTTAACATTCCTATCTTATACAATGTAAGTCTACAACCCATTGAGACAAACAATTTCCTCTGAGAATAATGAAGTCAAATGAAGTATCAGAAATCTTACTACAAGGAATAAAGGGAGCCCTCTATAAAAACCTACCCACCATAACTAAAACACTATCATCTCCTCTAGCTGTCTTTGACAACCCACTAATAAAATCCATGCTAACATCCTTCCACAATGTGTGTGGCACAAGTAACGAAGTGTACAAATCAGTGTCTTCCTTCCTATCAGGTTTGAACTTGGCTTCCTAAGTTTGTCAGGTTCGAAATCACTTCAAACCTGAGCTACTGTTTTTAGAACTTTGAAACCCAATTGTTAGGTTCAAACTCACAAGGCTATAAAACGTTTAAAACAAGTTAAAAACCTTCCAAAACAAAGCCAACACTTAAACAACATCAGTAGCCTTAACTTACCCAAAAAAGTCAGTAGCCTTGAAGACAAACCAGTTTTATTGAAGAAAAACCAGTTTTATTGGGGAAAAAAAAAAACAAAAGTGTGTGTCCAAAATATCTCTAAGGTCTCTAAGTCCATTTAGCATACCTAAGTGAGTAATCGGAGCTCAAAATGAACATTTTTAAAGCACATTCTCAGTCTTTAACACTTGAGACTTATGAATCATAATGACCTTTATAACCTTCTGTTTGTCATATGGAATATGCCGATATTCAACAATTGGAAAATTTTGAATTTACATAAGCCAAAGAAAGGTTTTTAAAACTGAGGGTCTTAGAACCCCTTTTACGCTCAAATCCCTTATCCACATATAACCTAAATTCACATTAACATGAAATAACAAAAACCAGCACACTGATAAAACATTGTGTGAGATGCAAATAGATGATCTAACATTGACGCTAATACGAACATTCACACTTTGATTAACAGCATGGCACTCAAACTGATGACCAAAGCACACCAAACTGATAAATTTTCATAGTGTATTTAAAGATCAATTAGTAGGTGAATCGAACATCTAAAGAATGGGCTGTTCATGAGTTTGGATAAAATTATTTTTTCTGAAGATAAACGAAATAAATAAGCATTACAGCAAGACCACCGGCTTGGAGTTACTAAACATGGGGACTCGTTTTTCATTAGGAGAAGGAAGAAAAAGATTGAACTATTGAGATACAAATAAATGAACTGACATGGGCCTGGTTTGAAACATTAATTTATAGTTTAAATTTAGGGAGGAGCTATTCCCACTCCTCCCTTATACTCATGCACTCCAAAATCAGTGTTCATGATTCATGAACTTTTCAACTTTTTGGATTGTTAGAGTATCCCCTGAATTTAAAACATGAAATAACAAAAACACACCATCAGATTGCACTTTGAGAAGAAAATTTGAGGGTCTAAGACATGCTTATTTGTAAACTTAAATTTTTTTCTAATTAAAATGATGAGGATTTAACAAATTCGCAGTTCATACACCCAATATAAGGAACATAAAAACACTCGCAGTTCGATTTTTACCATTGAAACGCAAATTGAGGACATAACACATGACCAATTCATAGCTTCGAATGTGAAACAACTTTTATTAAAAACAAAATCGCATTGTGATTGAACAATGGAGGGACAAATTAATGATCTACCACATGCCGAGGTCATTAATATAACTAAATATCTCTACTTAGAAAAAAAAATGTAAGTAGATTAAAAAATAAAACTCACACTTTGATTGAACCTTGAGGTGTGCCCTTCTTGTTTATGTCGTAACCAAATAAATTACGCCTCAAAACGTATCTAGAAGCCACAGGGATCATAGTTAAGGTTGCAAAGAAACCCGCACAGCTCAATAGGGCGTTGATGAGTATCGATCTCTTGAGATCTGCCTCGATTTTGTAGTGTGAGAAGATTAGGTAAAAATATGGGACGAAGAAGATTAGAGAGTATGTCAAGATTTGGCCTGCTTTCGATGGCGCGATCGGAGGGTCCGTTGAGTTTGCAGTGGTTGTTTGGGTTTTCTGTTGAGTTTCGGCTGCAGGAGATTTTGTTGAGGCATCTGACGAAGCTCTCTTGCGAGCTGCCATGGCGTAGACTGTCCTTCCGCCTCTCTCTGTGGTTTGCTAGAATAACGAGTAACGACTCAGTCCTGTAGCGTCTCTCTCCGTCTCCAATCCGGCGAGGATGGAAAAGGCTCTTTAGCCCTGTCAGGTATTGACGTTTAGCATCCAGTCAAATATCTCCACGTCACCGGTCGGTGGAACCCCGGTGCTGATATGGTAATAATGAATTTATCACCATTCTTACGTGGTTTTAATACGATAAGGTGATATTTTATGACATAATATTTTATAACAAAATTAGCATAATTTCTCAAGTGGATATGAAGTTTATACTTTTCATACTTATATGGGTCTTACGTCCATTTAAGTCATTATATTAATTGTGTTGTAAAAATATTGTGTCACAAAATATTATTTTAATATGAAGAATATTATATGTTTTTTAAATTTTTATTTCATATGACTAATAATTTAATATTATATTAATGTTATATTATTTGTGATATAAATTTGAGATAAAATTTTAAAAAATGTAAAATTACTCTTTTTAATATTGCGTAAATTACATTCACTTATCATGAGAGTTTTGACAATTACAAAAACCTATTGTGAAATTTCTAAAATAATATTAACATTTCATATTTTTACTAAAAAGCTTGCACGTGCAGTGGTGCGTGTAGGCATGTATGTAGACTTCTAAACCTCTTTTTTCAACACTTCCAAAGAGTGGGTCTCACTCATTGAATTTTTTAACTTCGTGATATATTTTTTTGTAATTTTATAACTTCTGGAAATTAGTTTAAATTTATTTTTATTACAAAAAAATGTTAAAAATGTGTTTAAATATTTTTGTAAAAATTTCAGAGAATTTATTGGTGATTAAAATTACATATCAGTATTTAGTATACTGTTTGAGGTCCAAATTATTTTTTGGTGAATTTGTTTACCTATTTTTGATATTTTTGGGACTTTAAAAATTAGTTTTTTTATCACAAAAATTAGTTTAAAATTTCAAAAAAATTATTTTAAATGTGAAGAATTTTTGGAAAGACTCTGAAAATTAGGAACAATTACACTATGTTTGGATCATATTTTTTAGGTCATGAGTGGATTGTTTTATTTTAATTATCATGTGTATAATCATTTAGTACATTATTGTTGCATAATATTGATCCATATTAATTGTGAGATCCAAATACCCACTCCCATTGTGGTGAGGTGTGGTAAAGCTATCTATCAAAACCCATTTTTGTGATGTATGGGGATGAATATAATAATTGTGATGTGTTTAATTGATTGATGTTTTAGTACACATGTTTGTGTGATGTATGGATTACAAGGTTAATTTCAAGTTATATGAGTCATTGGTGCGACACCCTAATTTATTTTATTGATCAAAATAGATTCATGTATTAGTACACAAACCCATGTGATCTTTTATTTTGGAAAAGGTTGTATAATTTTTGGGAGAAGTCTTGTAAAGGGGTATATTTTCGCAACAAGGCTCATATATCAAAGAATTTCCTTGCCATGTTGCACTAGAATGCCAATTAGAATCAAGTGCAGTCTATTTATTTTGGATATTATTATTATGTGGATGAATTAAATTTAGTTTAATTCAGAATCGTGTAGTTGAATTAAATAAGTTTAATTCAAATAAATTTTGCTCGAAATTATTTAAAAATATACTTTTGTTTATTACTAATGGGAGATTATTATGAGCTTAGCGAAATTTTCAATCTCATTATATAAAAATAAAATAATATTTTTATTTAGATTTCTGGTAGCAAAATTATGAAATTAAAGAAATGTATGCTTAGTGTCACCTTTCGCAAATTGATTGTAGATGGCCTCCAAAAATGTTATTGCTAACCTCACTAAGGGTGAGAAATTGAACGGTACCAACTATGATTTTATGACATAAGAAAATACAATACTTGTTTAATGAGCAAGAGGCCTTAGAGACCCTGACCAATAGCATGACCCCACTAGAGGAGGGTAATACTACCCAACATCGCAAAACACATAGAGGTTTACCAAGACTAGGTAAAAAAAGATCGACATGCACGCTTTACGATGCTAAGCAAAATGCATAAGAGTTGCCCCATTGCCCAGAACATGTGGGATAAACTGAAAGTTTCATTTGGAAGGACCACTACAACGAGGCTTCGTGCCTTGATCCTCAAATTTGAGGGGTATAAAATGGATTCCAAGCACAAAATGGTTGAGCACCTAAGGGTGATGTCAACCTTAATTCATGAGCTTAAGGTTGCTAGAAATGATCTTACAGATGAGCAACAAGTTCTAGCAATTCTTCGCTCCCTGCTTGACAATTGGAACTAAATGAAGCAAATTCTGACACATAATGAGAACATTAAAAATTTTGCTGATATCTCATGTCATTTGGAGTTGGAGGTGAAGCGCCCAACTATCCTTGTCACCCAAGGTGGCCATAATCAAGCACGTGTGCCTAAAAGACGAGGAGGTAAGAAAAGGTAGGGTGAGACGAATAACCTGGCTACAAAAGTAGGCAAAGTAACTAAGCGCTAGAGAGGCAAGCGTGGCAGTAAGAGGAACTTTTCTAGAGTTAAGTGCTACAACTGATAGAAGCTAGTACACTTCGTTCATGATTGTACTAAGCCGAAGAAGGTATCCACTAACTTATCATCTTCATTTACTTCTGTTTGTTCACATGTTTTAGTTGCTTATTCATCTCATTTGTGGACATTGGATATAGGAGCAACCAAACATGTTGCACGGGAAAGAGTAGGATTTGTGGAGTACCATCGGATACCGGTGGGTAGCCAAAACATCTTCATGGGACATGGTGCAAGCGCAAAGGTCATTAGAGTTGGTGTTTATTAGCTTAGATTGCGCTCAGGAGGCACATTGATTCTTCATGATATGCTTTATGTGCTTAGTGTCCGGTTTAGTCTAGTTTCTATTTCAGCACTAGTAGAACTCGATTTTTCTTTTAGCATAAGTGGTAAACAATTGGTTTTGTTTATGGATAGTAATATTTATGGATATGGTTATCTTAATAATAATCTTTATCAGTTGGATATTTTAGATTATTCTTCATTTAATTGTTTGGTATGTGATGACTCTGTTAAATGGCATGCTACACTTGGCCATATTGGTCAAGAGATGATGGCCAAATTAGCTAGAGAAGGCCTATTGGGGTCTCTTACTAAAGTGAGCCGACCTATGTTTGAGCTTTGTTTGGTTGGAAAAAGTTGTTGAAAGCCCCTTGGGAAAGCTAGTAGGGCTACTCATCCTTTAGAGTTAGTCTATTCCAATATCTGTGGACCAATGAATATGAAGGCACAGAATGACGCCTCTTATTTCCTTACATTTATAGATGATTATTCGCAATACGGTTATTCTATTTGATTTCTCACTGATATAAAGCTTTGGATTGCTTCAAACGCTTTTTAGCTGAAGTAGAGAATCAATTAGAGTGAAGACTGAAGGTCTTCCATATTGACCGAGGATGCGAATATATATTAGATCAGTTTAGGGAACTGTGTGAGGAAAAGGGGATATGCAGGCAATTGACGATTTCTGGTACGTCGCGACAAAATGGTGTTGCAGATAGACTATAAAGAGACGTTCTCCCTAGAGGTGAGGTTTGTTTCTATTCGCCTAATCCTTGTGATTGTCGTATATATGGATTTAAAACTTTTTCAAATAGACGTTAAGACTGTTTTTCTCAATGGAGAATTGGATGGGGAGATTTATATGACTCAATTAGAGGGTTTTGAAGTCAAAGGACAAGAGCGCAAGGTTTGCTGCCTTAAACGTTCTATTTATGGTGTCAAACAGTCTTCTAAATAGTAGCATATGAAATTTCACAAAGCCATTATATCTTATGGTTTTAAGATGATAGAAGAAGACCGTTGTATATATGTGAAACGATCCAAGAAAAGTGTCATTATCCTTACATTGTATGTTGACGACATCCTACTTACTGGGAATAACTTAAAGATGATAGTCGACACTAAAGAGTGGTTGTTCTTTACTTTTTAGATGAACGATATGGGCGAAACAAGCAATATTTTAAGAGTGAAGATTGTAAGAGATCGATTTAAGAGACTTCTTGGCCTTTCTCAAAAGATCTATATTAATAGAGTCCTTGAGAGATTTAAGATGAGTCACTCCAAGCCCATTGACACTCCTATAGAGAAATGATGCAACTTACATCTTGGTTCATACCCAAAGATAGATGAAAAAGAGAACTAGATGTCTAAAGCAGTTGGTAGTCTGATGAATGATATGCTATGCACTTAACCAAACATTAGTTTTGCAGTTGGATTGGTCAGTTGATTCTAGAGTAATCTTGGATTAGCTCATTGGAAAGCAGTAAAGATGATTTTTTGATATCTTCAAGGTACCTCTAATTTGATGTTGTGTTACAAAGGTGGGGATTTTAAATTGAGAAAATACAACGATGTAGATTGGGTTGGAGATAAGGATGGGTGCAAGTCTACTTCAGCCTATGCATTCCTACTTGGTGATGGAGTTGTTTCTTGGTGTAGCAAGAAATAAGTTTGTATTGCATTATTCACGATGGAATCTGAGTACGTGGCATGTTCGTTAGCAGTACAAGAGGTAGTTTGGTTGAGGAGATTCTTACAACGCCTTGACATAGTGCCATCTGGATTGGAGGCTGTGGTCATTCATTGTGATAGTATGGCAACTTTAGCTTATGCAAAGGATCCCAAAAACTATGGTATGACCAAACACATTGATATTCGTTATCACTACATTTGAGATATGGTTGCGCAAGAGGAGGTAGTCCTGAGGCATATACCAACAGCCGATATGGTGGCAAACCCATTGACCAAACCCATCCCTAGATATATGTCTTTACATCACATGTTAGGAGTCTGGGTTTAGTTAGGTTTTGATGTATTGGACACCAATTTTTGACATTATATATGATTTTTTTATTCACGTTTAAATGAATATTGTGCATACATTTTTGAAATATGTCAATAGGATTTGATTGGCATTCGAAAAACAAGCAAGATGAAACATTGAGTTATTGGCTAGTGAGATAACTCATTTTATATGTCGCATGGATTGAGACAAAATGAGACTTTATCTTTTAGAGAGTTGAATATAGAGGTTGACCAAACACCTTATGTAGCCCGATAGTAGCCGAATGCGAACTTTCAAATAGGCGCTAGGAGAGCGATTGGGTTAAAATGTTCGGGTTAGGCGTTGAGATAGTGACGAGGGACGCTAAAATGGCGATGGGCGCTAGATAACGAATAGAGTAAGGTTCATATGACATTATATACTTTTAAGAATGAGTTTGACATGCCTAATTGAGTAGGAGTTCCGCTATAGCATACATTATATACTGTATGTGCTATTGAAGTGACCTTTATAAAAAAGATTGAATGAATGTATCCTTATTTTGTCACTGTGAGAGCTCTAGGAACCTTTTTGAGTTTCATTGTGCCCTTTATGACCTAGGACTACGTTATGAAAAGAGAGTTTGATGTTACTACTTTAGCATGTTACTAAAGGAACATGATTGATGCGGTCCGGCGGGGTATGTCTAGGAAAACAGTTGAGTTTAACTAGATTAACATGAATAGCTAAAGAAAATGGTTTTGTAATAGACTATTGTGTTGTAACTTATTCCCAAGCGATCATGTCGATTTCTATATCTATCGATATGATCATGAGTACAATATATTCTAGTTGGTTCATACATCGCATTGAGATTAGTTCTCGTGAAGGATAACAAATACTGAATCTAGTGTAACAAAATAGTCTGGGCCATAGACGAGATCAGTTATGTGTTTGTATTGAGGTATTATGTTAGTTTGATAGTAGCTTAATATAATACTTTTACCCTGATCTTTGTCGTCTAGTTGCACGATCCATTTCCTGTATGTGGATGAGTGTGAGATGTTAGAAATTGAGTCATGTGAAACCGAGTCCATTTGGCATCCACAAGATTTGTGCGTATCGTGATAGTTATGATAAGAGTTTATATGTAGTTAAAATTCTTATCCATTCTGGTTAGTTTGACCGACTTAGATATTATCACGTAAGTCTTGCGGTTATCCCATTTAGTTATGGTCATGGGATATAAACAGATACGCATTTGTTATGCGTAACTAATCCATCTATTTGTAGTCTCCCAAATTATCACGTAAGGTTTTGAGTGACGCTCTCTTTGAGATTTTTCTAGGGCAACCATCAAAGTACCCTTAGTCTTGAATCGTGGAAAGATATAAGTGACTCAATATTGTAGCCATCCTATTTGACGAGGAGGATCTTGTAACATCCCAATCCAATTAAACGAGACAATTAAGGATAATGATGGTTATCATAAGATAATTTGCTTATTAACCATGGACAATTCTAATTAAGACTAAATAGTCTGTAAATATGAAAATGAATGTGTAAATAAGAGCAACTAGTTTTAAATTGGAGACAACAAAGTTTAAGAATGCAAATTAATGTCAAAGGTCATAACTTAGTAACAAGTTATGATTAGCGTTAATTAAGGATTAACATATGAATAATCATGAAAAATTAGTGCACAAAGTGCACTTAAGCAAGACTAATGTGATACATGAATAAAGTGTGTTTAATCAAAATTATTTCAAAACTATAATAGGCTTTTGGGAATAATTAAAGTACAATAAAATACATCAAGACAAGACTAATAATACATAGATGAAGTATGCTTAATCAATAAGCCTTACGGGAATTTCAAGAGACTTTTATGAGATTTAAAATGCAAAGTTTTGGAAATTTATGAAATATACTAAAATGCAATATGGTGCATATGTAAAACAAAAAGAGAAGGAAAATAGCTAAAATGCTCCCACAAAGTCTTGAACCCAAGGCTAAGAAAATAAGGAAAGACTTATGCCAAAAAATATTGCCACTGGGCTATCAGCACTTTTGTGTTATATAAGCCATATGATATGTATATAACATGAAGATGAGTAGGAAAATTCAGAAAAGAGAGACACATGTCATCACCCTATAGAACCAATCCATTGTCTAATCAGATTTCATTCAAACCCATCCCCTATTATATATGTAGGATGTGCTGTGTATACGTGTGGGGGAATCCAGAAACTCCATTTTGGAGTTCGGATAGAGAGAAAAATGATAGAAAAGCTAGAGAGGGAGAGAGAGAGAACTTGAAGAAAAATGAAGGAGTAAAGTGATGCATGCTCCATGCTTTGCATGTATGGTCCAGAATAGAAGCCTTGGAGAAAAATGGAGGTTTGGAGCTACTGGACCAACAAAGAGGAAGAGGAAGGAAGACCAAAAAGAGAGAAGCCCTCAAAGAGGTAAGCATCTCTCACTAAAATTTCCCTCTAGATGATGTTGTTTTTGAGGTTTAAATTTACAAACATGTATTTAGAAATGAAAAAGAAAGAAAGTGGAAAAGAAATGGAACAATGGAGCTTGAGGAACCTTAAGAAAACCCCACACTCGAAAATAGGAAACTGGGTTTTCAACCCATGATGCTCTAAACTTCAAACAAACAAATTGGTTCGAAAGAGAATTGAAAATGGAGCACAATGCCACTTGAATCACAAAAAATGGTCGATAGACCAGTGAGCAATCACAGGTTACAATGAAGAAGAGAGAAATTGAGAAAGTAAATTTGAACGTGATTTTCTCTGTTTTAGGAACAAGAAAATGTTCTCCTAAGATCCCAAAAACCTATAGAAAGAAAAACGGAGTCAAAACAATGACCCAAACATTTCGAAATAGGAGAAAACATTCTTCGCCAAAAAATCAAGTATCACTGAAGACCCACTAAAATAGTCTATTTTGATGGTCCACGTCAGGCCAAACCCCATTTTGACCACGCATATGGAATCCTCATGGAAAGAGGCTTCGAACCATGTTGGATTTGTCGCTGGAAAGCAATCAGCGGCGATCGCAGGCGTCGAAGAAGGTGACCGAAACCCTTGCAGGAAAAACAAAGAAGAAAATACTGTGCAAGTCAAGTCTTGGGTCGGATCTCGAGTCGGGTCTTGACCAAATGTCTTAAATAGATTTGGGCTTAATTGAAACGACGTCGTTTTGACCTTAAAAATAAAAAAAAAAATAATAATAGTAAAAAGGTTGACGTCATGATAATGTCAGCATGACATCACAGACCAGACAGAACTAATTGGTTCTTAACCTTACTAGACTGGTTCCCTTGGAACCTAGCTGAATTGAACGGTTTATTTTAAGACTTTTCTGAAATTATGAATTGACCCATAGATTTTGCTAAAATTATGTTTTGACCCTCAATTATTTCTGTTAATTACGAATTGGCCTAGAAAATTAATTAAAATTAATTTTAAATCCTTCTAAATTATAAGAAATTACCAAAATACCCTTAGGCCAAAAATAAGTCAAACGAATGTCAATTAAAATGAAAGAAGAGTCTAACCCAATATTTTTGGGCATTTTGAACTCAATGACAGAGTCCGATTTACAAAATTAGATCCTAAAAAATATGAACGGGCAAATTGAAATAATTATAATTATGTCCTAATGATCAATTAAGTAATCAATTAGACTCCAATGACTATAAAAAAAATATACCTTAGCATTTTGGGACATTCTAGACTCAATGAGGGGATCCAGTTTATAAAATGAAGTCTCAAAAGTACATACATGTGAAATGTCATAATTATCAATATGCCTTTAGTGATTTAAAAGCCAATTAAATGTTAGAGACGACATGTTTTCACTTTCTTTTATGTTCTGGACTCAACAGTAGAGTTCCTTTTAACAAACAAAGTACTGAAAAATGTAACATACGAAAGTATAAAATTACAAAAATGCCCCTATGTAATACCCTGGCCCAATAATACCCAAGCAAACTGGCACGTTTTACGAGATTTAAAACGTTATAATTAAATTAACTACAAAATATCGAGTGTCAAGAAATATACGAGTATACACAGAAATTAGTAAGTATATACATTTATATGTATGTACATGTTGTATATATAAATATGAAATACACACACTAAGTGTGTATATGTGATAGGCATAAATATAAAACTATATATATCTATATATAGCTTGAAGTATATACATATGCATAATTATATATATATATATATATATTATCAGAAATATAGAAAAATAGAGTGACGACAAGTGTGTGTGTGTGTGTGATATTATATATAATATACATATAATACATATAATATCTTGCAGCTTTAAATGTTGCAAGACAAAGAAAAAAATGGAGAAAAAGATCAGGGAATAGAAGTCAAGAAAATGGGCTTGAAAAGGGGTACAGAGAGAGAGAGAGAGAGAGAGAGAGAGAGATTGAAAGGCGATTAGTATGATGTATATATGTGCATGTGATTGGGGTAGAAAACAGAAAAGAAACAAATCAAAACAAGAAACTGAGAGCACCTCGAGAAGATGCAGAGGATTAAAAGTGGAACTCTGAAACGAGAAACGGAGATACAACAACAAAACAAGGTGAGTGAAATTTAAAGGTTATCAAATTATGTTTTTGAAAGTTAGTGTATAAAGCATGATAGAAATTATAGGGCTATGTAACTAAGTTTAAAAGGAATTGAATGCAAAAAGAATCAGTTAAAATGGTTGAGAAATGAAGAAGATATTGAAGGTTATCAAAAAATTGTTGTTTAGAAAATTTGAAGTTTGAAGGTGTTTTTGATGCTTAAATTACTATATAAATGTTTTAAAACACATTTTAGGATGATTAGAAGTGAATTTAGGCTTTAAAAGGATGAAAAAATGGAGAAAAAAAGATGAAAAATATAGCAGTTCGGTCACCGTTGCCGAAGAAGGTGACCGGAGCTACTAGATTATGGCCGGAAATACGTGAAGGGAAGAAGAGGGAATGGGCTGGGCCTTGGGCTGGGTCACGGGCCTGGGCTGGGCGCAGTAGTGGGCCGTTGAGGCTGCCACACGCTGCATTGCTTCAACTAATTCAAAAAAAAAAAAAAAGAATAGGAAGCAGGCGTTGCTGGCAGGAGTGGAACCTGGGAGGTCGTGGTAGGTTAGGGGCATGCCCACCACTGTGTCACGCACACTTATATATATGAGAAGGGCATGATATGTATATATTATATAATTAGCAAATTTAATTAAATATTAAAGTAATTCCCAATGTCCAAATTGGACAAGTAATTAGTGTTTTCTTTACATAAGGAACATTCTAAAGCCCATGGTAGGGTCCGTTTTGGAGACAGGACTCTGAAAAATAAAGACACGTAAAAATATAAAATGACCATTTTGCCCCTAGTGCCCCTAAAGCCAAATAGAAATCCGAGATGATCTAAATTGACTTTTTTTGACATTTCGGGTTCAATGGTAGAGTCCGTTTTACCAAATAAGATACTTAGAATATTGATATATGAAATTGACAAGTTCTAGAGATTAATAAGCCTAAGACTTAAAGAGGCTACCAAGAGAAGGTAACTAGAATAGAAATAGATTTAAATAATAATTAAATCGAGTGATATTATAGAATGTAATCAGATTTTGAAATGTGATTATAGGAACCTTCAACTAAAAAAATGATTTTTTAATAAAAGCCCTTGGATTTCAGGTGAGTGTTTCATACCATATTGAGGTGAAATTTCATTATAAATATAAATATTGAACTCTTTTATGATGTATCGATGTATGATATCATTTTTCATTTATAGCCTTTGTTAAACAGTTATACTATATACGTTTTGAATGATCTATTAACAACTAAATTGTCTTTTTTAACTTAAGAAAATGCATTCGTAAGATATTCAAACGCTATATGATTTTCTTACAAATCTTTGAATTGTTTTAACTAAATACCAAATAAAGAACTTGGATTTGAGTAATTGAACTGCTATTGATGATTATTGATTTTGGATATGATTTGGATATGATTTTGATGCTTTGGATAGAACACTCTTCTATGATTGGTCACTATTGAATAGGTTATGACTTATCGAACCCTACCCACGAGGTATATTGGTGGTGAGCCAGTGTGATACGGTATATCGAACTAGTCTATCGATCTCAGTCAGCGATGTTTTAATTTGCTGGCCATTGAAGTGGAATATATGAACTTGAATATGAATATTGAATATGAACCATGATTGAATATGATTTATCGAACTATGATTTATTGAATTATGTTATCAAACTATGATTTATTGAATTATGTCATTGAACTATGATTCATCGAACTATGTTATTGAACTATGATTTTGATTTATCGAACTATGTTATTGAATATCGATTTACGATTATTATTGAATTGAGATTTATTGAAAGTGAATTTAATATTATTATCTTGTTTGTTATAATTTAACATAACATATGATATATGATCACTAACATTTCAGTATTAAATTATATAGTAGTTTTGAAACCCTTGGTATGTTATGGAATACTCACGAGCTGTTGAGCTCATACAGGTTTTTATCCAATATATTTCAGGTAACGATATTGGCAATGGAATAGCAAGTTTAATCAAGATAGCCGAAAGCTTATAAAACTATGAACCCTTTTTGTATTAGGATTATGCTAGACATAATGTAGTTATTTTTGGTAATTATGGAATGTATATCGAATATAACGTCATTAGATTTTGAGAATTTACATCATATACTTTTGTAGTCACTATGGAAAATAATATGAATGACTGATATTGAACTGTATATTGACGCTTCCGCAATAGAAAAAGAATTTTATTCCGCTACATTTGATTAAATGGAAATGAGAAAAGTAATAAGATCATTGAAAAATGCCTCGGTGACCGATCACGAACCCCTAATCCGCATAGGCCAGATTTCGGGTCATGACACCTTAGGCTTAATATAAGCCACAAATAAGCTAATTAAGATCCAGAAAAACCTAAATTAATTATATTCAATATTCTAGACTTGATAGTGACGTCCTTTTGAGAAAAAATAAGACCTAATAACAAACTAAAAAATAATGAATATATCCTTAAGACTTAATGAACTTACTAGAAATGTATAGATGAAATTAGAAGGTTCACGTAAATTTTATAAAGGCCGACTGGACTCACAAATGAAGTCCGACTACGTATATTTTGTACGGAGTAATATGGGACGTTAAAAGTATAAATTACCATTATGCCCTTGAAGGACCAAATAAGCTATAAAGCATCAAGAAACCCTAAATTGAGAATTTTAGATTCTCTTAATCAATTAGACTAAGTTCAAAAGAACTTAAAACGTTGAATAAAGATGCTTGGAATTAGAATGAATACTAAATTAATATGCAATGTATTTTGGATTCATGATTATAGGACCACCCAAATGATATAAAAATGGAACAAGGCTATGGGATAGCTACTATGGTACTAGTATAGGAATGCAATGCTAAGAACCCAATATAAGTAAACCCGAACTCTAATTTGTGGATTTCTACTCTGCCAATGTGGCGTACTTATATAGCTGCCAATTTTTGTTTCTTGAAATTGTATATTTGTAATTGCTTCAAGTCTACAACTCATTGATTATTATGTTTCTACTATGTGGAAATTTTGATTTGTTGGTATCCTAATTGTTGTGAACACCTATGAATCCTTTGACTTCTTGACTATGTATTGTCTTTGTAATCATTGCGATTCCTTTTGTTGTGTATGTTTGTAACCTATGTATATGCTCATACCTTGTGAAATCCTTTTGTTGATAATATTATTTGCGAGTACGTGGGGTTGTGCCTATCACGATGCCCATCTTGACTCTTTGGATGCTGATGACCTATGGGTCAGTGTTTGAGAATGATACCCAACACGTTGTCCTGATGAAGACATTTTGATACGATGATAAGAGCTCATGGTGCCATTTAAGGGAACCAAAAGATGAGTGATGAACCTGGATGAGTGCTATGTAAGGGTAGCCGGGTACCTATTTGATAACATCCATTTGACTCAATTTATATATGTTTGATTTCACACAATTTTTTGATTTGATAATGTTATCTTTGAATGTGAAATACGTCTTTGAGGCTTATCTTTTGTATTCGATTTGAATCTTTTTTGATTTGGGCAACTAAACATTATATGTTGATAAATTTGTGTTTGTTAACTTGATCACTCATCCCTATTGCAATTGTAACTTTTTTGTGAACTATTTTATTTTGGGTCTGATGGCCAATTCTTTTGAACTTGAAATTTCATGATTATTCTCTTATTATATACCCTTGTGTAACTCATGACAGAGTGAAGGATTTACTTAATGAGTTAAGTTAGCTCACCCAAGAATTATAACAATTTTTCAAGTAACACAATATGAAAGGAAATGCAATGATGACGACTAGTGGAGCTAGCGATGGGCTTGTGGGTAATGTTAATGATGTATAGTTCCAAGTCATAATTTGAATATATATCTTGTAAAATTGATTTTAATGTTAGATATTGTGACATAGTGATACCAGAAATGATATTAGACTTGAATGGTGATTTATGATGATGAAAATTATACTTGGAGATAATCTTATTGATGATTATTAAAGCTCGATTTGTTATCAAATGAGTTACATACGTGTAGCTTACACACCTGTTTAAAAAGAAAGAAAAAATTATCACTATTTGGTATAATTCATTTGATTTTGTACGATCTGTCTTAGTGATAGTATCGATCATCGGCCCCTAATCCGTATAGGGTGAATTCCGGATCGTAACAAATCTCTTACAACGTTTCAAGAATTTTTGTGATATTACAAAAAAACTCATAATACAAGACGCAATTTTCATTTTCACTGCTCTTGATGTGAAAAAATAATTAAATTAAATATCCATTTGTATTTATTATATATTTACTTCACTAAATAAAATGGTGCCAATAATACTATTTCGCTGCACAAACAAAGGAATGTGACAAATAACAATCTTTTGCAATGAAATTATTAGCAACGCAAATAAACATCACCATATGCACACGAGAGAGGAACACATTCAAATCCTGCAGGTAAAATGACAACCACACAAGATATTTGACGTGTAAAATGGAAAGCATAGTAAGCATGCGAAACCATATGCACACGTGTCACCGAACTGTACACTTGTCCCCCTGCCTCTGTCATACGTGGCATCTTACAACCATGCAATACATGAGAGCACAACACGTGTCACTCAAATGTAGAACCCTAGAATCTAAACTAGATGTAACTGAACAAAACCGCCAAAATCACCACCACCATTGAAACATTTCGAACAAATGCAATATGTGTTTGAGAACCCATAATCGCTACCCACCACCATGGGAAGTCATGGTTCTTGTTGCTAACCATCTTGAACCCAAAGCACTAGCCATGGCTGCATGTGTGTGCAAGTCATGGTTCACTTCCATGTCCTCAGACCATCTTTGGAAGCCTTTTTGCTCCACCCGTTTTCCTTCCCTCTCTCGCCTCCAAGCCACCGACCCCGCCGTGTCCTACCGCCGCCTATACTCTCTTGGGTATTCCTCCGCCAAGCGCCGGCTTCGAGAGCCCCTAAAGCCCCGCCTTTCCCTTGAAAACCTCACATTTGCTATAGACGTCCATGGCGGCGACTCATGCATTGTCACCATAGTTAAACCCGGTGGCGAACTGGATATCGATCCCAACGCGGTGTTCCGGTTTGATATTGATGTTCACTGCGAGAATTTGGTGGTGTTTGACGTGTTAGATAACTTGAAGCTTACTTGGAATGTGGTGTTGAACGGGTTTAAAGGTGTTTTTACCGTGATGGAGAGTAAGGGGAAAGGAAGCTTTGTTCCGGAGACTAAAGGGTGGTTCTCCGAGGAGCTTCCGTCGCCCGGGTGTTGTTCTAGCATGGGCACAAGTGGGCTTGTGGCAGACGTGAGCATAGGATTAAGAGGAAGTAGCAGTGGAAAGAAGATGGTGGAGAAGGTGAGTGTGGGTGTACTGAGTGTAGTGCGTTGGAGATATGTAAGCATTGATGATGCTCTTAGATACTTGCAGCATTTTCTTCTACCTCGTGATATGTAGATCACTAATTTACTTGTTAGCATCTATACATGATTATTCTTCTTCTCTTTTAACTGAAAGTTAAAAAGAAAATCAGAAAATGTAAATCACATTCCTTGCTTAATTAGCAAAATGGTTATGTCATGTGATGTCATGTTTTATATATATATATATATATATATATATATATATATATATGTTCTAATTACTAAATCTAGATCACTAATTTACTTGTTAGCATCTATATATGATTATGCATTTCTATGGTTAATTCTATATTGTAATGTTTTTACCGTGACAGAAAAAAAAAAAAAACTAGTTTTTTTTACTATGTCATATCATTTGGCACTTGTTATATTGTAATTGTAGCAAATCATTTGACTTCAGCATTATAAATAATAAGAAAAGGACAGAAAATATTTAACTCTTTCAAGCAATTGGATATTTTGAGACCCACATGTCCAATTACAAAATTAACTAGTAATTCACAAATCCATTTGATTAGTGTTGGTAATCATATGATTCATCATCAAAAACAACTAATGAGCCACCCGATAAAAAGTAGCTTAACTTTCGGGGATTCTTTCCCCCAGCGATAGGGAAGAGGGAATTCATGAGACTTTGGTGCTGCCTGCTATTAAGTTTTGTTTTAGAACGTGTGAAAGAAATGACAATGTAGATAAAATAACTTTATTATTCTGAGTTACTAAGATTATAACTCTATATGCACCTATCAAGTCAGATATAATTAATTTGAGATTCAACTAAAATATTTTATTTTATTGACAAAAATATTCTTTTATGTGAAAACACGAAGAAAATAACTTATTGAGCTCCTTTATTCAGTCACGATCACGTTATCACTTTTTTGTTTTGAAATTTTAAAATTAAGTAATTTGTAATATATAAATTAATTTTTCATAAAAGTTATATATTTGTATTCTAAAAATTTAGATTTATCAAACGATGTCTATATTTTATATAAAATTTTGTCAAAAAAATTGGTATTTTTTGAATAGAGAAATTTTGTTTCATACATTACTGTTCAAAAATTATCTATGAAAAAAATTTTGTGAAAATAAATTTAAGCTAAGCAATGTAAAGAGAGAGAGAGAGGGAGACAAATGAAGAGATCCTTCAACAAGTTGGGGCTACAAGGAACAGAAAAAACTGCTTGGTCTCATCTAGCAAACTGCTTTCTAAAGATGCTTATAATGACTGTTTTTTTTTTTTTTAAAAAAATATAAATTACATAATCTCAACAAAAAGGCTCAAGTGGTATGTCATTTATCACTCCAGTTGAAACATAAAAAAAAATATAAATTACATAATCTCAACAAAGAGGCTCAAGTGGTATGTCATTTATCACTCCAGTTGAAACATTGAAAATAAAATAAAAATAAAAGAAGTTGTTGTCAACCATGACGAAGGACCACAATGCTTATATATTATGCCAGTAACAAAACTTGAAGAGAAAATAAAGTTTCTGGACAAAAATTTAACATTCCATGGTAATGGTTGTTGACAATCTCTCTTTAAATTTCAAGAACATTATTCTTTTGAGTTTTTTTAAGCACACTTGCCTTCTAAAATAATTTTTTGCACTGTCAACTCATTTTAAAAAAATTTAAAAGACCCATGTTTGCACAAAGGCATGCGGTTACAAAATACATATTTTAAATATATTTTTATACTGAATGCGTGGCTTCTAAATGTGCCTTTATTTTAAAGATGTGGTTTATAAATGCACTTTTTTGTTGAAGTACATTTCAAATTTTTCATCTGTAAAAATAAAAAAGTTTTACAAGAAAAACATTTATTTTAAAAACATGATTCATAACCAGGCTTTTTTATCTCCTAAATGCTTTTAAAACAACATAGGATTGACAAATATTTTTTCTATTTACTTAGTGGGACAAAAAAACTCTTATTCTTACAAGCTCAAGCTTTTGGTATAAAGGGAAGACAATTCATGGTATGCTTAAGTAAGAATAAGAAAGACTAATCGAATCAGAGTTTGTGGATTTATCCAAGTCAGTTTATGAGCCAATAAAAAAAATTTATCTTCGAAATTCATACAGTGCAGAAGAAATCAAATCATATATAAATAATCGAATCTTCAGATGTCTTGAAAATATTATGAGATGTTCAGATCACTATGATTATGACCCTTGGTAAATTTATCAAGAAAGAATTAATTCCAAGCTTATTGGTAATCCATGATCAACTTCCTTTCGTAGTATCCTACCCCTAGAAGAATTCAAATCCCTGCTGCCTCCTTGGGATGGGTTTGACAGATTCTACTCAACCAGCCTTCAATTAGGCTTATTTTATACCATGAGATCATGAGATGTATGCATCACATGCCAATAATACCTCTCCTCATGCCTTCCATATTATAACGACACTCACAGCTTTTGTCAAACCCAAGAAAAATCAGAGTTTTTTAGCACTAGAGAGAACTAACATGCCTGCTATGGACAGAAATTAAAATGTTTTTATCATAATCAGTATAATATTTTTTTGTCAATGTACGTATAATGTTTTTCCAGACAGAGTTATATATAAATCTGCAAGGTTGATCATTATTGCTTAAAGGTTTGATGAGATTTTGAGAATTTAATTATATTTTTTCCCACTTTTTGTGGAGATTCTTCATCTGTGTTTGTTTGGATGAATTAAAAAAAAGTACGATTTAGATAAGTAGTTGTAAAAAAGTATTGTTTGAGTTAAATTAAGTGTTTAAATAAATGTATTTGATAAATGCTTAAATAATATTGTAATATTTGGATCAATTATTAACAAGTGTCAGTAAATTACTTTTTAAAAACGTTTCTACTGGACATTTTAGATTAAGTGTGAATCCATTGAATGTAACTAATAAATCAAAACAAACAGTTAACAAATTAAAAAATCTATTTTGAATTTAAAAAAGTCATTAAGTACGGCTGGCCGAACCAAACACAAGTTATATATATTGAAGTTTGTATTTACCTGCGCTGCATATAGTGTGTTTTAAAATTCAAGAAATCAAAAAAGAAAAGAGAAGAGAAGAAGGGGGGCATAGAGTGTGTGCAAAATCTCTAAGTAACTAATCAACCACGTGTGAAAAAATATAGAATATCTTTGTATTCTATATTATTTATTGTATATATTTTATCTTTGTCTTCTATATTTATTGTATCTATTTTAGGAATGAATTTTAGGGTTTTCCTATATATACACATATATTGGTACGAATTTCTTCAATGAAAATATACTCAGTTTATTAGAAATCTTTCATGGTATCAGAGCCTCTCCCTCCTTGGTCTGATTCTTCCCTCTGATTTCTTTTCTTTCCCCAGCCGGAACCTGCTCTCTTGCTTTCTTCTCTGCCAAGCCGCTTCTTTTTGCTTTTTCCCGTTTCTTTCTCAGCCGCAGCCTCCAAGTCAAAGCAGCCTCTCGATCTCCCAGCTGCAGCTTCTTCCAGTTCCTTTTTTGTTTTTTGTTTTTTTCTTTTCTTCTCAGCCTTGTTTCAGCCGCCTTTTCTTTCTTTTTCTTTATCTTTTCCTGCTCTCTAGCTGCGCCGCTTCGCCTTCTTTTTTTTTTTTGTTTTTTTTTTCTTGTCTTCAGCCGCAACGCCAAGTCTAGCGCCTTCCTTTTTTTCTCTTTTTTCTTCTTCTGCTGAAGCCGCTCTTGCTTTCTTTCTTTTCCTGTTCAGCCTGCGCCGCTCCTTCTTTTCTTTTTTTCTTTGTTCAACACCTTGCGCCGCAGCTGCCCAATCACGACTGCGCAGCCGCAGCCTTCTTCTCCAGCTGCAGCCTCTCTTTCTACAATGACTGAGGATAAAATTCATGCTATTAGTTGCAAACTCAATGGTGCCAATTCCACCTATTCTCCTTCTGTCTTTTTAGCTCCTACACAGCCAGCTCTACTGCCCACTCCTCCTGCTCATCCGCTTCAGTCCGCTGGAAAGCCTAAGAAGGTCTCACTACCCTCAAATGAGTGTGCCTTTTGTTATCAGAAGGGCCATTGGAAGTATAATTATCCTAAGAAGGGACGTCCGCCCACTTCCTCTCAGCAGTCCTCCACACAGTTCCGAGCCCTTGCTCCGCCTACTTATCGGTCTCCAGCAGCCTACACAACATCTTCTTCAACAAGTGCTTCTGATATTGCTTCCTTGAGTGCTTAGATTGCTCAGCTCCAGCACCTCGTGTCTTCTGGCACCCAATCTTCTACTTTTGCCCTATTGCTCCATTCAAGTTTGCTTGGGTTTTCCTCAGGTATCTCTCCCCTGGTCTGGATTTTTTATTATGGTGCTTCCCATTATATGACTCTCTATCTTTCTTTATTACACAACAGTATCCCCCCTCCTTCTCCCATTACTGTTAGTGCTACCAATGGGTCTCGCATGCCTATCTTATGCATTGGTTCTGTCTTACCCTCAAACAAATCTGCAGTGACAATTTCTTCTGTTCTTTATGTTCTGTATTTATTTGGTAGTCTCCTTTCCATTAGTCAACTTGATGCCTATGGTTTTAATGTCATTTTTTCTTCTTCTGTTTGTACTGTGCAGGATCGGTTGTCCAAGAAGCAGATTGGGACTGGGCATAGAGTTAGGGATCTGTATGTGGTGGAAAGTTTACATCTTCCTTCTTCTGTCTCTTCATCTGCTTTTTCTTCTTTTCAGTTAGACTCTCAGTCTAGTCAGTTTTACTTATGGTATTTGCGGTTAGGTCATTTGTTTGTTGATTGTTTACAATCTTTAGTTCAGTCTGGTCTTTTGGGTAAAGTTTCACTTAGTGAACTTACCAAGTGTCGCGGTTGTAAACTTGCTAAAATGACAGCTTTACCGTTTAATAAAAGTACTTCAATTTCTAATACACCTTTCTCTTTAGTTCACTCTGATGTCTGGGGACCTTCTCCTATCTCTACCAAAGGTGGTTCTTCTTATTATGTTTCCTTTATTAATGACTGTACTCGTTATACTTGGACTTTTCTTACGAAACTTACCATGATTTTTAGTCTATGATTTCCACTCAGTTTGGGTGTGTTATCAGAGTATTCCGGTCTGACTTAGGTGGGGAGTACTTTAAAACCGACCTCTGTGAATACATGGCTTCTTTATGTACTATTCATCAATCTTCTTGTGCCGATACTTCTGCACAAAAAGGTAGGACTGAGCGTAATTAACACCATCATCTTATTGAAACTACGCAATCTCTTCTTCTTTCTGCTTCTATTCTAGCACCTTTTTGGGGTGAAGCTATTCTTATTGCTACCTTTCTTTTAAACTGAATGCCTACTCTTATTCTTTCGGGTCGTTCCCTTTATGAAGCTCTGTATTCTGAAGTACCTAATTACTCTCTTCTTCGTGTTTTTGAGTGTGCTTGCTTTGTTTTACTCCTTCGGAAAGATAGAACCAAATTGAGTGCCAAGTCTGTTCTCTGTGTCTTCTTAGGGTACAGTTCAACCCATAAAGGTTATTGTTGCTATGATCCTATTTCTCTTCGTCTTTATATCTCTCGCCATGTGGCTTTTCTTAAACGATTGTCTTACTTTTAGCTACCTACTACCACTGTTATTGTCTCCAAAGAGGATTTGATTCACATTGATCATTTTCCTTCTGATGTGCCTTCCGATGAGTATATCTCTACAGTCACTACTGAGTCCCTCCCTTAACCCACTAGTTCTACAGTCCCCCCTTAAAGCCACTAGACCTACAGTTATTACTGAATCAACTAGTCCCCCACCAGATATCTCTCTCCCTGTTCCTTCTACCTCTGAAGACATTGATCCTGATCTCCGCCGATATCTTTTTTGTCGTCGCCAACCATCAGTAAAATTACTTGGTTTTTCTAATGTTTTTCTCCTTCCTACTGTACTTTCTTGTCTGCTATTCACTCTTTTTCAAAACCACAATCTTATCAGGAAGCTTGTCAGAATCCTCATTGGGTCTAGGCTATAACTGAAGAGTTGGATGCCTTACAAAAGACCTCTACTTGAGAGTTAGTGTCTTTGTCTGCTGGTAAAAATCTGATTGGTTGTAAATGGGTCTTTAAAGTCAAGACAAACTCTGATGGCTCTCTTGAGCGTTACAAATCTCAACTTTTTGCTAAGGGATTCTCTCAAGAATATGGTTTGACTATGAGGAGACATTTGCCCCTGTTGCCAAAATGACCACTGTTCGTACATTGATATCAGTTGTTGCCATTCACTCCTGACCTCTTTATCAAATGGACTTAAAGAATGCCTTTCTTAACAGCCATATTACAGAAAAAGTCTATATGCGTCCTCTGCTAGGACTGCCTCATTCTTCCGGTCAGGTGTGTCGTTTTCGTCGTGCTCTTTATGGCTTAAAACAATCTCCACGAGCCTGGTATGACCGCTTTCAAACAGTTGTTACTCAGCTTGGTTTTCTTTCTAGTGCTTATGACTCTGCCTTGTTTCTTCTTCACACCTCTTCTGGTTTTGCTGCTTTATTATTATATGTGGATGATATGATCATCACTAGCTCTGATTCTTCTGCCATCACTCTCGTTAAGCAGCATTTGTTTCGTACCTTTGAAATAAAGGACTTGGGTCCTTTCCGATATTTTCTTGGATTGAAGTGGCCTACTCTCCCAAGGGCTATTTTCTTTCACAGACTAAGTATGCTAATGAGGTTATTCATTAAGCTGGCTTGCCCGATTCTAAGGTTTCTGACACTTCAATTGAGTTGAATGTGAAACTAAATTCTACTGATAGTGTCCCTCTAGATGATCTCACTTTGTATAGGGAACTTGTTGGCTGCTTGGTCTACCTTACTGTCACTCGTCCTGCTCTTGCCTATGCTGTCCATATCATCAGTCAATTTGTCTCTGCTCCTCGTTCCTCCCACTGGGCTGCTTTGATTTGAATTCTACGTTATCTTTGTGGTACTATCTATCAGGGTTTGCTTTTATCTTCTACTTCCTCTTTGAAACTCATTGCTTATGTTGATTCTGATTGGGCTGGTGATGTCACTGATCGCAAGTCCACTTCTGGTCTATGCTTGTTTCTTGGTGATTCTCTTATTTCTTGGAAAAGCAAGAAGCAAAGTGTTGTTGCCCGTTCTACTACTGAGGCCGAGTACCGTTCTATGGCACATGCTACCGCTGAAATTGTTTGGCTTCGTGGTCTTTTATCTGATTTGGGCGTTTGTTAGTCTTCTCCCACTCCTTTCTATTGTGACAACAAAAGTGCTATCCAGATTGCCCACAATACAGTGTTTCACGAACGCACTAAACATATTGGGATTGATTGTCATTTTGTTCGTTACCATTTGTAGTCTGGCTCTATCTCTCTTCCGTCTGTTTCTACTATGCTCCAACTTGCTGATTTCTTCACGAAGACTCACACTATTGCTCGTTTTCGGTTTCTTCTTGGCAAACTCTCGGTGTTTTCATCCAAAACTCCTTGAGTTTGAGGGAGGATGTCACGACCCAAAACCCACCCTATGCGGATCAGGGATCCGTGACCCGGGTCTGCGGCCCGTGGGCCGTTCCCCGTCCAAAAGGATCTAAAATGCTGGGTAAAGTTTTAACAAAAGCATTTCTTAATCATTAAAATATCTGGTAGCACAGTTAGTTTACCATTTGACGGATGTCCAAAAATTATAAGTGTTAAATACAGATCCTTCAAAAACAAAACCAACAAACAGGACCGTGGTGACATGGGAGTATTAAGACCTGACAATATTCAACTTAATATAAAACTCGCCAAAACAGCTACCAGTAACTAGCAGCGTCTAAATCCCTGGAGCGCCTGAGGGTTCCCCAAATTCTTGTTGTCCTGAAAAATTTAAGGGAGAAGGGGTGAGCTAATAGCCCAATAAGTAATTTCCTGGCTTTAATGTGGGTTCGGGTTTGTCCGATGAAATGATAGATCAAGAATCACAGATAGCCAATATGGGCAGTAATGAAGGCGTAGCCAGTCACCAAAAATGTGCAAGGTATCGACCCGAGGGTCCAAAAGGCATATCCCACAATATAACACAAGAGTCAATAACAAAGCCAAATGAAATTGGGATCTGGCCTATCATGATGGGTTGCTGCCACAACAATACATTAGCCAATCAAAGATATACCATGCTTGCAACAATATGATCATTCCACAGGGTATAAAAGATGATCATACAATGGAAACAAGAATAAGTTAACATCGAATTCAAATAACCCAGATATACGTGAATTACTCGGGGCCCGGCATACCCCACTAAAACGCACGCTCAGATCCGCCACAGTTCCTCGGGCTCTCTGAAAAGCGTTAGAGCTCTTTTCAATATAGGTCCCGTAGGACACAACAGACCCTAATGGGTCTTTTTCCCCACGCAATCTGTGAATGGATGGGTCATTGTGACTGAGCACAACCCCGAGTACACACCAAACGTCATGACCAACAAAATCCCATACAAGATGTACAATCGTACCAAACATTTGATATCACAAACAACAAAACACGAAGTGTATGGAATCAGTAGAATGTATCTCAAGACTAGGTCATGGTACGATAGTGTAATAATATTCAATTATCAATGATCAATCTCAAAGTGATGTAAGCAAGCAAGTCAAATCCAAAAATCAGTAAACTGATATCTACAAGTCGATTGGCTCAAATCAAATGCATCAGGTAGTAATGGAGTACAAATTGGCAGCATATGAACAATAACGTGACTGGCTGGGAATAACCCATATTAAAGCGTCAGAATTACTTACCTCTAAAATGATTCTCAGTAGTTCAACTAATTAAAGTCTCCTTCCCCTTCTCTTTTGACGTGCCTGTCAATTGAAAATAACTCAGTCTATAACTATAATCGAACCATACTCGATATTCAAATTTGCTAATCTTGGCTATCGGTATCTCTATTACTGATTTAGATGTCGTCATTGTATCCGGAATGTTGAATAAAATAAGTTTAGGCTTTTACGGATCTTAAATCGGATTCCTGAATTGAAAAGGGCAAAACTGTCCTTTGGCATGTTACGGTCACTTTCTCCCCGGGACCTCTTTTCATAATTTCAACCTCACCGTTGAATTCAGTGGGTCCGAGATAGTTAAAATACTTATATGACTTAACTTATTTGGACACAGGGGTATTTTCGTCATTTTACGGGCCTTTATTTTTTGGGGCCTCATCTCACGTTGTAGACCTCACCATTGGACTCAGTAGGTCCAAGATAGTAGGAATTCATATATGACTTGTCTAATTTGGACACCGGGGTATTTCGGTCATTCTAGTATTTATGTCTTATATCCCGGGGTCTCGTCTCGTGAAATGGACCTCACTATTGAGTCCGGAAGGTCCGAGATAATAAGTTTTGACTATTCATTTGCCTTGTTTGGACTTCGTTTGACTTATTTGTGACTTAGGGGTAAAATGGTAATTCTACCTATTTAATAAATTATTTAAATAATTTATTTTATTATTTTATTATTTTTCCAGGGGTGTTTTTGAAATAATTCTCCAAAGTCTGGGTCAGATTTGGAATAGGGTGAATAGTTGGGGTCAAACCACAATTATCATAAGTTTCGGTTTATTTATTTTTAATTAAAACATTGGACCAAAGGGTTCACCTAATGAAACCCTAGACCGGTCCCAGACCACACCGAACCATCCGGTTCAGTCTTCTCCAGAGAACCGGTTTAATGGGTCATGCTGACGTCATGATGACGTCAGCCCTAATTTAATATTTTTAAAATTCTTTAATGAAACGGCGTAGTTTCATTGCCCCGTTGGATCCGGTCGGGTCCCGACCCGACCCAGACCCGGATCCGGTCCCGTCTTGACCCGACATGCCCCCCCGTTTTTCCGGTGGTCTTCTCCGGTCACCCCTGTCAATTCCGGTCACCGGAATCTCGGTCAACCCACCATTTTACATCATTTTGAAGCCCAAAATTTACGGTTTTTGTGCCAAAATACTTCTAGAATCTAAAGCATCATTTTTAGACTGTTTTTAGTTGGATTGGCCACGGTTTTCCGACACCCATAGCCGGTTTTCCGGCCACCATGCCCATTTTCCGGCCGAACCCATTTTTTTGATTTTCATGCATTTTCTTCTTCTGGTTTCACTCCAAATTTTCTCAAACCTTCATTATAGATCATATAGAACATTTTCAGATCATTTAAATGAAAGAATACACATGAAATGATAGTTTTCAAGTCTTTAGGCCGTGACCTGCAACTGAGGGTTTCTCCCTCCTCTCTTAACCATTTGCTTTGATTTTTGTGGCCTTGGAAACCTCATGCTATGTCCTCTAAGACCCTAAGCTCAGAATTAAACAAATCATGCTTTAAATTTACGAAACAGAAGTGAGAACCCTTACCTAAATTTCTGGTTTCTTGGTGTTGGTTGCCTCTCCTCTTCACTTCTGATCCTCTCTTCTCCTCCTCAGAAGCTCCTCATTTCTCCTTCACTCTTCCAGAATGTAGAGAGAGAGAGAGATGTTTGTATATGTGTATATATATCTATACATGTGAGGTACACTTGGGAATGGTCCCTTGCTTCTTTCTCACTCAACCAAGCATGCTTAGCCATGCCTCTACCCCTGATTTTCTGATTTCCACCATGCTCCTACTAGTCTAGGTTAGGTAGCCTTTTTATTTTTATATTACATATATATATATATATTCACATATATATATTTTTCTCCTTTGTTACTTTATATATATATATATATGTATATATATCCATACATGTGTGCATGTATGCATGCATGCATGCATACTTGCACGTATTACGATGTTGGGTCTTATTTAATCAATAGGTCATTTTATAACTGATAAAGTGTTACCCGACCCAGCTTGTCTCGATACTCGTGCCAGTTCGGGTCGGGGTATTACAGAGGATGTGAAAGAATATAGAATATCTTTGTATTCTATATTTATTGTATATATTTTATCTTTGTCTTCTATATTTATTGTATCTATTTTAGGAATAGATTTTAGAATTTTCCTATATATACACATATGTATTGGTACGAATTTTTTCAATGAAAATATACTCAATTTATCAGAAATCTTTCACCACGATTCTATGGATTATCTTTAGTTTACTTGCAAAATCTCTTCTTTTCACTCATTAATTCTCTTTGTTAGTCTTACATAGTAGTACCCTTTTACTCAAATCCATCACTTCCACATCTCTTCTTTTCACTTATTAATTCTCTTTGTTAGTCTTACATAGTAATACCCTTTTACTCAAATCCATCACTTCCAGTGTGTGCAAATTTCTATGTAATAGATACACTTAATCTGCTCTATAGTGTTCTTAGGGGCACTAAGCAAGGTATATAATTTTCTTACCTTCCAATCAAAAAATTAAACTAACTATATGAAAATCTAAAATTAAATATCTCTCAATTTTATTTTTCTAATTTTAAGAGACTGGGATTTATGAGACATAGTAAGCTCTTATTGATAATTAAAACCTTACAAAACCTAGGCCCACCCAAAAAAAAAAAAAAAAAAAAATCTCACAATTAATTAGAATTGCACATCGATCAGTGTTGACTCATGTTCAAATGGATCCTGAACGCCTTCAAATGGCCTGATCACAGGACTTCTACGACACAACATATTAACATCACTGTTCGGATAAGATAAGGACGTGTTTGGACGATTATGTTATTGAAATTTTAGTCTAAGTCCCAAACTACAATAACTTGATTGTATAATTGGAGGCACCTGATTTTCTCGTAAGACTTGTTCACTCATATGTACAATTTTTTATTCCAAGGTCGATTTGATCATTAAGCCAAAAAAAAAAAAAATTATATTAGGCCTATTAATAAAAAAGAATTCAAATTTTACGTATTTATAATATAATAATTCAAACAAAAATCTAAAATTCATAATATTTTAATCACATGAAGAAGACCCAAAAGTGTTCAATTATGTTAGTAGAGTTTTATTAAAAATATTTTTATTTTCTACTATTATGTACTTATATAAAAAACGTAATTTGTATTGCCTAATTAATAATTTTGTAAATTCCTTTTTTCAGTATTATTTCAAATGTTTTATTACTCAATATTATTTAATTATATAAGAACTACATTAGTATTTATCATTTACATTATTTATTAAAATACTGTTTAAATTTTATTTTATTAAAATATACATGTAAAACAAAAAAATGTTTAAATTTTTTTTATATGTTTATTAAAATTTATTAGATAAATTATACTGACCTCCTTTCAGATTTTTGATAGTTATACTGACATTTTTCTGAAGTTACTAAAATTATACCGCTCTCTCTTATTTTACCTAACAAATTACAAATATTCATTCTAGTCAATTTTTTTTTTCAAAATGAAAAAATTGTTCATTTTAGGGTTTTTTTTTTTCTTTTTTACATTTTTTCTTAAATTTTGACAAGTTTTTTTTTCATTTCCAAATAAATATTAATTAAAATTTTAAATTTATTTTTATATAAAATAAAAATAAATTATTTATCTTAAATTTATTGATATATAAAATAAAAAATTCCTTTAAAAAAAGTTAGAAAAAATTGATCAAAATAAAAAAAATTGCAAAAAAAAAAAAAATTTTGTTTTTTAAAAAATTGACTGAAGGAGATACTTATAATTTGTAAATAAAAATAAGAGAATATAGCGTAATTTTAAAAAATTTATGAAATGTTAATAAAATTATTAAAAGTTTCGGATAACATCAATCTAATTTACTGAAATTTATTTTATAATATAAACTAGTTAATAAATTATTTTAAATGAATATATATTTTATTTAAAATTTATACTTCTAACACTTAAAAATAACACATTTTTTTGTAATCATTTAATTCTCAAAGTGTCTAGAGTGGATGCAGTTCGATACAAGGTTACAGCTGCTTATCAAAACAAATTCCTATAATTAAAAGTCAAACATTATATGTGTTTTGAGTTCACCTTTAATAGCGAAAAATATTAGATAATCTTGTTTTAATAGTTTTAATTATTTAAAGAATAAGTCGTGTGTATATATATATATAATAATAATTTAATAATATACTTATTTATTTAATTTTTAGAATTATGATTCCAAAGATTATTGAATATTTACCTAATATATATTGGTGTGATGGTATCACACTGAAAAAAAATTTAAATGAATTTTATACACAGTGATGGGAAAATATAATTTTTGTTAATGATTTGTGATTTAACTTATTTAATAGAATATAGTATGACAGAATATATTTTAAATGACACGTGATATACCCCCGAATCCATGAAATATATCATCACACTGGATGTTTTTTCGACGTGACATCCCGACTGAAACAAAAAGGCCTGCAAGGCTGCAAATGTCAGAAAAATAGATAGTAGGCAGAAACGCCATTTTTGTTCGCTTTCTGGGGTTTCGCAGCCTTTGACAGGGCCAAACGGCCTGGGCTGTCACTGTCAGGGAAATAGACAGAAGGCAGAAACGTGGGTCCCAGTTATTTTTTTTCATGGAAGGTCTAAACTAATAAAATTTTCCAAGCATTGGTGTAACGAGCACAACAACGATAAGGATTCTGATGGAAAGGACAATGAAAAATGGTTTCGCCAACGGCAGTGAATTTGGGAGATGAGTGGCAACAAACGAGGAGATGGGTGCTTGGAGCTGGTGGTGTCTAATAGGCGATAACGATGGGTCTCATGAGATTTTCGTGGGATTCAACACCGTTACATGTGGGGGTGATGACAGTTAGAGAAATGGATGTCAATTGTGGTCTAAGTAGGAGAAATTGGGATGGTGGTGGCAAATAGAAGAGATGCCAACGGTGGCGGCGATGAGTTCGATCGATATCGATCCATGCCGCCGGGGATGGTGGCTAGCAAAAACGATGTTAAATGAGTGTTGATAATGGTAGAGATGTTTGTGGCGGTGGCGACAATGACAGAATTTCATCATCAGCGTCAACTGTTGAGGGAGATGACACTGTTGGAGTATTTTACTTTACCTTTATGGCATTTGTGTGTGTATACATACATATATATATATATATAATATGAAGCTATCGGTTGGACCAAATTGAATTATTTAGATAAGTTGAGAACCTTATTGATAAAATCAGAACTCTGATGACCCATCGAAAAAGCACCTAAAGTAGGAGGGCTAAAATGTAATTAGATATTTTCTTTACTCTTTTTCTACTCTATACTCCTCCTTACCCTCTCTCTGTCATCTCTCTCTCTACAATGGCTTCTCTCTTCAGAGACAGATCGCTCGGCCTGTCCAAAAGAGGGACTATGACCGGAACCACCAGCTCCCGTTTCAGCGCCCTTTCGGTCTCTACCACCGCCCCGGCCACCGTCACCGTCACTGCCACCGCTTCTCTTCCCTCCCCATTTGGCGACCTCCCACCAACCCTATCCGCCACCGACCTTCGGGACACCGCTTACGAGATCTTCGTCGCCGCATGTCGCACGTCGTCTGGCAAGCCCCTCACTTACATTCCCAGCAATTCCTCCGGTTCCGATCGATCTCCGTCACCGTCGCCATCCTCATTATCGAACTCGCCGTCGATGCAGCGATCGATCACTTCTACTGCTGCGAGTAAGGTTAAGAAAGCATTGGGGCTCCGATCTAGCTCCAATTCGGGTTTGAAGAGGAATGAGAGTAGTCCATCGTCGGTGGGGAAAGCGAAGAGGCCGGTGACTGTTGGGGAGCTAATGAGGTTTCAAATGAGGGTTTCGGAGACTACGGATTCGAGAATTCGGAGGGCTCTGTTGAGGATTGCTGCTGGACAGGTGACACAGCTCCATTAGGGTTTATATGTGTGTGTATATATGTAGATGTAGATACAAAATTTAGGATTTTGATGCTTTGATCTGGTACTTGAGTGTATATCTATATATAGATATAGATACACAATTTAGGATTTTGATGATTTGATCTGGTGCTTGTTATCGAGCTAATGAGGGTGTTTGTGCCTTTCTGATGGGGCAAATTTTTGTTTTATGAGTAATGGTATTGAACGATTGATTTTGTGTGATCTAGATCACGACAGGTGCCACTATTCTGTGTGTGTTTTGGTGGTTTTATCCATTCTATTTCAACTTATCTGATCTCAACGAGCTTTAATCTTAACTACTTTGCATTGGCTACATGGATGCCTATTAATATATATATATATATATATATATATATATATTTTATATATATTTTTAAATTCTGATGTTCACATGTTAGTGTTTTTCTGGTTCAAAGTAACTTCTTTACAACCCTAACATTTCTAAATTATATGTTTATTAGGCTCTGAATCTTATTGATATTTTGAGACAACTACAAATTTGTACAACTTTCTGATTTTTAAATCCATTTTCTTAGACCTTTGGCCGAATTCTAAGATTTAAGCCTGAAATTGCCCCAGATTTGTCTCAATTCAATTGTCTAGATTGAGTTTTAAAACCATTGTATATATTCTTTGTTACAATTAGTTCATGATTGTTGTATGTAGTTGTCATTTTGTTCTCCTTGACATTATCCTGGTCATACTACTGAACTGTCAACTATAATATTAATTATTCACTGTCTCCCTTTTGTTCCTGTTGATTTGTGAGCTTTTAGCATTTTGGTTTTGTCCTATTATCAATAAAATGACAAAACAATAAGTTAGCTGCTAATTGGGTGGAATTGAATTTCTGATCTTCCTTGAATTGAGTTGCATATTTCTAGAAGTTCAACCAAACATTGGGAGCAATTCAATGCAATTACTTATTTCTATCTTTTGTTGTTTTTAGGTCGAAGAAAGCTATATTTTAGAGTTCTTGATAATGAAATTTTATTAATGTACTTGTCATAGGTTGGAAAGCGAATCGAATCAATGGTTCTCCCACTAGAGCTATTACAGCAGTTCAAATCTTCAGATTTTACTGATCAAGAAGAATATGAATCTTGGCAGAAGAGAAACCTGAAAATTCTTGAGGTTGGTCTCCTTTTACATCCTCACCTGCCACTAGATAAGTCCAACATTGCTTCGCAACGACTGCGGCAAATTATTCATGGGGCGTTAGATAGGCCCATAGAAACTGGGAGGAACAACGAGTCAATGCAAATCCTTCGTAGTGCTGTAATGTCTCTTGCTTGCAGATCATCTGATGGGTCTCTGTCTGACTCATGCCACTGGGCAGATGGGTTTCCACTGAATCTTCGACTCTACGAAATGCTTTTAGAAGCCTGCTTTGATGCAAATGATGAAACATCTATTATAGAGGAAGTCGATGAACTTATGGAACTCATTAAGAAAACCTGGGGAATCCTTGGAATCAACCAAATGCTCCATAATCTTTGCTTTGCATGGGTTTTATTTAACCGTTTTATTGCAAGTGGACAAGTTGAAAATGACCTGCTATATGCTGCTGATAGTCAACTAGCAGAAGTTGCAAAAGATTCAAAGACTACGAAGGATCCCACATACTCCAAAATCTTGAGTTCTACATTGAGTTCAATATTGGGTTGGGCAGAGAAAAGGCTACTTGCATATCATGACACTTTTGATAGTGGAACTATTGATTCCATGCAGAGCATTGTTTCTCTTGGGGTATCAGCAGCCAAGATCTTAGTTGAAGATATATCTAACGAGTATCGCAGAAAGAGGAAAGGTGAAGTTGATGTGGCTCGCAACAGGATTGACACTTACATCAGGTCATCACTTCGCACTGCTTTTGCTCAGGCAAGTTGTTATTTTCCACATCCTCCATATTAGGAAGAATAGGTAGGACATGATAATGTGAGATCTGAGATCCACTAAAATGACATCACCCATAGTCTGTGTTATATGAATATGATAGTGGGAGTTGGAATATGACACATCTGCAAGATGTTTGATATTGTTTGGTAAACCTAAAAATAAAATAAGAAAGGGTCCGAAGGACATGGGTTGTCTGCATTTTCTACTTTTCTGCATAAACTTAATGTTTAATTTTGTATTTATTATCACGGGATACAAAAAAGTACTTAATTAAAAATGAATATAATGCCCTGTTTGTTTCAATGCAATTCTTTTTCCAAAAAATATACACGTAATTACACCAACAAGCTCTAGCTTGGTTGATACCTCTATGGAAGGTGGAGGGTTTAAGTCTCCTTAGGGGCAAAGTGGTGTGTGTGTGAGAGAAATTTATCTATCAAGAAAAAAAATACACGTATTGACAAGTGCCTAATCCATATTATGCATATGATACAAACCTATACACATGCATATAAATGAACATGTACATATGCAAATATATGCTCAAGGCTTACCTATATACGTGGCCATGTTCACGTACAGATAATATATTTGCATGTGTGTGTGTGTGTGTGTGTATATATATATATATTCCTACTTATCAAATATACACACACATATTCTTACGAATACATATGAATACACTCCCTTGTAGGAGTGCATATAAAGATATTTGTGCATATATACACACACCTATATATGTATTTTTATGCATGCTTGTATAAGCAGAAATGATATGTCATTAGTTTCTTCTGACCAATTTTGTATCACCACTTACATACATGCTTGTAATTGTTGTCTTGTTTTGAAGAGATTATTAAGTAGAAAATTTTGAAAAATTATATCTTGTGATGAAGTTGGTGATATAAGTAGGAAAGATAACTGGTGATTTATATTATTGCTCCTCTTGTGTAAGTGCCTCCAAAGAAATGCTTATATAGAGCACGATTTTCTCAATACCAATAAATTATTTTAAAGCCTCAAAACACTTTTTTTTTTTGGGTTAAAGCCTCAAGACATCATAAAAGTAGAAGATCATTATTTTTTTCCCCATGTAAAATTTTTTATATTTTATTTATAAAATATATAAAAAAAATTAATGTGGAAAATAGTTTTTGATGTGAAGAGATTTACGTAAAAAAGAAATGGAGTTTAAATATTTGTGGAAAAATTTTCCATTAAAAATTTTATGAATTTCTAAGCATGATGAAAGGATTCATTTGTTTTTTCCAGCAACACAGTATCTCATTGTCTACTAGCCTTTGAGTAATGTCTTCATTTGAAATTCACATTCAAATATGGTAGCAGACTTGGCACATTATTTTGTTACGTGATGTATCTATGACATTTGGCACCCTAGGTCTTCAAATGAAGCTGTGTTGGGTTGGGCCAAGATTCTCTTGGTGTAAAAATCCCCAGCCTAATTTTTATTTTTTTTGGATAATTAAGAGTATCAATTCCACTAAAGGCTCCAAAGGCAAGGGGAAACTCCCATGTACATGCAAAGAATACATACAAAACCTACGGCCTCAACATCATAGCATCTTTAAACTTTACAAAAGAATCTAAAGTTACAAAGTAGCTTTGTATAACCCAAAAGTATAATGTGCACCTGATCACCTATTTCAACACTCTGTTCCTTACAAAAATCCTTTTCATTTCGTCACAGCAAATACACCACAAAAGACAAAGAGGGAATGTGTCCCAAGTCTTTCTAACCAGATTACTCCAACAACTCCCATGCCAAAGTCAAAAAAAGTCCACCACAGATTCTGGCATAACCCATGCAATACCAATGAGAAGAAAATCAAGCTCCATAGCTCCTGGGAAATTGCACAATGAAGGAAAAGATGGCTAGCTAGCTCTTCTCATACTCCACACATGCAACAGGAATTGACCTATCGATAGCCCATCCATCATAATGATAGACCCTAGATTTGTAATCTGTACAAAGAAAACAACTTTAATAGGCTCCTTTGTCTTCCAGATACTCTTGAGGGAAGCAATTATGTCCTTCCAAAGTAAGCACCTCATAGTAAGATCTAACTGTAAAAACTCCTGTTGCAATTCTCCACCTCACTGTATTCTTCCTACCGTGTTGCAGTTGAAAGCCTCCAATATTTCCAATAAAGATGCCACTGAGTCAGGCTCCCAGTCTTGGAATCCCCTCCTAATTTTTTTTTTTTTTTTTGGTTTGATAAGTAAAGAGTAATATTATTAAAAAGAAAGCCCAAGGGGAGAACACCCATTTGCAAAAAAAGAAAAAAAGGAGACTCATCTAAATTAAAGTCTTGCATCACCCAGGACTCTACAAAAACTTCCACCGAAGGAATACAAGACCTTACCAACGATACGTACAAAGTGTTAAAAAAATAGCTCTTAAGTCTATAAAGAGAAGCTTCTTCCCCATCAAAAAATTTTTACTTCTCTTTTCATACACACTAAAATAAACAAATAAACAAAGCCGGGTCACGTCCCAAATCTTACAGACACTTAGCGTTTTACAACCGCCTTTCCATCTAATAAGAAATTCTAATGCTGTCCTCGGTATGATCCAAAATCACCCAAAAAGAGCAAACAAAAGCTGCCATATATCCCTCGCAACCTCACATTGAAGTAGCAAATGCTCCACAGTCTCCTCTGTACCCTTGCACATTACACACCAGATAGCTAAGTTGAATCCTCTCTTTTTTTTATGATTTTCTCCCATTAAGATTGCTCTCTATGCAGCCCCCACTCAAAAAAATGCCACTTTCACTGGAATATTAGTTCATCATTGTGATCAAGCAAGCCTGATCCTAGTCTTATGCAGAACCTCCAACATCCTTGCTAGCTCCTCTAGCTCCCAGTCATGGAATGCTCTCCTAACAAGGGAGTCCAAACTACCTCACCTCTCTCTTGATGCTCAAAATCAGCCACCCTGGCTTCTTTCTGAGAGGTAATATGGAAGAGTTGGGGGAACCTCTCCTTAAAGCCATATTTCTTTGCCAAAAATCACTCCAAAATTTAACTCTCTCCCCTGAACCCACCTCAAAAGACTTATGCCTCCCCCTTCATAATGCTCTTTTAGAAGCCTATCCCATAAGAACCCTCCACCTCCCAAGATCCCCCCCTCCTCCAAACAACCATAGTTCGCCTCTGTAATTAGCCACCACCAAGCATCAAGCTGAAGTTTAAACCTCCAAAGCCATTTTCCAATAAGAGCACGATTAAAAACCCTTAACGCCTTTATCCCAACCTTCCCTCGTTAATTGGATCGTGCAACTTGTTTCATCCCACAAGATGGATCTTTATCTCATCACCTAAGCCATTCCAAAGGAAGTTCAATGTAGCTTCTCCAATCTTTTTTCCAACCGACACTAGAGTAGAAAAAGGGATGTAACTATGTAGGAAGGTTTGATAAAGTACTTCAAATAAGTATAAGCCTTCGCCCTCTTGATAAATAATTCCTTTTCCACCTAGCTAGTCTCTTTTGAAATCTATCTACCCCCGCATCTTAAACTCTTTATTCTCTGCTGCCACTCCCAATGGCAAGCCCAAATACATGGCTGGAGGAATACCCACTTTGCACCCCATATTCCAATCAAGCTCCCCCACATTGTCTACCCTCCCATTGGAATTTACTCACTTGTCCCTATGCTAACCCTCAAACTTGATACCGCTTCAGAACACATCAAAATACATCTCGAGAATTGCTGTTGAATCCCCTTTACCTCACAAAAGATAATTGCACCATCAATGAATAAGAGACGAGACACCCCCAACATTCTGCCCTCCCTGACCCCACCCCAAAGCCTTGAAAAGACCCTTTGCTACTGCTCTTTCCATCATCAAACTCAGCGACCCCATTACCAATATAAACAGAAACATGAAAAGCGAATCCTCCTACCTCAATCTTTTTTTTATAAGTAAAGGTATATTGAAAAGGTGCCCAAGGGGGGCAAGCCCAAGAACAAGCAAAAGAAAGATTACATGGGTCTTAATGACCCCAAAAAGACAACCATATCTAAAGCATTTACAGGGAAAGCCTCATTGGCTCAAAAGAATAGTAACTGCAACAAAATGTCCTTCAAGGACAAGATGGACTACTCCTTATCCCAAAAAATCCTGTTGTTCCTCTCTTTCCAAAGACACCACATTAGAAAAATCGAAGCCATCTTTCAAATCCTCATTATGTCTTTGTCTAACTTGCAGCCCGACCAACCTAAAAGTAGCTCCTTAACAGCAAGAGGCAGCACCGACGAAAACAAAAAAATAGCTAGAATCAAATACCAACATTCCCTAGCCACTGTACAATGAATGAGTATGTGATCCACGCACTCTTCCTCCCGTTTGCACATATAACACCAACTTGTCAAGTAAAAACCTCTTTTCCTCAAATTTTCTGCTATGACGATGGCCTTCCAGGAGGCCTCCCACACGAAAAATGCAGCTCTTGGTGGGGCCCTAGAGTGCCAAATTAATTGCCAAGAAAAAATCGTAACCACAAAATCTATCTAACTCCTATAGAATGACTTGACCGAGAAAGACGTCTTGGCCGGTTGCCACACCATAACATCCTCCCTCCCTTCCCTCACTTGCTCCCTCTGGATATGAGTGAGAAAAGACCCCACCTCCTCCAACTCCCAGTCAAAAAAACCCCGTTTCAAGGGTTCCATACCATCTCCTCCCTAACCCTCTCCCTGCACTTCCTCACCCAAGCCCCCTTGTCATTTGCCAGACTATATAAGGTCGGAAACAGGACTTTCAACGACTCCTCCCCACTCCAAACATCCTCCCAATTCCTCACTCGAGAGCCCGACCCCACTTCAAACCTCACCCTATTCCGGAACTCCCTCCACATCCCTATAATAGCACCCCATAGCCCACATCCCCGCGACCCCACCACCCCTCCCGACATCCAACTCCCACCCACACACCCAAATTTAGCCGCTACAACTCTCCTCCACAGCTCCTCTTCTTCCAAGTCAAACCTCCATAACCATTTTACTAGGAGCGTCTTATTCAAAGTTTACAAATCCTTTAACCGTAACCCGCATGAAGACACTGGCTTCTTCATTGTCTCCCATTTCACTAAATGCATTTTCCTCCTATCCCCCTCAAAACCCTACAAAAAATCCCTTGGAATTCTTTCGAGCTTCTTACCCACCGTAGTTGGAAGAGAAAATAAGGACATGTAATAAATGGGCAAGTTCCCCAAAACACTCTTCACGAGAGCGAGTCTCCCGCCCTTAGATAACAACTGACCCTTCCAACCTGCCAGTCTTCGTTGGAAACGATCAACCACCGGGTCCCACTCTGCACAAGATTGGGCCAAAACTCCAAGTGGAAGTCCCAAGTAAGACACTGGAAAGGAACCCCACTCTGCAGCCTAACGTACTTGCTAGGCGCTCAATCCCCTGCACCACGCCAACCAGAATAATCGTGCTCTTAGCAAGGTTAATCCTTAGACCCGACATAGCCTCGAAGCAAACCACAATGCACTTGATGAACCGCATATGACAATAGAAGGCTCACAGAAAATTATAGTATCATCAGCAAATAAAATGTGGGAAATGGCAACCCCCTGACCCCTTCAGTCCATCATCGAGATACCCTTAAGAAGACCCATCTCCTCAGCTTTAACCATAAAACAGCTAAAGACTTCCATAATGATGACAAAAAGGAAGGGGGACAAAGGGTCCCCCTGTTTCAAACTTGGAAGAAACCGGCCAAGGATCCATTCACTAAAACTGAAAGCAAAACCGTCCCAACACACGTGCTCATCCACCTCCTCTACCGATCCCCAAAGCCCATCTTTCGCATCACACTCAACAGAAAAGCCCAATTGACATGATCATAGGCCTTCTCGATATCATGATCATAGGCGTTCTCGATATCTAGCTTGCACACAATGCCTTTAGCTTTTAGCCTCCTCCTTTCATTAATACACTCGTTGGTAATCAGAGCCGCATCCAAGATTTGTCTACCCCCACAAACGCATTCTGATTGCCAAAAATGATGCTTCCCATTACCTTTTTCAATCTCAATGATAATACTTTGGCCAGCAACTTGTACACACTCCCCACTAAACTTATTGGCCGATAGTCTGTAACGTTGCCCGCCCCTACTTTCTTAGGAATGAGAGTAATGAAGGAGGCCTTGAGACTCCTTTCCAGACCACCATGCCTCTGAAAGCTACTAAAGATCTCCATCATATCGCTTTTAACCACACTCCAACAATGCTTATAAAAGGTCATGGAAAAACTGTCCGGACCGGGAGCTTTGTCACCTTCACAGGCACCTAACGCCCCCACCACTTCCTCCTCCGTGAAGGGAAGCTCGAAAGCTGCCACTTCATCCCCATTTGACCTGCCCATTGCCAAGTCCCCCACCCCTGGCCTGCATTGGTTAGTTTCCAAGTATAACTTCTCATAGAACCCAACAATCCCTCCCTTCATGGGTTCTTCCTAAGTCAAGGTTTGGCCATCAATCTCAATAGATGAGATCATATTAGTTCTGTAGTGGGCCAATGCAACCCTATGAAAGAAACCTGTGTTACAATCCCCTTCCTTCAACCAAGTAGCACGCGATTTCTGCCTCCACGTAATTTCCTCAGACTTAAGAACTAAGCCATATCTGCCCTTCAAGCCTTCCCTCTCGACCTTCTTATCTTCCAACAAGGAGCCCTCCTGATCTTCCTTAGCCAACTCCAGCAGCCTCTGAAGTATCTCTAGTTTCTGAATTTTAATATTACCAAAGACCTCTCTGTTCCAGGTCCTCAAGTCTTCTTTGAGCATCTTCAACTTTCTGGCAAAACAGAAACTCGAGGAACCACTCAAATCATACGACTGCCCCCAACCCCTACAAGATCAGAAAATCCTTCCACCTCAAGCCACATGTTTTCAAACCTGAACGGACTTTTACCTGTGCTGAAGCCCCCACAATTTAGTAAAAGAACAAGGCCTAAGCAGGCAAGATTGAGAAATACCCGGGAACTCTCCTTCCCACAAGGACGAGACCAAGAACCTGTCCAACCGTGACAGCACAGGCGTATGACGGCCATTTGACCAGGTAAATCTACCTCCCTCCAAGTGCGGGCCCACCAAACTTTGGTTGTTGATGAAATCGTTAAACTCACACATGGCAGGGGTAAATCTACTGCCACTCAACCTTTCATCAGGAGACCGAACCGCATTGAAGTCCCTTCCAATGCACCAAGGGCCCTGCCACATTGAGGAGATCTGCCTCAGCTCACCCCAAAGATGGTCTCTCTCTCTGTCCACCACAGGGCCATACACTCCCGAGAAATTTACTAAAGAGAGCCCGAAACCATACTAAACTTGCATGAAACCGAAAAGGCACTAACCCTCTGATCAGTGCACAGAACCTTTCTAGAATCCTAAAGTGACCAAGATCCCTCCTGCTGTACCCCTAGTGTCCAGCGATACCCATCTGACCCATCTCAAACCCCACCATACTTCAGCCCATGCCTTCCACTTTAGTCTCCTGAATGCAAATAACATCCGGATTCCATTCTCTTAGAACACCTTTCATGACTATTCTCTTATCCGGGTCATTCAATCCTTGCATATTCCAACTCAGAATTTTTAAATTCATGGAGCTTCAAGTTGCAGAAGTCCTCGTCCAGTTGCATCCTCCCCTCGTATTTCACCGAGCAAGCCAATTCTTTCATTACTCTCTTCGCAGACTTCTCTGATTTTCCTTCTTCCAACTCTCTGCTCACTGAATTTGTCAGCTGCCCATTGCACATGATAATTTCCCTGAACAAGTTTGTCAAGCGAACTTCAAATCTATCACAAGGAAACCCCAGTATTCTGCTAACTTTACCCATTCTCCTGAAAACCCATTCGTTGGACACTCCTCCATGAATTCTCAAATTTTCCTCTGTGCACTCGTCTCCTGGCTGCAATGATTCTCCTAACTCCCCCTCCAACTAAACCACTGCTAACAGGTTGGGGTCTGTCACATCTTCCTTTGCCCAATACTCATTCATGACCAATTCCCCTCTCTGAACAGAGGAACAAGCCAAATCCCTCCTTTGCACACCATCAGTTCTAGCGGAATTTCCCAGTTCCTCTTCCGCCCCAAAGTGACCCCCATTACTCAAGGCTTCCTGATTCTGCAAAAATTCCTTACAGAAACTGTATTCCAAATACTGCAGGAATTCCCGCTCGTCCGGAATACCACTCCTATCCGAGTCCTGCCATTCTGAGTGTCGATCCTCATCCTCCACAAGTATCAAGGGCTGTGATAAGTCCCTGACCCCCGTCAGTTGCCTCTTCTCTGGAGTTGTTGCAGGCCTCAGCTTCCTCCCGTCCCTCTATTTTCTTGATGCTCGAATCCTAAGAAGCACGGATAGGGACACGGGACACGGATACGACACGGACACGCAGACACGTTTATTTCTCAAAAAAGTAGGATACGGACACGTTAGGGACACGTTAAATATATATAAATTTTTTATACTTTTTAGATGACCATATAATAAAAACTGAATGTTATTTTAATTAAACTTGGCATAAAAATACACAAATTTAAAAAATATTATTAAAATATTAAAATAAGCCATTAAATAAAAATAAAGAATTTCTTCATTTAATCATTAACATCCATGATTCAAGTGTCCGGACACGTGTCCGGGAAGTGTCGGTGTCCGACACGGACACGTGAGCCAAAATAGAGTGTCCGTGCTTCTTAGCTGGAATCCTTCAAAGTCAGCCCTATTGGAATGCCTCCCACTGCCTTCAGAGACTCCTTTATTGTACTCACAGCTTCCTCACTGCGATCTGGGCCCCAGTCCAGCACTGTCCAACTTTCCCTTCCCTTTGCCCAGGCCCTCCGTTCTTGGCCCATAATCCCCCTTTGCACTAGTGTAATTCCCCAGCTTTTGGGCCTGGCCCAAATTCCTCTCATATCCCCCTAACCTCTGCTCCGTATGAGCAAAATAGCGCTGACTCTTTGGAGCCCCTTTCCTGCTCCCACTGTATCCTTTATTCAATCCGGACAGCCCAAGCCCAGGCCCTCGACTTCTATTCAAGACACGTGTTGTATTCCCATGGTCCAGGTGTTTGAAATTCAAATGCCCCGAGTCTGTCCTCCCGTCAGCCCCTGATGCTCCCCTGCCAAATCTAGGGTACCGTTTCTCACGCTCCAATTGCGCGTGCACCCCCGTTTCCGGCAATCCCTCAGCTTCCTGATAGACTGCTGCAGTTTTCGTTGCCCCCCCCCCCCCTTTCTTTTTCCTCTCAAGCACTGTGGCCCGGCTTCCGACCACACTGGTAAGATGTAATTCCGTTGCCCGCACTTCACCCTTACTACCACCGGAATCTCTTCCGGTCTGGTATTCACCAGCACCCTCGCCCACCGCTGATGTCGTCTCGATGTTGTTGGCTCATCCACCGATATGAAGCCTCCACACTTCTCCCTTCCTGACCTAAAGACTTCGTTGCTCCACAAGAACGGTGGCAGCCCCATAACTCTAACCCAGACTGGCCCCTTGTCCCCCGACTCCTGACAACACCCAGATGGAGACCAACGGTGCAGATGTATTGGCTGTCCTTCAAAGACCTAGTCTTTCTGACTGAGGATACGACTGACCTTTCTCTTGTAGGGTAGTTCAAACAAGAACCAAGCCCTGTTCAGATCTAGAACATTCAAATCCACTTGGATCCCCCAATTCCTCTTGGCCCATTGCTGAATCCTTTCCCTTTCTGGCACCTCCAAGTCCAACCCACCAACTCTCCCCACAATACATTTTTGGAGGAATTCCAGTCGACCGCCACAGGATCCCAAATGTACACAGACATCCTCCCATTCTCTTGCCTGACTTGCTTCTGCCATAATTGGATCGGTTGGCCATCCCTTTAATTCGTGACTGCAAGAAAGGATCCCTTGTCCATCATCTGCCTTCTGGGTTTCGATAGTCCTAACATTCTAAATGCTTGGGCCACCGCTAGCCAGCTGCTGCCTCTAGAATCATCGTCCTTCAGGAAGATATGGCGATTCCCTCTTGCCGATGATCCTTCAACGTTGATGAAGGTCCGTCCTTCTGTTATTCAGACCTTGCCAGAGATGAAGGCGTCTATTCTTTCCATGAAGACCAACAGGGAACACCACTCTCCGACTTCCTTTCGACACCTCCTCCAAAATGCTACATATCCATTCCAATTCCGATCTCACCACCCATAACCTTCTGACTACACGATCCCTTTCAATGATTTGGAATGTGTCTTCCTTTGAGCTATCTTCCTCCACAATGTCAAAAGATTTATCCCCTACTTGAGAGAACATAATGAGAAGATATAACTACAATATACGCATCATTTTATGCCCGTATCGAAATGAATCATAAGATTAAAATTCACAAATTCTTAGATGACTAGAAAGGTCAATCTGAGCACACTCCAAAATAAAATGCCATCAGGATACTTCACATTGCCTTGAATCCATGACTATATGAAGGTTCGGCTGTATTGCTGAAACATTTCGAGACATATCTCATCCAGCCTCATTTTCCTGAAAACATCATTTCTCCTACTTCAATCTTATTCAGCTTTTGAAGAAACCCACCAAGATCCATTCACCAAGACTGAAAATTAACCGTGGAAATCATAGTTATCAAAACCGGAACAGGGAATAACTCGATGAAGGGGTCGGTTCACGTTTCACTTGTTCAACCGGTTGAACCGTTGGTTTATTAACATATGTTTTTGTTAATTAGTTACCACTTTATATGCATCATAATTGTTACGCGGGCGCCCCAATACAAGAAAATTGCCTAGGTTATGCCTACTTGATCACAGATAGTTGGGTGGTCGCCCGATCGCCTTAGTGCCCAATTCACCTAGGCAGCAAACTTTTTTCATTAGCCAAACTCCATATTTTAATACATAATTAACTTTCTACTTCATTATTATATTGTTTTCTTTTTCTTTTTCTTTTTTATTTTGGTGGGGGTTGAATATGTCTTCAAATCTTAAATTTGTGTATAAATGAGATGAAATTAATGGAGAGATTGAAAATATCCTAAACATTGACTATTTGTACCTAAAGCTCTTATATATAAAGTAACATCTTATTTTATTTACATGTTATTTACATACAATAGATAAAGCAAATCTCTTTAGAAAGTTATGCTAATGTTAACTGATCCCCCCCAACTGTTTATCTCATGATGCCAAAGTAAAAAAAATTGCATTTATGAATGGATTTTTGTCATGTTTGTTCAATGTTACCTTCTGAATTATCAACAAATTCTATTATCTAAATGGGTTAACTTCCATTCAAGTGCTTTCTATTATATTATTTATTTTATTTGATTTATTTGCATATGTTACAATGTTTCTAAAATTCAAATTGAATTTTTGTTTGTTGGCACAAAATAATATTATTAATAAATAGTTGCTATTGTGTTTTTATTTTTATTTTTATGTAGGAATAAGAATGTTCTACTTATTGATTTAATTTCTTATAAATAACTTGGATTGTATGCAATTATGAGTTAAAATAATGATTAGATAATTTCTGTACGATTCTTTTTGGCTAGGCAATTGCCAAGGTGCTTGGGTAGTCGCCTAAGCAGTAACCTTGGTATTTCGCCTAGGGTCCTGGGCAATTTGACAATTATGATATAGATATACATTAAATGTGGTATAATAAAACTAAAGCTTAAGGTTGACAAAATTCGTCTTAAGACTCTGCTTGTATACCATTGACCAGGGTTTGAACCCCTTACTTTTTTAATAAAACAATAATTAATGCCTTCATACTCACGCATATCATGTGTAACAATGCAACACTGTCGATTTTGGGATTTTGGTATCCCAATCCAATGTTGGTCCAGGACAAAAAGATCTGGTTTAGGCCGCTTCCCTTTGGTTTAGTTCGGTTCCCATACAAAAACAATCCAATTTAAAAAACCAACTAGTCGGAGGTTAGGTTCTTGATTGAACCGATCGGTCCGGTTCTGATAACTATAGTGGAAATACATGTCTCAATCCATTTTCTCTATTGAAATCCAAAATCCATTCTTTCCGACACTTGTAACAAAAAGCCCCAATTCATATGGTCATATGCTTTTTCAACGTCGAGCTTACATATCAAATCCTACTTCCTTGCTTCTTGTCTTGGAATCCACACATTCATTCACCACCAGGACTACATCAAGAATTTGCTACCCATCACAAATACATTCTGAGAAGTAGATCCCACTTCCCCACCCGTGCTTTCAAACAAAGGGAAAGGACCTAAGCTAGAAGCTTGTATACACTACCAACCAAGTTAATCCACCTATAATATCCTCAACTCTCCCCTTTTTTGGCACCAAAGTTATGAATGAGTCGATCATGCTCTTCTCAAACTGTCCATACTCGTGAAAAACTAAGAAATTGCTATAACCTCCCGCTTCACCACCGGCTAACACTGCTGGAAGAATGCCATCCAGAAACCATCAAGGCCCAAGGTCTTATCCCCTTTTCAAGACTTCAAGGCTTCCACCACCTCCCCTTCCAAGAATGGTCTCTCCAAATAATTCTGATCTTCTTCCCATATGGTCTTGAATGGTAACCCATCCAAGAGAGGTCTTCTCATCCTCGTCTCTGTATACAACTTCTTGTAGAAATTAGAGATCCCTTCCTTGACGTCATTCTCTTTAGGAAAACGTTGCCCTTCTCAGACAATAGAGCTTATGTTGTTCACCATCTGATGAGTACTAGCCATACGGTGAAAAAATCCCGTATTCTTATCCCCCTCCTTTTTTTTTTTAATAAGTAAGATTGTATATATAAAGGTTGTCCAAGAAGGGCAACAAGGGTAAAAACTCCAAAAGATTACAAAAGACTTACGCCTGTCTAAGAGATCCCATAAAATCTACAAAAGAAATGACATTTACAGGGAAGGCTTCTTTGACCTAAAAAAATAACAAGCGTAAAAAGACATTTTTAAAATAAGGAGTTGAGAGCTCTCGGTCTTCAAAAACACGGTTATTTTTTTCTCTCCAAATGCACCACAAAAGACAGATTGGAGCCAATCTCCAAATACGCCTAGTCTCTGTGGGAAGCTTACACCCTGCCCAAGCCAAAAGGAGGTCTTTGACGGAGGCTGGCATAACCCAAGAAAAGCCAAACAAGTCAAAGATAAGGTTCCAGCAGCTCCAAGAGAGATGGCAATGGATGAGGACGTGATTCACCCTTTCCTCATCTTTCTTGCAAAGATAGCATCTACTAGCCAGTGAAAAACCTCTCTTCTTTAAATTATCAGCAGTTGAGATGGCTTTTCAAGAAGCTTTTCAAACAAAAAAAGAAGCTTTAGGGGGGGCTTTAGAGTGCCAGATAAGCTTCCAGGGAAAAACAGGAATATCAGAGCCGCACATGCTTAAATAGAAGGAGCTAACAGAAAAAGACTTCTTATCCGGCATCCAAACCCTCTTATCCTCCATACCACCCCTAACCCGGATCTTGTTGATGTGACAAAGAAAAGAGCTCACCTCTTCAAGCTCCAAGTCATGAAAATCCCTCTTGAAGCGGGGGGTCCATATAAACTGATTCCCAATTCTCTCCATGCACTTATTGGCTCAAGCCGCCTTGTTGCAGGCTACGCTGTATACCATGGGAAATTTTACCTTCAGTGCCTCATTCCCATTCCATACATCGTCCCAAAATTTCACTCTAGAACCGATCCCGATAACAAAACTACATCTGTCTTTGAGGCTCCTCCAGTCCCCCCTAATGTAACCCCAAAGACCGCATCCCTTTGGGCCCTCCACCTCACCTAAACACCAGCCCCCATTTTCACTCCCGTACTTGGAAACAATGATCTTCCTCCAAAGCATCCTATCACTTTCACCAAATTTCCAAAGCCATTTTCCAAGAAGGGCTTTATTGAAGATTCTCAAGTCCTTCACCCCTAACCCACCCAAAGACACTGGCTTCTTGATTTTCTCCCAAGCCACAAGATGAAGCTTCCTACGGTCGCCCTCTTGGCCCCATAAGAAGTCTCATTGAAGCTTCTTCAATCTTCTGCTAACTGTCTTTGGAACAGGGAAAAGGGACATAAAATAAGTGGAGAGGTTCCATAAAGAACTTTTAAGAAGAGTGAGCCGGCCTCCCTTAGAAAGGAGTTGTCCTTTCCAACCTGCTAGCTTACTTTGAAACCTTTTAACCACGGGATCCCAGACCCCGATAGATCTCGCCGTGGCTCCCAACGGAAGACCCAAGTAAACCAGAGGAAGGAATTCCACCTTGCAACCCAAAGCACTAGCTAACATGTCCATATCTTGGACCGGCCCCACCGGAGTAATGCTACTCTTGGCTAGATTGATCCGCAAACCAGAAACCGCTTCAAAACACACTAGAATACATCGGACAAAACGAAGCTAACAAACTGAGGGGCCACAAAAAATGATGGTGTCATCCGCAAACAGCAAATGGGAAATGGTTGTGCCTCCGCTCCCTCTGATCTCCACCTGGAAGCAGTTGATGAGACCAACTTCCTCAGTTCGGATCATGAAGCGACTCAGCGCCTCCATAGCAATCACGAAGAGGAAAGGAGATAAGGGATCCCCCTGTCTCAGTCCTCTAGAAGAACGGAAAAAACTCGCTGGGGAGCCATTCACAAGAACTGAAAAAGAGATTGTGGATATACAAGTCTTAATCCACCTCATCCATTTGATCCCAAAACCCATCTTGGATAGCATACCCATCAAGAAACTCCAGTTAACATGGTCAAAGGCTTTTTCAATGTCCAGCTTGCACACCAGTCCTTTCGCCTTTTGTTTCAGCCTAGAATCAATGCATTCGTTAGATATAAGAGCCGCATCCAGGATTTGACGACTCTCCACAAAAGCGTTTTGGCTGGGAGAAATAATGGAGCCCATAACCTTTTTGAGCCGTAAGGAGAGAACCTCTGCGATCAGCTTATAGACACTGCTCACTAGACTGATAGGGCGGAAGTCCTTGATGCTACTAGCTCCCTCATTCTTAGGGATGAGGGCTATGAAAGAGGCATTGAGACTTCGTTCAAAGCCTCCCTCCCTATAGAAGGACCCAAAGACCGCCATCACATCCGCTTTCAACACGTCGCAGCAAGTTTTGAAGAAAGCCATAGTGAACCCGTCAGGGCCTGGAGCTTTATCTCATCCCCCTCCTTAAGCCACAAGACTCTTGACTCTTGCCTCCGCTATAACCAGCCTATTCAATTCTCCTTTATGGCATCTCTACAGCTCTTCTCCTCATCTGTCAATGATAAAAGTTGTTCCTTCGAATCAAACTCCTTTATGTCTCCCAACAACTTTACCTTCCTGACTTCCCATTCCCAAAGACTTCCTTATTCCACTTCTTTATATCCTCATCCCAAAATCTAGCCAACACAAAACCAGGAGTGCCACGTCAAATTTACTCACTCCCCATTACCTACAATAAACTCCACATAAAAAGAGTAGTCTTGCCGGCCCTTCCTAGTGTTCTTCCGCAAACTCACTCCTAAGAACTTCCTCTCTTGATGTCCATCCACCCCAGGACCTCCCATATTTCCCCTCCACCATTTTTCTCCACAAAACCTCCCGTCCGTAGCAAATATCCAAAGCCATTTCCGCAAGGGATCCCCCTATCTTACCCCAAAAAAAAAAAAAGAGTCCTCTGGAGCATATTAATCTTGTTCTCCACCGAAGCCGGGACCCCAGCCCAAACTTTGTCTTAGCTTAAACTCCAAATTGATGCTCCAAACTTGCATGATGGGCAGTGTTGTCAAAGGCGACCGGGCACTTGCCTAGGTGATAAGGCGAGGTGAGGATGAGGCGTTGCGCCATAACACACTTCAGGAGAGACAATTTTAATAAGGCAAGCGCCTTGACTAAGGTGAAAGGAGTTGAGGCGAGAGCCTCATTAATTGAAACTTCTTTTACTTAAATGCACTCATATATCTTGTCTTTTAATTAAAAAAAAAGAATTAAATGCACTCATATATCTTATGATATCTTATCTCATATATCTTGTCTTTTTTTTTTTTTGTAACTTATCAAAAAATATATATATATCTTGTCTTTTTTTAGGATTAAATGTATTTTTGTCCGAACAATATTTAAATAATATAAAAATAGTAAAAAGGGAAAGAAAGTTTAGAATAATCTCTTTGCTTCAAATTTAATTATGTTATGTCATCAATTAGATTAAAATTTTTTTGTATTATAAGAAAATTATTACCTATGATATTGTTTAACTTAGAATAAACGAATCTTTGTTATAATATATATTTTTAAATGTTTTTATAAGTTAACGCATTTATTCATTCAGGCTAACTTTTTTTTGTTGCCTCGCTTTTTGGGCAATGCAAAACTTTTGTGCCTTAAAGGCACCTTTCGCCTTTAACTACACTGATGATGGGTGAAAAGATAATATCTACTCCGAGATGATGAGTGAGGAAATTAGATTAATTTGGAGTTTTGAAACATTAAATTGGGGACAAAAAGATACTTGATAAACTTTATGAATTTAATATTAACCTTTAAACTTTTCTGATTTCTGTACTTAATACTTGAGCCAATCACTTTATACCAAAATCATTTTAGGCCAAAACCTTGGGCAGAAGGGAAGTTTCAGACCATCCCAGCTGAAATATAATTCCTATGACCCATAGCATGTCATTCTCAACTTATATTGGTGGACCATGTATTTGATCAGGTGACGAAGTACTGAATCTAAAGGTCTTTTTGCAAAAAAAAAATTCAATAAATATTTTCACCCCCACCCCCACCCCCTCTTCTGCAATTCACGCATATTAAGTGGTTAAAAATGACTCTGGGCCTTTATCTGTCCAAGAGAGCAATTATTGAATGGATTGTAAAAAAGTAATAATATTTATATAAGGAGTTGACAGTGGCAAAGAATTTTGAATATTCTATGACTCCTTTTCTCTTCCAAGGGTATTTCTTGGTATTTGGTATCACTTTTTAATGGTAAATAGTTATACTGGTTAGAAATAACACAATGCCATCCTCCATACACGTTTTTTTCTGGTGTATCTGAGCATTTATTACATAGCTATTGGATTATCAGTTTATTATTGTTTGGGTTGCAAGTCTCGTGACTAAAGAAATGTTTGATTTGTCAACGGCAGATAATGGAGAAGGCAGACTCAAGCAGGAGAGCATCCAGAAACCAGCCAAATGCTCTTCCTGTCCTTGCCATCCTTGCTAAAGGCGTTGGCGAGCTGGCGGCTAATGAGAAGGAGTTATTCAGTCCCATACTGAAGAGATGGCATCCTTTTGCTGCAGGTGTGGCTGTGGCCACCCTTCATGCTTGCTATGGGAATGAGTTGAAGCAATTCATTTCGGGCATAACGGAGTTGACACCAGATGCTGTCCAAGTATTGAGAGCTGCAGATAAATTGGAGAAAGATCTTGTGCAAATTGCAGTTGAAGATTCAGTGGACAGCGAAGATGGTGGGAAGGCAATAATCCGTGAGATGCCTCCTTACGAAGCTGAAGCTGCAATAGCCAATCTGGTTAGAGTGTGGATTAAGACACAGGTAGACAGACTGAAGGAATGGGTTGATAGGAATCTACAACAAGAGGTATACACGCACTATCCTTTTCTTTTCTTTTTTCTTTTTTTTTTTCTGATCCTTCTATCTGTGGAACTTCTAATGTGAAATTTGATACTTATGGACTATTAATTCCATGATTCTTTTCAAGTTTATTCTGTTATTATCTCGTAACAAGATGTGCTCTTTAAGGTGCTATATCTAGGTGATGTGCTCAGCATTGCATTTTTAGGTCACATTTGTTGAGAACATGAACCATAAATGTTAAGTGCTACTTCTGCCCCCTCCTTTTTGGATTTTGTGGTTTTGTTTTGGTGGGGGAGTGACTTTAAATTATTGAAAAAAATACCCATCACGAATTGTCAAACAAGCACAAAAAATGAATGCTTAAGGCAATCATTTTAATAATATTTTGTTTCGCAAAAACTTTTCACGAATTCTATCATAATTATGAAATGTTTTCTCTATGGCATTCCACTTGTTCATGGTATAATGTCTTCTTAATACCAAGGCCATTGCTCTGTATGTTTCAATATTGATAGATGTAGTTTTGATTTTTAGCCCTAAAGAAAGGGCTGTTCAATTTGTTGAGTGGTGTTCAATTTTTAAACTTGAAGCTTTGAATGTTGATGTGTATGATCAAGATTTGTTGGACAAGTGTCTATTTCTTTCCTAAGGAGTAGCTGTAATTCTTTTTTTTTTTGATGAGTACTAAGGGGTAGCAATAATGAAAAGTCTTGGTCATTTTGTTGGAGCCTTGGAGGTGTGGGTTTAAGCCTTAAGGTGGGAGCTAGGGGAGGGTAATGTGTTCGTAGGACAACTGTAGTAGTGATATCTTGAATTGTGACCATCAAGTGTTTGCTTGAATGGGATCACATCCACCTCCAAAGAGGGTTCAAGTGGGATCTGTGTTTTACTTATCAATATATATATATATATATATATATAGATATAGATATATATATATATATATTGAGTTGTGGAAGTGTTGAATTTATTTTGAACCACAGTTGTTAAGGAAGCTTAGTGGATTATTATACATTTTGGTCAAGGGAACCTTGATTTGGTGTGGCAACATTATTTTCTTGGTGAAGTCTTTTGATTTTTTTGAGATAATTACACTTACTTCCCCTGAGGTTTCTGACAATTACAGAAACCTCCCCTATAGTTTCAAAAATAACATTGTCCCCCCTGTTAGAACTTGTCTCCAAACGATGTTAACGGAGTTGGTCCATTTACTAAATTACCCTTATATTTTAATAATATTTTTTTATTTTTTCTTCTTTATTTTCCTCTCTCAAAATCGATCTCCGAGATCATTTAAAACCGATTTTCTGTAATTGAACTAGCTTTGATTTGTCAGATTTTGATTAGTTATGGTGTTTTTCTATACTGATGCCTTACAATTGTGGGTATTTAATATATGATTTGGGTTTTTGTTCATCGCGTTTTGATCTATGTTAGTTCTAAGATCTGGGTTTAGTTTGATTTTATTATTGGGCCTGGAGATTTGGAACTATTTTGTTATAACTAGGGTTTAGTTTGACTGTAAGGGTTTATACTGACCAGGCCTTTGTTTATAGAAATTGGTTTCAAGGGTTTTGTCCGCGTATTGTGCTTATTATGATGGGCTTTAAATTTTGATTTTTGGGTTATCAATTTTGACTAGGGTGTTGGATTTTGGAGTTGATGGTCAGAAGGAGATGGCTGAGGTAAAATTAGAGTGTTGTTGTGTGGAGAACAGACAATCAGCGGCAACATCAAGCTCTTCTATTTCTGAAGGAAGTGACAATGTTACACACGAGTAACTGATTTTGAAGCCTTCTCCATCTAAACTGATCTCGGAGATCGATTTTGAAGCCTTCTCCATCTTTGCATCCCTTCACATCTCCAGGTACCGCTTCTCTTGGGAGATCGACGACGCAGCATCACTCTCTAAGAACCGTCAACGCAGGATGTCCGATCTCGCCAAAGAAGTCGACATCGAGGCGCTGATCGCTTTCTCCGTTGGCTTTCCTGTCGACTCGCTCACTGAAGAAGAGATCGAAGCCAACGTGGTCTCGCAAACTTGAGATCTATGAAGCTTTTGGCGATCTGGGTTTCGTTCATAGCACCGAGATCTTTGTCGGGTCTATGAGAAATCAAGATCGTAGAGCCCCCCTTCTGGGTTAGGGCTTGATGTCATTGGTGGGGGCTCTTCCATTCCGCCGGAGCTCCATCTTCCAGTAATGGAGCAGGTGAGGACGAGGGCGACAGCGAGGGCAATGCCCGTTGAGGTGGTGGGGCTGGAGGCAGAACTCGAGGGTGTGGCAGTGGTTGGGTTCGTGGGTGTGGCGATGGAGAAGGGCATAAACTCTCCGCAACCGTCCAAGGCGTGGTGGGGTTCGTGGGTGTGATGGTGGTTGGGTTTCGTTATCTATATCTGGGATTTTGGTGGGGGCGGTGGTGGTGGTTAGGTCCATTGAAGTGGGTTTATTCTTGATTTCTCTCTCTAAATGAACAATTTGATGAAAGATGAAGATGAAGATGAAAATGAATAATTGGATCTATTGAGATTTCCTTGGCTCCAGCTCTCTCCTGGTTCAAAACAATTTTTCAATTTCAGTTCTGGGTTTAGAGGAAGGGCTGGAGCACCAAGTTTTTAAATTTTAGTTCTGGGTTTCAAATTTTCAATTTTTGTGTTTGATTCTGGCATGCTCTTGGATGGCTCTGAACGGTAATTGAAGCAAGCAAAGCCCTTTTTTGGCGGTGGAGTTTTGATGGTGACGGTGGCTGCCACAAATGGTGGTGGATCTGGTCTGTAACTTGGGTTGTAGAGAGAGAGGAATTTGGGTTGCAGAGAGAGAGAGACGAGATGCAGGAGAAATTTTGTTTTTTTTTTTTAATTAAAAAAATTAATATTAAAGTGAGGATAATTTTGTCATTTAATCATGACTTGTAAGGGGTAAAATTGGCATTTAGATAAAAAAAATTGCTTACATCATCAAATTCTGTTAGGTCAACTAACGGCAAGGGAGAATCTGTTATCAACAATGAAACCAGAAGGGGGACAGTGTTATTTCAGAAACTATAGGGGAGGTTTCTGAAATTGTTAGAAACCTCAGGGGAGGTAGGTGTAATTTATCCGATTTTTTTTATTTGGATTAAGGGCAGGTTGTTTTCTCAGCTAACATAATCTGGGATTCTGTTGGTCCTTCTTGGTGACCCTTTTCTCTATCTCCTTCCCTTATAACATATGAGAATGGTAGCAACAGCGAAGTGCTTGACTGTTGACTATATGATAATCTGTATTTAAGGGATCCAAATTTTGCTTGTTTAAAGGGGAATCTAAGTTAGTTGATCATCCTGTTGTTTTCGTTGTGTGGTATCTTGAGAGCTTTGAGTTCTATTTTTTTCCTCGTTTGAAAATAGTGGGATGATGTTAAAATCTGTTCTTTATTTCATGTGGGATTGGTGGACCAATATAGGGAAAAAATTGCAAGAATCTTGTGGAGGGGGGGCTCATCAATCTTACTATTTTATTTGATGCAGACATAGGTATCAAGAATATAGTTTGTCACATAAACATTTGCAATCCTTTTAATACATATAATACATATAGCATTGTTATGTCCTATTTGTTCCTTACAATATAGGAACCATATTCCTGGATATTCTCTTTCTGGTATTTTTTTTTTTTTTTGGTCCCGTATGTCTCCACAAAAAAAAATGTCTATATCAGCTCATACCTGTGTGGATGTGAATCATGAGAGAGGACACCATTAAAACTGGAAAGAATAAAACAAAAGCATGGAATAAGGAAAGTGCTAATATGTAACCAAAAATTTTCATATTGATTGCTTCTGCTTGATGATTATAAAAGATCTTGTCTTCTTTTTTTTCCCTCCTCACACTTTGAGTTATCAGTTATGATATAAAATTATTCTAATCTTGAGACTAAATTAGTGTTTTAATGGACAATTTTATAAGTAAGAATCCTAACATATTTAGAAATAAATATTCGGCCACAAGAGCTCTGATGATACTGTCAAGCACTACTCCCATGTATCTTATTTGTCAGTTGTCACTTCAAAATCTGAAATATGTAAACAGACATGCACTCCACTCACCATGTATTAAAATGACGGCCTAGATGCATCATGTTCAGTTACCTGGGAGCAAGTGGTCAGATGTAGGAGAATGTCTAGGAATTTCCATCTCAGGCCATTTCAGCAGCTACAGCAGATTATTTTCCATATAGTTTGGTTATAAAACTAGCAGTTCCCTTTCTGAGATTGCTATGCTGATGTTCCTGCAAAAACTGCAGAGACAAAAATGAACTTACGCATGAAGTATTGAACCATGAACGACATGTAAGTTTCATCAGGTTCTCTCTGTTGCATAGTAATTTTTGGTGATAAGTTGTAGAATCTTAAATCTTGGTTAACCAGATGTCCACAAAACAAAGAATCACAATATGATCAACTTGAGAAAACCTTTCTTTTTTACCACCATCCCTCTTCCCCCCAGGGGCACACTTTGATTAACTGGAAAAAAAACTGTATCATCCTGTATAGTCAGCAGTTCCATTTTGATATTTTGTTTGAATTTCATTATTGGGTTTCCACAACCTAGCCTTCTCCTCTGCTGTTTTGTAGGTCTGGAATCCACGAGCAAATCAAGAAGGATTTGCTCCATCTGCTGTAGAAGTCCTGCGAATTATAGATGAAACTTTGGATGCATTTTTTCAGCTGCCAATACCAATGCATCCGGCATTGCTTCCTGACTTGATGGCTGGCCTTGACAGATGTCTCCAATATTACATAACCAAAGCAAAATCTAGCTGTGGTAATTGCTTGCAAAGCTCACAAAAGATTTGTACATGGCTTCTGGTTTTAGCATCTATACTGACCGTGATCTATTTATTCAATATGTAGGATCAAGAAACACATTTGTTCCCACTATGCCAGCATTAACCAGATGTACAACAGGGGCAAAATTTCAAAGTGTATGGAAGAAGAAAGAGAAGTCACTTAACTCTCAGAGGCGGAATTCTCAAGTTGCAACAATGAATGGGAACAACTCCTTAGGGATACCCCAACTATGTGTTCGCATTAATACTTTGCAACGAATCCGGACAGAAATGGATGTTTTGGAGAAGAGATTAATCACCCACTTGAGGAACTCTGAATCTGCTCATGCAGAAGACTTTTCAAATGGGTTGGGGAAAAAGTTTGAGCTGTCACCAACTGCCTGTCTGGAAGGAATCCAACAACTTTGTGAGGCAGTGAGCTATAAAATTGTCTTTCATGATCTGAGAAACGTTCTTTGGGATGGTCTGTATGTTGGGGAGCCATCATCATCTAGAATTGAGCCTTTCCTTCAAGAGCTTGAGCAGAACTTGACTATCATATCAGACACAGTGCATGAAAGAGTTCGTGCACGGATTATTGCCGACATAATGAAAGCTTCATTTGATGGGTTCTTGTTGGTTTTGCTTGCTGGAGGCCCCTCCCGTGCTTTTTCTCGACAGGACTGTCAAATTATAGAGGATGATTTCAAGTCCCTTAAAGATCTATTCTGGGCCAATGGGGATGGGTTGCCAGCTGATGTGATTAATAAGTTCGCAAGTACAGCGAGAGATGTCCTTCCACTTTTCCGAACTGATACAGAGAGCTTAGTTGATCGTTTCAGACGTTTGACTTTGGAAACATATGGCTCTTCTGCCAAATCCAGACTTCCGCTACCTCCAACCTCAGGGCAATGGAACCCAACTGAACCGAACACTCTCCTGCGTGTTTTGTGTTATCGGAATGATGAAGCAGCATCTAAGTTCCTGAAGAAGACTTATAACTTGCCAAAGAAACTGTAATGAAATACAGCGGTGCGTGCAGGGCAATTAAGGCAAGCAGTTCCTTGTGCGAGAATTGCTTTGGCAGGACACTCTGCAGTTCTGCCTGTATTTAATACATTTTATCCTATATCCTCAATGTCATGCTTTGGTGGGCCAGGGTGAGGGGTGACTCTTGTAGTATATTTTAGAGTCTCTTGGTTTGTCTACTCCAGCCTGTCGGCCTGCTTGTGGAAAGGTAGGTGTTGATTCATTATTATTCATTTCATCAACCATAGGTTATTAGATTCCTTAATGCTATTTGTTTATTTTTCCCCTTTCTTGCCACATCTGTCATCTAAAAGTCTCGGTTCTTAATGTGTTTGATTTTCCCCTTTTCTTTCATTTCTTTTCCCGATTGAAGATATAGTAGGTTATCTTCCCTGCATATAAGACAGGCATTCTGTTGATTTAAGTAATTCTATCTATTACTAGTGTGTAATATAAGCAGCTCTTTGTTCATTACAATAGAGATGTTGACATGGTTTTTGAGATCTGGATGCCATATCCGATGAAATTGAAATAAATGTTCATTTCCTTTTTCCCCCAAGGCAGACAGAAATTCAGAATGTGGATGAATGGTAATTCTGGTGATAGTGGTATTAAAAAAAATTATCGTTTTATCAGTTTTGGGGGATAGTAATCCAAAGGGATTATGGATGCATGGATAATGTGGTGTATTGTTAATGTTATTATTGTTATAACTCTTCAACTTAAAATGATATGTGGTTGCATCACGCAATTTGACATTTATTGCATCTTGCTTACTGGCCATGAAGAGCAAAAGACAGTCCCAAGCAGGCCCATCTCATCAATTGTAACGAGGTACTCTTTTAATCATGTTCTTAAATTTTTCGTTCGTAACACTAATATTGACAGTGCTTGGTTAGTGTAGCATTACTCCACTCTTACAAAGCAAATTTCGAGCTTCTTTGGGTTTTCTTTGGTGTGTCAACATAAATTTTCTTCAAACAGTTCCAATGCCAAGGATTCTTCTGACAATAAACTGAACAATTGTTGGGAGCTTGACAGTTTTACAATGCAGTTGTCCAGTGCACTCAAAAATTTATACCGTTCAGTCTTCTACAGCAGGGGGAAAAAATAAAGAGAGACGATCAATGGGATTGAGAGAATGACTCACCTTCATAAATTAGAGCTGAGAATAACTAGGGAGGAAAAAAAGTATTTATTTGGTCCCGGGGGAATGAGCCGAGACAATTTCCACTAATTTTTGCTATAGACTTTATAGTAGTAAGAATTCGTCTGCCAAATACATCACCACCTGTTCTCAAATTCAACACCATTTTTGGTACAAGCGTGCTGCTTTTAGCATACAACTGTTGCCCACATGTACGACTGCTTACAGGGCGCGCTATCCAAAAATTATTAAAAAATACACAAGCAATTTTCTTTTTTAATTTATCTGACGACATATCATGATCTGAAAAGCAGTATCAAGAATGAGAACTCCCAGCAGAAGACATGTCAAAACTCCCCAAAGTGAACTCGTCTCGTGTGATTTTGTTTTGTAATTCTGCATCATTTACACCGCAGGGCCATATATTAGAAAAAGCGCAACAGTGATCAACAGCAACCGAGGCAAAAGAGAGCGCAAATCCCATACCAGTTATGGCTGCCAATGCTTTGTCCTCTGATCAATCCCTGCACCCCATCACAGAGCTGGAGCTTACATTGTCCAATTAAAAAATAATAATTGAGAAGGACGAGGGGAGGTATCTAATAGTCTCCCGTTTTACATTTTGATTTTTTTTGTTTGGTTGGGTAAGTCCCTTTTACATTTTGTTGGTAAAATGTGAGAATAAATGGATGAAATCCTCTGTACTATGAAGTGGGAGATGTGAATCGTCACTGGCCAAAGTAGACAAGTCATAACAGGGGTGGAGTTGAAGCCATAAAATGTGAGATGTTGACTAACAAAAATACTACTTGAAGCCTGAAAGAAGGGTAAAAAGAAACATACTACAAATATTGACATCTGTTAAGTTACGAGGAAAGCAGAGCATCATTCCTCGAGGATAGCACGGCCTAAATTAGTGGCAAGAGCCAGCCTGACAGAGCTCAAGGCATGGGGTGGCAAGTCTACTTCAATGAAGTCTGGCCGCAGCCTTGCCATGGACAACTCTTGCAGTTTATTCAACAACAGGTTTGTCTGAGAGACATTAAGCAGAGGACGATCTTGCCAATTAAACAATTTCAACTGCACAGAAACATGAGAAAAAGTTAACACAAGAACATTATGTAAAAGTGCGAAACATAAACATGCCTCAATTATATTTATAACGGTGTGCCAACATCAACAGAGTATCCTGAAATATATTATTTCTGATGCAGAATTAATAATTTTCTTCCAGAAAGAACACCATGAATGTTAATCTAATAGTTCGTTAAAAAAGTAAGGCACAGAGGTTCAATGTGAATATCACATTATAAAAAGACCTTACCGAGTCATATAGAAGAGGCAGCCAAAAGCGTTGAGGTGTAGAAGGGTTTTTCATAAGCTGCAGGATTGTAAGAAGAGAAACCCATGATAACTAAAATCTACTTAAGATATTAAAGACACCAAACTGAACTCCTCAGAGGAGAACAAGAACCAAAAGTTCACTTGCCAGGAAAATGTATATTGCTTTAAGAAAAGAGTATCCATAAAACATACTGATACAAGGGATTCGGCGGCTTTCTGAGCAGCATCAGTAGCAATTCCTTCATGGATCTGCTGAAGGGATCTCTTGAAATCCCTATACCTGTGCAGCACCCGAAATTAGAACTGAATAAAAAAAAATATCAAAAATTGAAGATGTTGACCATTATTGAATAACCTTTCCTGAATTAAGGACAAAACAGAAAAGAACAAGGTGCATACTTGTGCAGAAACTCAAGACCCCCAGCAGTCCTAGACTCAGAACCCAGCAATTCAATTAATCCTTCCCATTGCTGCCAGGCCAAAGAATAGAGAATGTGTACAGTACAGGTCACAGAATAAATTCAATTTCCAAGATTAGGCAGTCAGGCTAAACAAATTTTGTGAATCATTGAGTGTAATTGCATGCATATGAACCTTGATTGTATATCCCATCAGATGTGTGACCTAATATGATGATATTAACTATTACCTTGAAACTTTCATCAGAGATCGACTTTCCAATAAAATCAAACAACTGCTGTGCAATTCTGTTCAAACGAACTTCATCCCGAGCTTGCTGAAGCCAGAAGACTCCGGAACCTTTCTTACCATGCTTCCAATGGTGTACTCCAGCAATCTTTTTAATGACATACACAATTTTAAAAAGTAACATTATTGGCTATTTCAAATAAAAATTCTCTCGCAAACTTAACTTCAACAGGGCAAGTTTATGTAACTTACACTAGAACAGTGTATAGTAACTGAGTTTAAGTATATAGAAAATGCTCTTACAAAGATTAGAACATTCTATATTTCTCTGTACATCCAGAGGAACAAATCACGACTTGCGAGATCACATACCTTCATAATGTTTGAACTAACACTGTCAAGTTCATACAGACGGCAAATCTCTATGTTCTGCATAAAATACAACACAATTTGTCAATTGATCGGAAACATAAGTATTAATGCAGATGCTACCACCACAACGAAATAAAAAAATTAATAGACATTGACAGCAAGAGGAGAGAGGGGGGGGGGGGGGGGAACAGACAACAAAAGATAAATCAATGACCTTGAGCAGTAATTGATTGTGTTGTAAATCTTGCTTGGACAACAGAATCTCCAACAAGCCCATTCCTTGTTTCATACATGATGTCAAATATATTGGAGCAATCTGTAGAAATGAGAGCACAAAATGGATAAAGAGAATTTAATATGATCTGAAAAAGATGCAGGTTTGGTTGTAGAAACATCAAAATAAAGGACATGGAAAAGGCCAAGTCAAGAAATAAATTAAAGAGAATATAATGTCACATGTGTAATTGTTAAAAACAAGTCACCATAATGTATAACTTTTAAAATCACAAATTTAATATTTTGACGAATGCAATAGTGCAAAGTGATAAAAAGTGATAACTAGCATACAAAATTAAGCAAGTTTCCGAAGTGTATTGAGCAGCAATTGATGCTTCAGAACATAACACTGCACAGCAAAAAAATTTAAGACAACTCAACTCAACAAAGGCTTAAATCCCGTCTAATTGAGGTCAGCCTTCATTTTCATAAGATGTGAGTATAATTTTTAAGTTGGCCATCTACCTACCTCAGCCCTCCTTTAGTAAGGCTTGGGACCAGCTGTGTTACACACAAAACTCAAATATGGCACTAGTGCACCCAAGATGATAAAGAAGATTGTGGAAATCAAATTAAAATACAAAACAACTAATCCAGGATCAAGATTTCATTTCTTTTCCATCAAAATAATCGAAATGTTTCCGTTTCTCAATGAACCAAAACGAAACACAATTGAATATAAAAATTCGCATGTTTCCATGTAAACAAACTTATTTTATCGAAACATACATTGTTTTCATTGAAACATACCGAAGGCGGTCGAAAAGTACCAAAATGGTAGAAACATTTCTTTCGTATCAACAATAATTCAACAAGTTGGTAAAAGATAGTACCTGTTTTTGTTTTTGTTTTTGTTTTTTCAAAAGAAGAATGATATTAAAGGATTAAGTCTCAAAATTACAAGATATCTTTATTTATTTTTGTCAAAAACAGCAAATAAGAAATGGAAATGAAAAAGTAGGTGAACAATTTATTTTAAATACTTAATTACTAATTATGATAGGTTTAACTTGTTATTTGTTTTACTTAAATTATTATTTTATGCATAACTTGTGTCAAATTGTCTATTCTATGTATATCACATAATAGATATTTATTCTATTATCGCATTGTATCTAATTATAATAATTTCACATATTTATATAAAAAAATGTAATAATTTCATATTATATAAAAAAAAATTAGCCCTAAAATTTTTTAGACTTGTTTTAAACTAGTAAAGAACTATTTAGTATTAATGGCTTTTCACCCTAATATTCTCATGTGGATGGATTCCAATTAGTTAATTATAGTATTTATCTTCACACTTATATTTTATTTTATGTTTTTAGGTGTTTCTACGTATTGTAATTTTCTTTTCATCGTTTCAACTATGTTTCAGAAACATTTCCGAAATGTTTCCATTTCCTAGCAGACCAAAACAACACTCCAAAACATAATTTTGATCCTGGCAACTAAATATAAATACAAAACTATCAGAATGTAGTAGGTTCAACACATTTCTTTGTTGTGCTTTTGATTACCACTAGACTTAAATACGCAATTGAGCTGGTGATCAAAAAGCCATTTGCCAATATAATTTGCGTCAGTCATCATTGTTAAAGTGTCTCATTAAGAAAATGCTTTTTCAGAAAACTTAAAATGGTCCATATCACAGGATACCATAGCACCAATGGATTACAATACTAGCACCACGGGTGCACACAATTAGAGATTGTGCTGGTGCACCCCACTACGGCCTATTAGTGTAAACGTTTGGGCCGCCAAACGCGCTGCTTAACCCTCTTGGTTAGTGTTTGTGAGTATGGTCTGCGGGTCAAAACGCCATTTTGGGCATTTGCCAGAGGGGTGCCTTGGGATGCTACTGGCCAATGCCCAAAATGAGTGATTGGGGTTGGACTGCTGTGTTACGGAATTGCCCTCCACTTTCTTAAGAAAAAAACTACTCGAATGCCATTTTTTCCCTTCCTACCCTTCACCTATCACCATATAACCTCTACATCGCCATTTGATATTACAAGACTAACCATAACTTTTTCTAAAATACCCAATTCTGTATATATATAAAACCTCACAACCCTAACATGTCACTCTTGTTAAATAAAAATTAATTAATTTAAATTATATAATATATTTAAAATAGAATTATATATTCTACATATTATTTATTTGTTATATAAATATATTTCATACATATATTTATTATATACATAATTTAATTTATTTATGTATTTTTTACTGTATCATCTTGACAAAATTATTTTATATAACATAAGGCCAAACACATCCAAACTATCTACTTTATGAAGGGCAGAAGGAAAATTTATAGTCTATAATCATTTTTGAACAATATTTACAAAACACCTAATAATCACTTTTGAATTTACATCTATCCTAACACCACTTTTACCCAACTGCTGATCCACAATCACTTTTCCATAATGTGTAGGCAATCCCATATGGGCACTACCTACAGGAAAACAGAATAAAGGTGGGCCAACAAAAATAATGTTAGGGCCACTAGAAGTTATGTTTGTCAAAGTTAGTTCCAACTGTACCTAAATTCCAATCGTCCTACTTCATAAAAGCTCCTTATGAAGATAACTGACCTATTTTCATTTCTTTCTACAGGTCAAGATCGGGCAGAGGGTCGTCGAAGGAGGAGTAATGACAGCAGATTTGCTGGTGGAAAATAGGGACTCATCCCAGGATCAAGGTTGGACGACTCCATCCAGTTCAGAGTATAGTGAACCTGAATCTGCCCAGGCCAGTGAAGACCCTTCGGACGCAATCAGCGAAACTAGTCTTCTGGTTATTGAGGCAGCTCTGCAGAAGTTTTTTTCCAGGAGAGTTCAGTGCAGCAGGGACAAGTGGGAAAGCCATCGAGATGCAGGCGGAACAACCTGAGGGTTTTCCTGATTGGATGATAGACTTCACGAGATCAATGAGGAGCCAACCCACTGTCAGCCATTAGCTACGTTGTCTCCTCATCAGAACCACAGTGGTGGCAATGAGTTAATGGTGTCTTCAAGTGCTGGCTGCGGTGGAGATAGGGAATTGGGGGTTTTTGAGGGGCAAGGGGAGCAGTGGGCTGATAGAAAGAGAATTGTAACAGCCGAGGCATGTGATTGGGTGTGGAGACATTTTAAAACGGTTTGTAAAATTCTAGGAATGTCAAGCAGAGGATTTGAGTTATTTTCTGACATAGACAGGAATAGGAAGAGAAGCAGGCGAGTGGGAAGTAGCAGAAAAGGTGATCAGCAAACACCTAAATTGAATAGAGAGCTGAAGAATCTCTAGAGTTCAGTGAACTACGAGAGAAGCCATAATTTGGAGCTGGGATGGTTTGGGGGGGACCAGATTAACCAATAGTTTTTGTAATGAAGGTCAAAATTATCGCATGGAATGTTCGGGGTATAAATGACCCGGATAAAAGGAAAATGCTGAAAGTTGCGCTTAAGGGCTGGGCTCCTATGGTGGTGTGCTTGCAAGAAACAAAGATGGAGGTTGTTTCCAGGGAGGCTGTTAGGAGCATTTGGGGGGAAAGGCATGTTCAGTGGACCTATTTGGGCGCAACAGGTACATCTGGAGGTATTTTACTTTTGTGGGATTCTCAGGTGCTTTCCATGATTGATCAATTGGTGGGTAGTTTTTCTATTTCGTGTTGTTTTGTTTCTCTGGAGGATCAATTCAACTGGACATTTACAGGGGTTTACGGGCCTGTCATCGACCAGGTTAGAGACAGTCTTTGGGGGGAACTTAGGGAGGCAAAAGAAAGATGGGGGCAATCCTTGGTCCGTGGGAGGGGATTTTAATGTGGTGAGATCTCCAAAGGAGAAGAGAGGACATCATAGGATGACCAGATTCATGAGGGAGTTCAATGACTTCATAAATGATATGGAGTTGGTGGATTTGCTGCTGAATGGGGGAAGGTTCACTTGGAGTAGAGGGGGAGAGAGTTCGGCTATGTTACGGTTGGATAAATTCCTTATAGACACTGAATGGGAGGACCACTTCTCGAATGCCACTCAGTCTTGTCTCCCTCGTCCAGTGTCGGATCACTTCCCTTTGTTGCTTGATTGTGGTGGCATGAGTAGAGGGAAGGGTCCCTTTCTCTTTGAGAACATGTGGTTGAGAGAGTCGGGTTTTAAGGAGCTTGTTAGGGGTTGGTGGAGAGGGTACCAGGTGGAGGGAACCTCGGGCTGTGTTAGTGAGAAAATTGAAGTGGCTAAAGGAGGATCTCAAGAAATGGAATAGGGAGGTCTTCGGGAATGTCCAAGTTCGCAAGGCCAAGTTGCTTGGAGATATTAAGGAGCTAGATGTAAAAGAACAACTTCAGGATCTTTCAGTGGAAGAGAGGAATTGGAGGGAAGAGTTAAAGGGGGAGATAGGTAAGCTCGCCATTGCTAAGGAGATTAGCAGGAGACAAAAGTCTCGGGTTCTGTGGCTCAAAGAAAGAGACAGGAATACAAAAAAAATTCATTGGACGGCCAATGCTCATAGGAGGATTAATACCATCAATTCAGTTATCATTGAGGAGCAGAGATTCAAAAGAGAGGAAGATGTAAAAGATAGAATTTCAGGTTTTTACAAAGAGCTCTTTACAGGAAGGAGGATGAGTAAACCGCTTCTTGATGGGATGGCGTTCAGTCCATTGAGGATTAAGATAGTAGGGTTTTAAAAAGGCCTTTTTCTGAGGAAGAGATTGTGAGTGCTTTGAAGTCTTGTGAGGGGGATAAAGTGTCGGGCCCAAATAGTTTCTCATTGGCCTTTTTCTAGCATTGTTGGTCAATGGCGAGGAGGGAGGTATTAGCTTTTTTTTATTATTTTTATCAGCAAGGTTCTATGAAAAAGAGTTTGAATGCCTCATCTATTGCGCTAGTTCCTAAAAAGGGGGGAGCAGAAGACATTAATCTTTTTAGGCTAATAAGTTTAGTGGGTAGCGTTTACAAAATTTTTGCTAAAGCTCTAGTCATCCGTTTGAGACTGGTGGTGGGGGCAGTGGTGTCAGAGTCCCAAAATGCTTTTGGAGGGGATCATCAAATTCTTGATGCAACTTTTATTGCCAACGAATGTGTGGATTCTCGGATATGAAGCAGGGAAGCAGGGAAGCAGGTTTGATTTGCAAGCTTGACATTGAGAAAGATTATGACCATGTTAATTGGGGCTTTCTTCAGTATGTGACGGAAAGGGTGGGGTTCGGTCAAAGATGGAGGAAGTGGATGGAGACGTGTATATCCTCAATCAGCTTCTCTTGTGTTAGTTAATGGTTTTCAAAGTTCTAGAGGATTGAGGCAAGGAGATCCTCTTTCCCCTTTCTTATTTATCCTTCTGATGGAGTCCCTAAGTTTGATGTTGGATAGAGTTGTGGAAGTGGGCCTGTTAATGGGCTTTGTGGCTAGTAACAGAGGGGGAAGTAGAGTGGAGGTTTCTCACCCCATATTTGCCGATAACACTATTATCTTTTGCTGCGCAGAGGAGACTCAACTTCGTTTTGTGAGATGCATCCTGAAATGCTTTGAGGAGATCTCGGGGTTGAAAATTAACTTACGAAAGAGAGCTCTCATTCCAATTAGGGAGGTGGATCGGGTGGAGGAACTAACATGGAATTTGGACTGTCAATTGGGATCTTTGCCGACAATCTACTTGGGGTTGCCCCTGAGAGCTAGTGAGAGAAACAAGAGGGCATGGGATCTGGTGGTGGACCGTTTCCAAAAAAGGTTTTTAGGCTGGAAGAAAAATTATTTGTCCAAAGGGGGGAAACTCACTCTCATTCAGAGGACCTTGTCAAGCCTCCACTTACTTTATGTCTTTATATCCTATTTCGGCTTCTGTTGAGAAAAGGTTGAAAAAATTATAGAGGGACTTTCTTTGGGAGGGCTTAGACGAGGAGAAGAAGGTCCACCTAGTAGCTTCGAGGAAGATTTGTGCTCTGCTTAATAGTAGAGGGTTGGAAATAAAAAATCTTAGGATGTTCGATCGGGCCTTGTTGGGCAAATGGATGTGGAGATATGCAAACGAAAACCATGCTTGGTGGAGAAGAGTTATTGAGGCTAAGTATGGTTGAATGGGGGGAGGATGGCTCTCGGAGGAGGTGGAAGGTTCTCACGGGCAAGGACTGTGGAAGAGTTTGAGAAAAGGGGGGCTGACTTTTGGAGGCATCTTGTCTTTGTTGTAGGGTCGGGGGAGAGAATTAAATTTTGATCAAATGTATAGGCTACCGAGGTTACTCTCAAGGAAAAGTTTCCCCTCCTCTTTCAAGTTACTTCTAACAAGGAGGCGTGGGTGGTTGATTTTGTTAATAGTCAAGGGAGAGAAGTTTGTTGGACCCCGCTCTTTAGAAGGGCTTTCCATGATTGGGAAGTGGAGGAGTTGTCTAGGTTGTTGGAGATCTTGCAAAAGATCAAGTTCCTCCCGCATCCTAAGGACAAGGTTAGATGGGTCCCTGGGAAGGGGGAGAATTCTCAGTTAAATCCTTCTACAAGGTTCTTTTGAGAAGAGGGAGTTCAAACTTTCTGTGGAGAAGCATTTGGAAGACAAAGATGCCATTGAAAGCAGATTTTTTTGAGTGGGCAGCGACTTGGAAGTCCATTTTGACTGGTGAAAACCTCCAAAAAAAAAAAAAAAAAGGGTTTCTATATGGCTAATAGGTGCGCAATGTGTAAGAGGGAGGAGGAAACAGTGAATCATCTTTTGCTCCATTGTGAGGCTTCAAGTGACATGTGGCAGTGTGTTTTTGCTTTGTTTGGTTGTTTGTGGATCATGCCAAGGACAATTTTTCAGTGTTTGGCTAGTTGGAGGAGTGGGTGCAAAATTTGGCATATTCGAAGGCTTGGGACGTCATTCCTCTTTGTATTTTTTGGAACATTTGGAAAGAAAGGAATAGAAGAATTTTTTAGGGAGTGGAAATCTCCCTGTATAGGGTTAGAAGCATTTTTTTGTACTCCTTGTGTGTATGGGTTAAAGGTTCTTGTAATCCTTTGGTAGGAGATATGGTAGACTTCTTTAGTAATATGAAACTCTTTTAACTTCAGTTTCTCTCTTTTGTACATGGGAGTGCCCTTCTTGGGCGCCTTTTAATCTAATTTCTCATTACTTATCCAAAAAAAAAAAGATATGGATAAATAAGCACAAAAATGGTGTTCTCAAAAAACAAAAACAAAAAGGAAGAAGAAAGAAATGGAACATGCAAAATTTTATACAAAAGTAAATAATAAGATGTCATTAAAATGGATTTTAAATGTTGTGTTTTTGAAGCAAGCTGAGTTTTTAGTGTCCAAGGTTGTCTCTAAAACTAACATTTGAAAAAAAAAAACCAACTTAGAAATGGAATAATTAATTAATACATACTTCTTCAATTAATTTGCACTCACTTGCCAAGTTAATGGATGAGAAGATAGAACTTCAGCATAGACAAGTCGATGGAGCTCCTCCATGCTGATTCCCCCCAGATTATAACGCTCTTCATGTAAAAGGATTTCTGCTTGAGTGCTCCCAGCTGTCAACAACTCTACAGCATGGGCAACCATCCTACCAAAAAGAAAAACCAGTTGCATTTTATAAATGTCGAAAGGCCTACCGATCAAAAAAAAATGTCGAAAGGCCCAAAGGAAGTCCCACTTGCAATTTGGTAATGAATCATTAATAGAATTCCCTCTGTTAATTCTTGACCCTGTGATTAATTATTCACCCACCAATCACTAGGCTCTAAGGAAAAAAAGCATTGTATCAAAATGAAAAATCGTAAGTTGCATTAAGTAAATATCTAATAGGCAGAAACATGTCCATGTGCTATTTGGTGACGGCTCATCTTGAGAGTGCCCGCCCAAGAATTTTTGACACTGATTAGTGTTCACATGCTGTTTAACTGATTAACAATCTGGGAAATTAAAACGTCTAATAGCTATCCAGGAGAAAATGAAAAAGATTTAACACCTCTAGTGCAAAGCTTCCATGGTTTTGAACCATCTAAGATCTAGCATAAAACAGAGAAGCTAAAGTAGCAACTCACCAAGGGCCAAATGATCTTGAGCACTCTGCTAACACAACCTGAACCAAAAGGACAAGTGAGATGAAGTCCTAGAAGGATTAACAAATAGATAATAAAAGTTTGCAGGTTAATAGTGTGTAACATGCACTCTCACCTCTGTATTTTCTCCAAGAATTCCAACTATAAGTCCCAACAGTTTATGGGGACTGTACGGTGGTTTTAACTGCATGCATTTCTGAGCTAGGCTGTACATGCTTTCTAAACCCTGATTCAGGATAAAAAATTCAATGGCTGGCTCATCATCTTGGTAATGTGAGTTAATGTAAAATAAAAGATACAGCCACAAATGTGTATATAATTAAACTCATAAAAATTTAAAGCTTAATATTCAATAAAATTAAAAGATAAAAATAGGCACTGACCACAGTGAATGGCCTGATGTATAGAAAGTGAGAAATATACAGCTCTATCCAATGACATGTTGCAGCGCAGAGAATATTGGTGTTTCCCAGCATGATTTGTAGCATATTTTTCAAGCCCTCTCTGGTTTGATGGTGATCACACCGAACCCAGAATGCACTGCAGTCCAGCTTAGTTATTTGTGCACGCCATCTCTCCCATGCCTGGCAGATGAAGTGAATCAAAATTCAGGGAAAAGATTTTTGATACTAGTACAAAAGAGTATCAAAAAAAAGTATGAAAGATTGAAAGTTACCTTGATAAAATCAGGCTTCGTTCCATAGCATTCACCTAATTTTCCAGCTCCTAATTCAGGTCGCAAACGGGGCATTTTTGAGATAAGAACAGCAACTGCTTCCACTAGTCCATTCTCTGTCTGTTTCAATAACAAGAAAAAAAAACATGTGATATAATATAACTATACCAGTTATAGCAGCATCATTGGCAATTGTTCAAAATATATAGCTGACATGGACAATTATTAAGGGAAATAATTCATTTATACAGAAAAATAATTTGGATAGAATTCCACATAATTCTAAATCAAAACAATATAAATAAAACTAAGTCAACATAATAATACAAACTAAATATCTGCCTACCATCCAATCTTATGGAGAAATTCATCTATTTTTAGCTCCCTCTCTCTCATGCACGCACTCAACTTGGAGCTAACTACAACTCCTTTCCTGTCCAGATTCATCTACAGTTGTATCTCCATCAGCAGCCTCTGCTTTGCCCAGGGAAATGGAATGAATAAGTAGTTCCATAACAAAAGGATAAAGAGCTGAGAGGAGAGTGTTGCGGCATATGACAAACAAACTAGTAAGGAAAATTTTGAAATGAGCATATAAGAAAAGATAAGTGTAGAATCAAGATGTGGAAATTTTCATGAGACGTGTGGTTTTGAGAGGTGCTCAAATCCTTCCTTTATAGCACTAATTGCAAAGAAGGGTGGAAATCTGGAGTTGGACATTAGAACCATTAGCCTGGTGGGAAATGTGTATAAGATTCTTGCCTAAATCTTGGATAATAAGCTGAAAAGAGTTGTGGGTAATCTTGTTTCCTTTTCCCAGAATGCTTTCATTGGGGGTGGGGTAGATATTAAATGAGGTGCTCATAAAAAGTGAATGTGTGGATGCTAGAATTAGAGGAGGACTGGGCCTTATTTGTAAATTGGATGTCAGAAGGTGTATCATCATGTTAACTGTGGTTTTTCTTCACGTTTTTGGAGCGCATAGGTTTTGGTTCTAAGCAGAGGCACTGGACTCAAAGTTGTATTTCTTCAGTTTGGTTTTTTGTTCTAGTGAAAGGAACTCTAGTGGAATTCTTTGCATACTCTAAAAGGTTCGAGGCAGAGAGAGACACTTTCATCCTTCTTGTTCATTTTGGTAATGGCGATTCCGAGTTGGATGATTTGTAAATCTATTAAGGAAGGATTTTTACATGGCTTTGAGGAAGGTAATGTGGGCAGAAGCTTTATTTCAGTCTCTCGTCTTCTCTTTACAAATGATACAATAATTTTTTAGTGATGTTGAGGATAAGCAGTTGTGGTATTTTCAGTGTATCCTTGCGTGTTTTGTGTGTCTGGTTTGAAAATTAATTTAGATAAGAATGAGATTATTCCAGTATGGGAGGTGAAGGGAATTAATGGTTTGGCGAAACAATGCATCTCTTTCAACTTGCTATTTGGGCTTACCCCTTAGAGCTTCTTTCATATAAACTTCAATGTGGAATTCAGTAGTGAAGAGGTTTGAGAAAAGAATGGTTGGAATCATTGGATGGAAGAGGCAAAACATGTACAAGGATGATAGATTGAATTTGACGTTAATTAAGGGCACTGTATCGAGCTTGTCCACTTGTATTATGTTCATTCCCCCTATTCCAGCTTCAATTGTTGATAGATTGGAGAAAATTCAGGGGGATATCCTTTGGGATGGTATAGGGGATGAGTTTAACTATTATTTAGTTACTTGAAAGCGTATATGTTCAAGTTGCAGTCAGGGGGAGTTGGCATTAGGTCTTTTTGGAAATTTAATCAAGTTCTTTTGGAAAGTGCCTTTGGAGTTGGATGTGTATATTAGAAACTAATAGCATGTAGATGCGAGTGAGTAATTGGAAATTTGGAGGTTGGTCTTTTTTTAGGTTATGGGGCTAGGGTTTGGTAAGGGACCAAAAAAAGGTTAGAGAGACTTCTCTAGATATGTTGGTTATGTGGTAAGGGATGGGTTGTGGGTTAGATTTTGGTATGAAATTTGGTGTGGTGATATTCCTCCGTAGGTTCTCGGATCTTTTCACAATCACATTCTCTAGGCTCTTGTAGGAAATTTTCAGTAATTTCATGGAGGGGTGGTGTGAGAACCAGAATTCTTCCTTGATCTACAAAACTGAGAATTGGATTCTTTGGACGCTTTTTTGGAAGCCTTATATAGTTCTCAAATTTGTAGGGACAAGGAGGATTCGCTAAGATGAATCCCAAACAGGCATTGAAAATTTGGAGTTTGCTCTTTCTATAGAGTTTTATGTGATGGAGTGGAAAGGAATTTGGAAGGCTAAGGCTGTAACATCCCATATGTTAGGGTTGTAGTGTTACGTACACTAGCACAGGACGAGGTCCAAAGGAGAGTTTTTAAAATTAAATTTTGAAAAAAAGGGAATCATATTCAGAATCTACAAGTCGAAATAGACTACCCTACCAATTTTAATGCAATTCCAAGACTGACTTTTGGGGGGCGTCTGCGCACCGGCACAATCCAGTACCGTAAGCATGAGCAATAGGCGAATTCTTAGAAGTATAATTTGGAGAAATGAATATGACCGTTGCGATCTATGCATTGAAAAATGTTAGGGTGTCAATTTTCGTGCAATTTTGATACAGTCAATTTTAGGTTTGTCTGTGGCCACACTATCCAAAACTCGACATGTGACACCACAACAAAACAAAACAAAATCATAAATGAGCCTGCCAGCCCATGTGGCGCACATGCAACCAAGAGCATTGACACTAGTCCTAAGAAATTTTGCATACTTTAAAAATGGACAAACCCGATTGGTCTAAGAGGGAACAAGTTTGACCCAAATGTGTTATACATATGACAAGCACATGACACCCCATTGAGAATAAGGGTGCTTTGCATGCAAGCTACCACGCTTCCCCCAAACAACATTTTGTCTGACCAAGAGATAGAGACTAAGTGTGAAAAAAGAGAATCGGAGAGTTAGAGAGAGAGAAGAAAGGAGGAGAAATAGAGGGGGAGAGGGAGAGAGAAGAAGAAGAAGAAGACCACCACTAACGGGTCAGTGCGAAGCTTTGGGTAACCACTAGTTGAGGTAATGATCCTTTAACTTCCATTTTTTTTTTTGATAAGTAAAGATGTATATATAATGAAGAAGTGCCCAAGAAAGGCAACAAGGGCAAAAACCCCCAAAAAACTTTACAAAGGTCTTAACGACCCCAAAAAATCAACAAAAGAAGAGACATTGACAGGGGATGCCTCTTTAGCCCAAAAAAATAACAAGCGCAGAAAAGAGTCTTTGAATCTGGGAGTGGGAAGCTCCACTTCTTCAAAAACGCGCTTGTTTCTTTCAAGCCAAATACTCCAAAGTAAGCAAACGAGGGCCAGATGCCAAGGACTTTTAATCTCTTCTGAGAGATTGCACCCTGTCCAAGCCAACAGAAGATCCTTGACGGTACCAGACATGACCCAGGAAACACCAAAAAGGGCAAAAATCATGTTCCAGCAATTCCAAGAAAAAGGGCAATGGATAAGAACGTGATCCACCGTTTCCTCTTTCTGCTTACAAAGGTAGCATCTACTAGCCTGAATGAAGCCTCGTTTCTTCAAGTTGTCCGCTGTTAAGATGGCTTTTCATGAGGCTTCCCAGGCGAAGAAAGAAGCCTTAGGGGGGGCTTTTGAGAACCATATGAGCTTCCAAGGGAAGAAAAGACTATCCGATGTGAACAGATTATTGCAGAAGGAGTGAACTGAGAAAGACTTCTTATTCGAAAGCCACACTCGCATGTCCTCCCTCCCTTCCCTGGCTCGGAAAGTGCAAATGTGACCAAGAAAGGAACCCACTTCATCTAACTCCCAATCATAAAAGTTTCGCTTAAAATGAGGGGTCCAGACGAGTTTGTTCCCTGCTCTCTCCAAGTACTCACATACTTTAGCCGCCTTGTTAGTAGCCAGACGATATAAAGAAGGGAATTTCACCCTAAGCGGAACATCTCCATTCTACACATCATCCCAAAAGCTGACACGGCCTCCATTCCCAATGACAAAGCGACACTTATCATTGAAGATCCTCCAACCACTTCTAATAGATCCCCATGGACCACAACCTCGAGGCCCCTCCACTCTGCCCGAGCACCAGCCTCCATTGACACACCCATACTTAGCAACAATGATTTCCCTCCACAGCTCCCCTTCGCTCTCTGCAAACCTCCATAGCCATTTACCCAAAAGAGCTGCGTTGAAAATGCCCAAGTCTTTCACCCCAAGGCCTCCAAGAGACACTGGCTTCTTGATCTTGTCCCAAGCCACTAAATGAAACTTGTTGCGATCCCCTTCTTGGCCCCATAAGAAATCCCTTTGGATTTTCTCTAACTTCCTACTAACTGACTTTGGCATAAGGAAAAGAGACATGAAGTAGGTGGGGAGATTTGCCAAAGTACTTTTGATGAGAGTGAGCTTGCCTCCCTTAGAAAGGAGCTAATCCTTCCAACCTGCCAGTTTGCTGAAAAACTTCACCACAACAGGGTCCCAAACCCCAGTGGAACGCAGAGGATCACCCAACGGAAGGCCCAGATAAACCAAGGGAAGACATCCCACTCTGCAACCTAACGTGCTAGCTAACATGTCCAGCCCCTGCATCAACCCAACCGGAGTAATACTACTTTTTGAGAGATTGATCCGCAAACCTGACACAGCTTCAAAGCACACAAGGATACACCTCACAAAACAAAGCTGACGCATCGAAGGGTCACAGAATATAATGGTGTCGTCTGCAAACAAAAGGTGGGAAATAGTGACCCCACCATCTCTTCTGTCCCCTAAATCAAAGCCTTTGATGAGGCCAACCTCATCACCCTGGAACAAAAAACGGCTCAGTGCCTCCATAGCAATCACAAAGAGAAATGGGGAGAGAGGGTCCCCCTGCCTCAAACCTCTAGAAGAGCGAAAGAAACCTGCCGGGGAGCCATTGACAAGGACCGAAAAGGAAACCGTAGAAATACACGAACGGATCCACTTTCTCCACTTGCTCCCAAAACCCATCTTAGTCAGCATGCTCATCAAAAAGCTCCAGTTGACGTGATCAAAAGCCTTTTCAATGTCCAGCTTGCAAGCAATCCCTTTCCTTTTCTGCTTTAGCCTAGAATCAATGCATTCATTGGCAATGAGAGCCGCATCTAGGATATGACGACCTTCCACAAAAGCAAACTGACTGGAAGAGATGATACTACCCATAACCTTCTTCATCCTTAAAGAAAGAACCTTTGCTATCAGTTTGTAAACACTGCTAACAAGACTAATAGGGCGGCAGTCCTTGATGCAACTGGCGCCATTCTTTTTAGGAATGAGAGCTATGAATGAAGCATTGAGGCTTTTCTCAAAGCTCCCTTCCCTATGAAAGGCCTCGAAGACTGCCATAATATCCACTTTCAGGACATCCCAGCATTTTTTGAAGAAAGCCATAGTAAACCCGTCTGGACCTGGGGCTTTATCCCCATTGCATGCATCCAAGGCTTTCGTAACCTCTTCCTCCAAGAACGGAATCTCCAAGTTTGAGGAATCCTCCCTGTTCAATCTATCCAAGCACATATCATCCACCCAGTCTCCATCTATGCGGCTCTGAATAAAGATTAGAAAAGAAGCCCATCCTCCGTAAGAACATGATCATCGATAACAATGGAGGAAATCTTATTCTTTTTATAATGAGAAGAGGCCGTCCTGTGGAAAAATTTTGTGTTGCGATCGCCTTCTTTAAGCTAAAGGTAAGAAGAAAATGGGAGGAAAGGCCAAGAAATGGCCACGTTAGAGGAAAACAGAAACTAGGATTTATGGTTTTGGTTCAATTCAAACCATCAAACACCTTTAAAAGACTTTGTATGAAGATTAGAGTGTGACGAAACTAAAAAGAACGAAACACTAGGAGCAAAACGACCAGAACTAGAGGTGGCCGCCATTAACGACCTTCGTGTGAGAAATGGGTTCTAATGAAATCTCGTTAGAAGCCTATTTAAACGATTAGGGTAGCTAGAGAGTAGAAAAACTGCACAAAATGATGAAAAAACTAGGTGGAAAATTGGAGTTACAAGTCTAGATAGAAGTAGTAATTTCTTCCAAATAAAAAGAAATTTGTTGCATTTTGATCCTCAAAACGTTGATAAACAATTATGATCGAGTGTTTGTATCAATTTGGAATTAAAAACATGCAAAAGGGTGTCGGGAATTGAAGTTGTAGAACTAGGGTTTCCATATGAACAATACCCATCGAAACGAAGAAGATGATGCAGTGGTCGGGTCTGAGTATGAATTGGGTTAAATTATATGGGTTTAGTAAAACTACACTTTTGGGGGGGATTGGATTTTAAATCCTAAAGCTATAAGGGAGTGTTTGGTGGCAGGAGTAAGAAATAAAAAATTCCATAATAAGGATATCTTTTATCAAAAACTCTTGAATAGGGATATACATTCCTAATCTCTAGAATTTGATTCAAATTTAATTAATCTATTCTGCGAAAAATCTTAAGTAATTAATTTCTAAAAAATCATTATAAACAAATCTACTCTCAAATTAATCAGCAATCTTTAAGCAAATTTCATACTAGTAGATATTTATAAATTTATTTTATAAAAGGGGAATTAAATTTCAAAAAAGACTATTTGAGGTTTCTTGAGCCCCATAATCCAAATACGATGTCCAGTCAAAAAATTAGGTCCTGAAGATTATCACACATTTTAATTAATTACACAAAAGCCCCTAATTTTAAATAAATTGCAAAATCAGATACAAAAATTCCAAAAGAGTCTACCCTGGGTTTTTCTGGGCTCTAAACTCAAAGTACAAACCATTTTGGCAAATTAAACCTCAAAAGATTATTTTGAGCAAGTTGCAAATAAGTCTCTCGCAATTAATAAATCACTAATAGGCCAATAAAATTCCAGGAAGGCGGAAGGCCTACCCTTAGGTTTTCCAACATTCCGAGTCTAATTTTAATGTTCATCTAGACACTGGATCTCAATAAAATATTGTTTAAGCCCAAACTTGAAATAAAAGAGCTAATTAGACTAGAGTAATGAAAAAAGTGGTAACCAGTAAAAGAAAAGTAGTCAAATAAATGAACATGGGCTGATTAGTCAAGTTAAACTCAAGAATCTAATAATTTAATTACGCGGTTGGATCCTAAATTACTAAAAACAAGTCTAGAGACTTAAATAAGTCAATCGAATAAGAACATTGTGAGGTCCATCGAGACTTAAGAGAGTGAGAATAAAATAATAAAAGTATCATTATAATTAAATTATTTATCCACATGATATATGTAGAATCCCAGTGAAGGTTAAGGAAAGATTGGCAAGTGCTCAAGGGGACAGGGGAGTAATCTCAGACCTTGAAGTGGTGCCTCCAAAATGAGTATGCTATTCAACTGCTAATTATTTCTTTAAATTAAATTAGTAAAAGCTGCTGTGAAATGTTGACTATTGAAACGTATCTTTTCATAAGTTTTTGTAAATTCTTTATTATGTATCGAATGTTTTATCACTATTTGAAAAGTGATTCTAATGAAAACTCTGAAAAGCAGCCAATATTTATAAAAAGTATATTCAAAATGAAATCTGCATTTGGAAAATGATGGTTTTATAACCACACAAGTAAATGCTGAAAATAGGACCCTTGAAGCTCCAAAACCACAAAGAAATGGATCTGAAGATGAGTTGACAAGGGGACAACAACATTGAGGTGATGTGGCACCAAGACATGAGACCCCCAAGGTAATAGCATTAAGGGGACAAGAACGTTGAGGTGTTATGACACCAAGACATGGGACCCCAGATCACCATAGATTCTGGTAATGCGACAAGAGGATGACACCAATGGGGGAAAATGACATTGTTGAGGGGACATGACAACGTTGAGGCAAGGCCAAGACATGGGACACTCCAAGACACAGAGACCTTTTCAAGCATTGCTTAGTCAACAGAGAAAATGGTATACTATAAATCGTAGCCACAAGATGAATAAAGCTTTATTGCTTACTTTAAAGCAATTCCACTGCTGCTAGTGATGATTTAATAACGTTCACCTACAACTTTTGAAATGTTTTAGATGCTTTGTAAATATCCAATCATTGAGCAAAGATGCTTGAAAAATTAGATGAGTCATTTCTAACGTATTTAATAAATGATGTTTTTTGTCACCTTTCCATTCCTCAGATTTCTTGCTATGGTATGAACAAGATCAGCAACCAAGGATGTAATAGACTTGGGCCCCAGATAAAAATGCTATAGTTTGATGAGATTGAATCACCAATCAAGCTGAATTTAGAATGGCTATCACAAAGTGGTGGACAATGGATGGTTTGAGTCAATGATAGAAAATGTTTGCACAAATCGGAGATAAATCGTTTGATGTTATTCATGAAGTGGATGCGCCGGGAGAATTATTTCAAATCATTGAAAGAGGTATAGGCGTGGTTAGAAGATTATGGGTTCTTCGATGGGAGCTAGAATGGTTATGCAACACCCTGGAAGCTTTCTCAAAAGGAAGAAAACGGATTGTGTTTCCGATAGGAGTACACGGACGCAACCGGAGTCTTTATTTGCGGAAAGGTTCAAATCGTAAAGAAATTTTCATGAGACTAGAGGGCCGTTCGGGGAAGGGGATCCACTCTGTCTTTTTGCCGGAGGATCAAAAGATGGGGGGCTGGTCCATTTACGCACAAGCCTTCAGATCAATAGGATTATCAAAACCAGTTGCTGTTAACAAAAGTAAAGCGACTTACCTGGACGTTAGCAGACTCGATGAATGGCCTACGGACCCAGTTATGGTGGAATCGCGTCCAGTCCATGCCCGCAAAGACTTCGAGATTATCAGGGAGTCATGTGAAAGTCGTATGAATTATCTCCGGCGTTGCTTGATCGGAAGGTTTGGCAGCTTCGACACTCCAGTCCTGGACAGATGCAAAATTCTAAATTGGGCTCTTCGAAAGTGGGGGGTTCAAGCAGGCCTAAAGATCTTAGACTTGAATGGCACTTGGTTCCTCTTCAAGCTGCCGTCGGAGAAGGAGGCCCACAGGATTCTCTCCGTAAAAGAATGGTCCTTCGAAGGGCTCCCGGTGACGCTTCAACCGTGGACACCATCGGGATGTTGCTCGAGGCAGGATGATCAAGGCTACATATGGCTTAGGCTGATGGGTCTTCCGGCTTTTCTGTGGAGCAGAGAAGTGTTCCGAGCAATGGGAAATCGGTGTGGTGATTTCGTAACGATGGACAAAGATACTGTGGAGCGTCGTCATCTGAGATGGGCGAGGATTCTTGTCTGCAGCCGTCCGGAAGACATTCCAGCGTCCTTCAGTATAAAGTGTGGGAAATGGTTTTTCACCATTCCGATCTGGTCCGAAGCTGGGCCGAAGTGCGTGGATGCTAATTATAGCCGGCCGGAAAGTGTAGCGACCAAGAACAAAGAGGAGAACGACGATCAGGGTGTACACGCGCCAAACGCGCGTCGGATCGCAACTCGTCAACCTAACACGCAGCCCAGACAGACTGACAGGAGGGTACGGCATCCTGACCGGAGGCTTCGACTCCCAGCCAAGGGACTACGGCAACCTGACAAACCTTCTCTTCGACACAATCTCTCTGACGGCTCTACAGAGGATTTGAATTTCAAGAAGCAAGGAGATATCAGACGGAAGTATGGCAGGAAATCTCCAGACCACAGGAACTTTCGAGATCCTGTAAGGAGGTGGGGCTTTGAGGGCTACGGCTATTCAAACTCTTTTCTCGATGGGCCGCATAGTTCGGGTCAAACCTATAAGAGAAGAGTTTTTAGAACGGGACTGGGCCATATAAACTATCAAGAAGCAAGTTCTAATGGGCTAATAAATGAAACAAATAGATTAGGCCAAAGGAAAGGAAAAGCTAAAGGCGGGACTGGGCTGGCCCAACGGAATGCATCTGAGCCCAGTTTGGGGCGCTACACTGTGTATGGGGAGACCCAAACGGTCCATCTCCAGGCTAGCAAGGAATTCAGAGATGGTCTGGGCCAGAATAAGAACCAAGGGCCATGTTATATTGGGCTGAATGAGGAAAGAAACAGGTCAGCCCAAGGTGGAACTAAAGGTGGGTCTGGGCCGGCCCAACTGGTAGAAGCAAGTGAGTTCAGATCGGGGTGCCTGTCCGAGACTTTACTTGGGTCATCCTCTAATCCCATTTCGCCCCACTCGGTGCAAGACGCAGACATGGGACAGAGGTCTCCTACGTTTAATGAAGTCGCTGCCCATAACAGCAGCGACGTCCACCGGAGGACTGCGACAGGAAAAGGCAAAGGAAAAGGAAGTTCTGAGAAGCAGATCATGCAGGCGGAGGACAGCTCCGATGGGCATGACTCTGATTACAGTAGCATGGCAGATGAACTTGAATTCCTCAGATATCTGGAAAACAAATTCTGCTCGGACCCACCCCAACACTCTTGGGCAGCAGGTTGTTCCTTCACGGCTGAAGATGAGGCGATATCAGCGAGGGACATGAGGTCTCAAGCAATCGAACAGGGGAGTGCAGTAGGCTGGGACATGCAGCCCCTGGCTATCGCTCATGAGGGCACAGAAATGCTGCGAGGTCAGGATTTCTCCGAGAACCCAAAGGATTATAATCCTCTTGCAGTTGTCTTGCCAGATGAATTTTCCAACGATTCAATTCAGAGTCCAGAGACGCAAACGGCAGAACTTTTATGCCATCAACAGACATTCTCGGACAACTGGGTGCTTCGAAAAATGGAAAAAGTGAGTAAAATTCTGGGAGTTACATGCATAGGTTTTGAGGATCGATTGATGGAATTATTTAGAGAAATTATAATGCGTAACTCTCTGTCGAGACCTTGTTGCATCAATGCCTCTGAGAAAAACAAGGAGGACAAATCAGCCAAACGTCTGAAAAGGGTAATGAAGGAGCTTTCCTGCACGATTAATTATGGGGGCAGCAGAGAGCTGGTGGCAGCTGGGGAAGGCCAGGAGATGGTTTAATTGGTGGTTTTATGCATTTAAAAATTCTATCATGGAATGTGAGGGGTTTGAACGATCCAGACAAACGTTCAGTAATCAAAGGTTTAATTCAAGAATGGAAGCCCACAGTTTTATGTCTTCAGGAAACCAAGATGGAGAATATTTCAAGGAGCATTGTCCGTTCCATTTGGGGATCCAGATGGATCAAATGGGTCGCATTGAACGCCCACGGTGCCGCAGGAGATCTCTTGGTGGCATGGGACTCCCGCTTGGTCAATGTCATTGAGCACAAAGTGGGTGATTTCTCCATCGCATGCAGGTTTAGCTTGGTTTCCCATTCTCTCGAGTGGGGTTTTTGTGGAGTCTACGAGCCTGTGGCTGAGGGTGTCCGGGGTCTGTTATGGGCTAAGTTGCAGGAGATGCTATCCTCTTGGCAGGTTCCTTGGTGTATTGGGGGGGACTTCAATGCAGTTCGGTGCCCGGATGAAAGGTTTGGAGGAGGAAGGCTGACGTCGACAATGAGGGGCTTCAACGATTTTATCAATTCTCAAAGCCTGGTGGATTTACCTTTGGAAGGTGGGAGGTTCACTTGGTCCAGAGGAGGTCACCAGACGGCCATGTCTCGTTTGGATAGGTTTTTGGTCTCAAACAATTGGGAGAACGTCTTCTCAGGCATCTCCCAACAGTGCCTTCCACGCCCTTGTTCAGATCATCATCCCATTATGTTGTATTGTGAGGGTTTTAGTGCAGGGAAAAACCCTTTTAGATTTGAAAACATATGGCTGGAATCAGAAGGTTTTGCGGACCTGGTGAGAAATTGGTGGACGTCTTACAACGTGTTTGGGTCTCCAAGCTTCTGTATTGCCAGAAAGTTGAAGCTTCTCAAAGAAGATATGAGAAAGTGGAACCGTGAGGTCTTTGGTTCCATTCAGGTCAGAAAGCAGTCTTTGTTGAACAATTTGATGGAGCTGGACAGAGAGGATCAGATGGGCTCCCTCTCTGCTGACAAAAGGAGTGAAAGAGAAGGTTTAAAAGGCCAGATTGGACAGATTCTCAAGTTGGAATAAATCTGCTGGAGGCAGAAATCACGGGCCACTTGGCTTAGAGAGGGAGACCACAACACAAAATTCTTCCACAGAACGGCTTCTTCTCACTTCAGGAAGAATAAGATTTCCTCTATTGTTATTGATGATCACATTCTTACCGAAGAGGAGGCCATTAGAAGTGGTATTGTTGATTTTTTTTCTAATCTTTATTCTGAGCCGCATAGTTGGAGACCGGGTGTGGAGGATATTTGCTTGAACAGGCTGAATGGAGATGAAATCTCTCATTTGGAGATTCCTTTTTTGGAAGAGGAGGTGGTGGAAGCCTTGGAAGCTTGTAATAGGGATAAAGCCCCAGGTCCCGACGGTTTCACTATGGCTTTTTTTAAAAGATGCTGGGATGTTTTAAGAGCGGATATTATGGCAGTCTTTGGGGCCTTCCATAGAGATGGGGGCTTTGAGCGAAGCCTCAATGCCTCTTTCCTTGCCCTCATTCCTAAAAAGGACGATGCCAATTGCATTAAGGACTTCCGTCCTATAAGTCTTGTAAGCAGCATCTACAAGCTCATCGCCAAGGTTCTTTCTTTAAGGTTAAAAAAGGTTATGGGTAGTCTCATTTCTTCCAGTCAAAATACTTTTGTGGAGGGTCGGCAAATCCTGGACGCAGCTCTCATTGCCAATGAACGCATTGACTCTAGGAGAAATCAGAAGAGGAATGGACTTGTGTGCAAGCTGGATGTTGAGAAGGCCTTCGATCATGTTAATTGGAGCTTTTTGATGGGCATGATGTCTAAGATGGGTTTTGGTAGCAAATGGAGAAAGTGGATTCAGTCGTGTATATCTACAGTTTCCTTTTCGATCCTAGTTAATGGCTCCCCTGCAGGTTTCTTTCGTTCTTCTAGAGGCTTGAGACAGGGGGACCCGTTATCCCCTTTTCTCTTTGTGATTGTTATGGAGGCTTTGAGCCGTTTCTTGTTCCGGGCTGAAGAGGTAGGCCTCACCAAAGGCTTTCAGGTTGGGGACAGAAGGGGATGAGAGGTTGCCATTTCCCACCTCTTGTTTGTAGACGACACCATTATTTTCTGCGATCCTACAGTGCGCCAGCTCCGTTTTGTGCGATGCATTCTAATGTGTTTTGAAGCTGTTTCAGGGCTGAGGATCAACCTTACTAAAAGTAGTATTACTCTAGTTGGTCCAATTCGAGAGATGGACATGTTAGCCAGCACATTATGCTGCAGAGTGGAGAGCCTCCCCTTGGTTTATTTTGGACTTCTTTTGGGCGCTTCTTCGCGCTCCATTGGGGTTTGGGATCCGGTGGTGGAAAGGTTCTTTAGCAAACTGTCAGGTTGGAAGGGCCAGTTACTTTCTAAGGGAGGCAGGCTCACCCTTCTCAAAAGCACATTGGCCAACCTCCCCACATATTTCATGTCACTCTTTCCCATTCCGAAGTCAGTGAGTAGAAGGCTAGAGAAGCTTCAAAGGGATTTCTTATGGGGTCACGCAGGGGAGCGCAGGAAGTTTCATTTAGTGGCTTGGGATACTATCAAGAAGCCAGTGTCTCTAGGAGGTCTAGGGGTGAAAGACTTGGGCACCTTCAACAAAGCTCTCTTAGGTAAATGGTTATGGAGGTTTGGAGAGAGCAATGGCGAGCTGTGGAGGGAGATCATTATTGCTAAGTACGGTTGCGACAACGGAGGGTGGTGTTCAGGCAACGTGGAGGGGCCTCAAGGTTGTGGTCTGTGGGGTCCCATCAGAAAGGAATGGAGGAGCTTCAATGAAAGGTGTAGTTTCGTCATTGGGAATGGTGGCCGTATTAAGTTTTGGGATGATGTTTGGAATGGAGATGAGCCGCTCAGGGCAAAATTTCCTTCTTTATATAGGCTGGCTAGCAACAAGGAGGCTTGGGTCTGCGAGTACTTGGAGATAGCGAGGAACAAGCTTGTCTGGGCTCCTCGTTTTAGGAGAAACTTTTTGGATTGGGAGTTAGAGGAGGTGGGCGCCTTCCTTGGCCACATTTGCAATTTCCGAGCTACGGAAGGAAGGGAGGATAAAAGGGTGTGGTTGCCAAATAAGAAAGATTTTTCTGTCTACTCCTTTTATAAGAGCTCAGTCTATTTTGAAAGCTCTCATTTCCCTTGGAAGCTCATTTGGAGATCAAAAGCCACCCCTAAGGCTTCCTTCTTTGTATGGGAAGCCTCTTGGAAGGCTATTTTAACTTCGGATAATTTGAAGAAGCGAGGTCTCCTCTTGGCTAGTAGGTGTTATTTGTGCCAGAAGGAAGAGGAAACGGTACATCATCTTCTCATCCACTGCCATGTTTCTTGGAGTTGTTGGAACACTGTTTTTGCTCTTTTCGGCGTCTCCTGGGTTATGTCTGGCTCAGTTAAGGACCTTCTTTTGACTTGGGCAGGATACAACCTTTCAGGAGAGATCAAGAGAATTTAGAGACTGACTCCTCTTTGTTTGCTGTGGTGTATCTAGAGGGAAAGGAACAACCGTGTCTTTGAAGATGAACATCTCTCCGCTCCCTTCTTTATTGATGCGTTTTTGCACCTTTTATTTTTTTGGACAAAAGAGGCCTTTCCTGTTAATGCCTTTTCCTTTGTTGACTTTTTGGGGTCATTAAGACCTATGTAAATCTTTTTGGGGTTTTTGCCCTTGCTGCCCATCTTGGGCACTTTTATAATATACTTCTCACCTTTACTTATCAAAAATAAATAAATAAATGATGTTTATTCAACTGTTTTGCTACATTATTTTACTATTCAAGAAAGCGTTTATTTTGAACTATGATTTGTTGAAAAACCCAAAAATTTATCATACATTTTTTGAAAACCCATGACAAGGTTAGGGAATTACTCACCGCGCTTTGTTTAACTCACCCCCTTCCCCCAAATATTTCAGGTGGGACAAGTTAAAAGGAGAGTGAAAGGATTATGCTGCCAATAGCGAAAAAGAGAAGTTCTCTAACAAAAAAGTTCAAGGAGACTTGTGAAGTCTCCATTTTGTCATGATGAAATTACAACTCAAGTAGATTTTCTAATGTAAAAGATGTCATTAGCTATATTAAGTGTTAGACGTGGGATCAGCCACTTGATGGAAAAAGAATAATTTTGAGTCTTGGAGTGCTTATAATGGACTTGGGAATATTATTATGAGAAGTGGTCGTTATCATATGGGATTGCATGTGGTTAATGTGATTGAGGCTTTTGCTAATTTTAAAAAAAAAATCCGAGTATGCATGCTCATTTGATTTTGCTAAGGCCTTGGTGGCTGGTCATAAAACTTGATCCTGTCATTGAATTTGGAGGCGGACAAAAGTTCTATCTAAAATCTCTTTCTTTAAGTGGTTCACTGCGTTAGAGGCTATTATGATGGTGAACTTGGGAAGAAGGGGTGAGCTTCTCCCCAATTGATGTTGCATGTGAAAGAAGGTGAAAGAAAGTACAAACAATATTTCTTCATTGCAATGTGATGAGAGAATTGTGGGCTATTCTGTCATCGTTATTTTGGGTCCATTGGGTCATGCCTCAATCGGTTGGAATTTTGGCTTGTTGGGTGGAAGGATGCCCAAGGCATAGAGTTTGAAAGGCATGGCAAGTGCCTCCACTTAGCTTGATGGGGTGTATTTGGGGTGAGAGGAATAGGTACAGTCGTGAGGATGCGGAGCTCCCTATAAATAGAATTAAGAAGATTTTGCTTGATACTTTTCACCTTTGGATTTCGAGGAATACCTGGATCCCTTCCATTCTTTTGTTGATTTTTTGAACAATTTGAATTGTATAGATGAAGCTTGACTTTAGCTCCAATATACTTAGGTTGTAAATGGTTAGAGCCCTCCTTGGCGTTTTTTTACAATACAATTAACTCTTATTAAAAAAAAAAAGGTAGAGAGAGCCAGTTTGGCATGTGGATGGAAGACAAATCACAATAACGAAATAAAGACACTCAGTTTTAGAAGGAAGATTTAAAAGGAAAAAGAACGGAATATTGAGATTAAAATATGGAGAAATAACAAGAAAAACAGTGATATAGTAACTGGAATATATAAACTACATGTAGAGAAGCAATAGAGAAAAATTCGAAAAGACAACCCAAAAAACAGTGAAACAAAACATCAACACTATCAAAATAACAATGTTGCAAGTCTTGAGACCATGTGAAGTGAGTTACAGACTCACGCTCCCATCTCTCCTATTCAAAAGAACTAACATCAATTTAATGATTACTTGCTAACCTCACGGTTCCCAAGCTGATCAAGCTGATAAGATCCATGCAAACGCAACAGTTTCACCTGCAACCAAGAACTATAAATCTAATGCATTCCACAAACACTGTTTATGTTGCACTTTTTCACTGCAATATGTAGCACACCAATAAATAATTTGGATGAAAGCTAACTTACCACGGTCTCTAGCCAACCAACTGCTAGTGCAGATGATATTGCTTCCCAATACTTACGATCATCTTCAATTGACTGAGAAAAATAATCTCAGATAAATCTCAGAAGGCTCCAAGAATTAAAAAGTTAAAAATATACCTCTCAAAAGTTATCTAGACCAAAACTTCTGTTTCAGAGCCTCACATAACAAGTCAGTTTGTCTAAACAGTTAAACCAGAATTCAACTGGCCAAAAGTTTCAGGGTAACTTGCTAACTATGGAATGAGTTAGCGCTCGGGATCCCCTCCAACGGGGAGGCAGGGCGAGCCCTTCGCTCAGATGTAAAGTCATAGAAGAAAGAGCTCCCATCGAATCTATTCTAATATGCCCTATCTTATCTGTCCTATGTGAGTCCTAAACCTCAAGGAGAGACTTGGGCTGTTGCTGAGCTATTCAACTACGCTGAAGTCACTCTTCTTGATAATCGTCGAAGAATTCGTCGAATTTCCTCTTCATGGTTTGCTTACAATTTTGAAACAGCACATTCATTCTTGCCAAAAATGATTACAGAAAAATAAATTTAATTTATTCATAAAACTAGGCAGCTTTTGCACAATAATTTTGAGGCCCAGCCATAAAATTTGTATTCAACTGTTGAAACAGCAATCCTGCTGTAATTCTGCAAACTTCAGTGAAGTGACAAAATGTTTTGCTACCAAGAAATGGTCAAAAGGAACAAACTTAAGTCATTAACTACATCATCTGAGTTCTGGCTCTTTTTTCTAATTAAAATTTAAAAAGTGAAGAAAACAAAGATTATAAAAACATAAAGATATGGCCAAACCTGTAGAGTGAGAAGTTCTTTTTGAAAATCTACAAGTTTTGAATGGACTGTTGGTTGAGTTCCAGACAGTCGACAATCATAATCCTGAGGAGAAGACAGTAAATAATTTGACAGAAGTGACAAATCACCTCCAGAGTAACAAGAAACGCAAAAATGGATTCGGGTGACAAATTGAGTAAATAAAGAGAAATCATTACAGCTAGCCAATCAAGAAGCCGTTCAGGGATCCAAGCTTGAGATTGCTTGTCTGCGTAAAATATTTCCATCAGCTCCCATGCAGCCTTCAAACAGGTTGGCTCCTCAACTTTCTATATTATTTTTATATAGATACAATAACCAATGGAAACATGGAAACAGTTAGGGAAGTTATTACATACAAATACACCGACTTAAACTTGATCAAAAGCAATGGAGGCACTCAAAATGCAATTCACAAAAGCACAAGGAAAGGAAGAAAAAGGCAACATTAACAGGCACAGATTCACCTCCAAAACTGTCTTTGGGTCTTCAATCACCAAACTAGGAGGCAACTTTGGATTACCAAGAAGAGACTTTATGTCCTTGCTGTACTCCATAACGTATTCCCACCTGATTATCTCAGAAACTTTGATTACTATGTTCTAAAAATGACAAACAGATATGATAGGGCTGTTTATCAGTAAAATCTATTAGTTGTGAATTCCTAAAACATCAAAAGAAAATCCTTTTGTCTGCAAATGTTTGCAATGTTGAGAAACGTCGTGGAGAAGCACAAACAAAAAAATTAAAAGAAAAAAAAAATCTGAAAAAATATGACTTGTGATTCTCCAGTGAAATGTAGCCCAAAGGAACATTGCAATATCCCATGATTTGGCTCTAGTTTCCTAAGTTGGCATCTGGTGGAGAAACCCATACAGAGGCAATAGACCTGGGGCCTTATTTAAAGGCTTTTAAAGGAAACAAGTATGTGGGATACTTCTAATTTGGAATAAGAGATTTTTGTTGACGTGAGTCTGTCATGACCAAATGGAAATTGCATGAGAAGTGATAAGGATTCCCAATGTGATGTAGTAGGGTGAAAGTTGAGACAATTTAGAGAATGAACGATGAACAAATAAAACTTTCAAGACTGACTCGGAAAGTACTATAAGTAAACCTCCCATGCATGATATAGTTAATGATGTCAGTAATAGTTGGTGCACGCGATTAGCTCAAAAGGTACATGATGAACTCACATGATAGATCAGTAGTCAGTAATCACGGTGTTGATGGTAAGTATCTAAGAAAATTCTCTCTCTCTCTCTCTCTCTCTCTCTCTCTCTCAAGATCAATTTATCCTGCAAAATTAATACAAGCTAAACAATAATGAACCCACAACTTCAGCCATCAAGCCATATAACCTTAAAGATCCCCTCAAGTGGAGAATGACAGATCATAAGAATTACAATCCACACCATGATTGGACACCGAGCTCGAGGAATCTTTGGCATTTTCTCCAAGTTCAAGCAGTCACTTAGTGAACAGGTGAGTGCCCTGAGGCAATTACACCGTTGGTGAATGAGAAAAGGATAGACTAGTCAAAGAGCTAATGGGCTCAACCATGGAAGAGTCCCATATGAGGAGAAATGGGCTCAACTCTAAAGGACGAGCTAATCTTATGATCAAACATAGAAGTAAACCTTGACCAATTTTGAAGCCAAGGTATCAAGTCTGTTGACTTGAACAAGAAACCAACATGGTCGTCGCGACAAATGAACATGCGACCACTTAATTGGTCAACGTGTCAAGTGTTAACTCGATAATATGGCAGCTACATGGCATTCTAGATCAGTTCAGCACCAATGGAAGTCTAACATGAGACATGGTCAACTCATAGGGAATCAAGTACCATAATAATAAAGCGGAGCTTACTGAAAATTTTCTTAAACAGAGAGAAGAAAAAAAGGTTTCCATCCAACTAAGGATTCATAGGATTGTGAAAGAAACCAAAAGGGTAAGGTTTTGTCATTTTCTCAATTTTTTTGTACTCCCAATAAAATTTTAGTGCTACTGGATTGGAATTCGAGTATGGACATCTTTAACACAAGTTTAGAAGACATCCCGCCTTTTATAGTGCTTTAGGGGAATGTGAAAAAGCCACTCAATTAGACATAAACTCCTGTCAATTTAATTTCTCTTTATGTTGCAGAACCTGTGGTTTTGCTCTAAAAGCCTTCTTATGTACCTCTCTTTTGTTGATTATTGGATTTATCTATGGTCTCACTTAGTGAGGGTTCTCACATTAGCATACATGTTCTGCCTTTTACATCTCAACAATATCGTATTCTTGTGGTTCAATTTGTAGAAAATTCATCTAACACTTCACACTAAGCTGTACAGGAATCACTCCCAGCGCTATGTCCAACCAAAAAGCGACCCCCTCTGTAAATATTATTGTTATTTTTTTACGTTTTTAATCCTCTTCTGTGCTTTAGCAGAGAATGAGCCCGTCTGTCTCTCTCTGAGATAAGCATTGCATGCTTCAAAGGATTCAATTTCAAAATGTACGTAATAAGAACAAAACTACTTAAAATATTGAAGCCCAATGCCCTAAAAAACATAGCAAATTAAATGTATAATTCTTACATATATTCAAATGTGTGTGAGTGAGACTGTGAGAGAATTTATCAGATATTATATATTTATATATATGTAATTAATCTGAGTCCAATTTTCTGCAGCTTGATTACCACTCAACATTGTACGGAGACGATGCCACCGAAACTTTGGAAAGTGCCAACATTGAGTGTCTCCGACTCTGAAGATGCGCAAAAGGAGAGACAGAACCGTATGCTATCCTCCGCCACTGCGCGTCATCTATCTCACCATCTCCACCACCGAGCTTCACTTCCACCACTTTCCCGCCAACTTCGCTCTCAGATTCGCCGCCTCTGGCGACGGTGTTGCCGTCGGGTTGAGGTTGGCAAAGAACCGACACGCGGAGAGAGTTGCCACGAGCCCACGAGATGGAGAGACGAGAGATTGGGGGTTTAAGGCCGTGGTGGAGAGGGTAGACGACGAGGTCCTGGACTTCCGGAGAGAACGGGACCAGAGAAGAATTGCTGGAATCTGAAGCAAGGCCGGGCATTTCGCCGGACCACCGCCTGGAATCTGAATCTGACGGATTCGTGTGTGGTTCTTTAGGGTTTTGGAGAGGTTTTCTGAAGAAAATTTGAAGACAACGTGCGCGTCCGAACTTTGAGTGACACCCGCTAGCACTAACGTGCGCAGGGAATGTATTTTCTTCTTCTTTTCTTTGGTCGTCCCTTTATTAATTAACAATGACAGGGGATGCAAGTTTTATTAATTAATACAATTATGGTCGGAAAAAAAAAGTTAATTGAGCAAAAAATTTTGTCATTTTTAAGTAAAAATTAAAACGAATTTCACACATTATTTTAGATAAATTTACGTAAAAATATGTTTTACTTTATGTGAAGATTAAAAACATATATTAAATTATTCAAAATTATTAAAGTCATGTTTGAACGACAGAATAAGAGAATTTGATAGGATAAAAGTTATTTTATCTCATATATTGGCGTCGTCCATTAGATTGAAAATTTATATTTCATCAATCATTTATATTCTACTTGAATGAGATATAACGTATACCAAATAAGTGGTAGTATTAAAGTTATCATATTTTATTGGAATAAAAATATAATGTCTCATTATAAAAATAATTATAACGCTGCAATATAAAAGGACGAATACGTTTAAAAGTCAAGTTAAAAAATTAGATTTTTTTTCATTTTTTAGATTTTTTAATATATTTTTTATATCAATAAATTGACTATTATATATATATATATATATATAATCATTGATTTAGATGATTCTTACCAATTAAGACTGATTTTTTTTTGAGTCACCCCAAAAGTAAGAGAGTGTTATATTTTGAATGATGTTTACACAATTACATTCTAAAAATATTGTGATTATGGTTATTAGATTTTGCAATTGATTTGTAATTAAAATCTTAATTTTAGATCCCTCGTATGCATATATTTGAAAAAAAAAAATTAAATGACTTTGATAGAAATAATTTTTGAACACTGAACCTTATATCTAGTAGGCATCCAAACAAAAGAATGTGATATAACAATATAATCAGGTCTTTTATCCAGATGAGTTCCAAACACTAGATCGGAATATTCATATTTCACGGGATTTTATATCTTATCTAATGTAACTTTATCCACATTCTTATCTGGTCATCCAAACAAAATCAAGGAATGATGAGAAATTACCTCCAAATATCATCACTTGAAAATAGTAACAATATGTGAAAAGCTTATGTCACACATAAAATGAGTATTAGAGTTTTAAAGAGTATATATACAATTATCTTAAAAGAGGGTTTGAGCCCCTTCAAGGACACCTAAGTTTTATAAAAGGGAGAGGACCTAGCTTATACTTAGTTCACCCGTCCCAAACCGGGTCAAGCCAGGTTCGAGCTTGGGCTTGGGTCACGTTATATATATATATATATATATATATATATAGACAAAATTCATTCGTTACCGTTTGAAGAAATCTAAAACATTGTTTTTTTAGTATCTCTATAGAACTAGTGCGTCTATTTGTTTAATCTGAACAACAGTGCCCTTTAGCCATTATAGTCACGTCCATTGGTCACCCATCCCAAACTGGGTCAGGTCAGGTTCGAGTTTGGATTTGGGTCACGCTGTATATATTTTTTTAGACAAAATTCATTTATTACCATTCGAAGAAATAAAAAACGTTTTTGTTTTAGTATCTCTACAGAACTGGTGTGTTTATCTGTTTAAACCGAACAACAGTGCTCTTTGGCTATTACAGTCGTATCCATTGGAGGATGTGACTATTTGAATAGTCATTTATATAAACTCAGTTTGTCCTCATTAAAGTTCAAACCGAACAACACCCTTTAATTGACCATTACAATCGCGTCCATTGGAGGATGTGACTATTTGAACAGTCACCTATATAACCCTAATCCGTCCTTATTATTCAAATCTAAAATGCTATTGTTTTAGTATCTCTACAGAACTGGTGCATCTGTCTATTCAAACTGTACATTAGCACCATTTGGCCATTACAATCGCGTCCATTGGTCACTTGCCCCAAATCGGATTGGCTTGGGTTCGAGCTTGGGCTTGGGTCACACTATATATATATATATATATATATATATATATATATATTAGACAAAATTCGTTCGTTACCGTTTAAGAAATCTAAATCATTGCTGTTTTAGTATCTCTACAGAATTGGTGCATCTGTTTGTTCAAACCGAACAACAGCACCCTTTGGGCATTACAGTCGTGACCATTGGAGGATGTGACTGTTTGAATGGTTACCTTATAAACCCAGTCTGGCCTTATCATTCTTTCAATTCACAAGTTTTAGGATTCAATTCATGCATATTGTAAGTCTATAATTTAAGAGAGTTCAACACAAGTTCTGGTTTGCTGTGTACAGGAAATTGGAGTGTTGCCTTCTACTATACGTGACCATTATATCTTGGGTGACAACTCTCATTGAAAAACTCGAAAACACTAGTACGGGCGCGATATTGTTTTAAAGACATAATGTTAGACACTAGCATTGGTCAATCACTATTATAGTACATTTTGAAATTTTCTTACAATTTGTAAGTTTCAATTTCTATTTGTTTCTATTTACTTTCAATTTTTGTATTTAAAGTATTTTAAAAATTTTGTTTCTATTCTATGTGATTTTGAATTAATTCCTAAAATTGATTTTACAAAACAGATTATAATATTATTTCAAAATTAATTTTATAGTACAATATTAATTAGAGTGTTGTGAATTTTACCAATAAAGTATTATGATAAAGTGCAATTTACCTAACAATTATTTAGTATATTTACTCTTCTTTTCATTAATTTACTAAACATGTTCACACATAAACGATTTTTTATACATGTAGAAAATTACTTTTATATATATACCCATTTAGGCATATTTTTGATATATTTATAAAAAGATAAATAATATTATCTTATTTGAAATACAAAAAGGCTCTAAATGCATCTATCATTTGATGTGATATTATATATTTCTAAATGAATCTCATCTCCAAAAAAGTAAAAACAAAAATTAATTGTCCATCAACTCAAAACATAGATTGGCATGGACTCCATGATAATTTAGTATCTATTTAAGAGACTTAATCCAAATTAATTTAATATATTAAGAGCATCATCAGTGGTTTGTGTTGTTTTTTTAACGTTAATGTTATATTTGACATTGCTATAGTGTCAAATGTCATATTTTGAAATTCTTTTACAATGACACGTTTCAAGAAAATGTCATTTTATTTGACACAGTCACACTATTTCTTTGTTAACCAACATTAACAAAAAAAAAACATCCTATGTATAGTGACCAATCTAGACAATAAGTATGTGAATAAAAAAATATAAAAGCTTTAATCTTAGAATGGCTCTTATGAGCATATAAAAAATTTTTAAGGGACAACTCTTAATTTTTAAAAATAAATTTATTAAAAAAAATTAAGTTTTGAAATCAAAATTTCAAACGTTTGGAAGCCATAGTCTCCTATTTGACTATTCCCACGGAGATACATATCTTGTATCACTTTGACAAGCTATCATATGACTTACCAAAATTTGACATATTCCAAATCTTCTACCAAATATGACAGAGGATTTAACATTGTCAAATTATAATAGTCCAGATAACACAATATTAGAACATGAAATTTGAATTTTTTTGTTACTTTTTAAACCTCGAAAAATGATAGTAATTTTCAATTTATACTTTCAATTGTATTTCTAATTTGATGTGTCATTCTGCGATATTTTTAAATCTCACATGATGTGATTTTTAAGAACATCATATAATGACATACAATACATTAAAAATACAATTAAAAATGTAAATTATCTTTTAATATTATTTGACTTCTAATTAAGAATATAAATGGAAGTGATATACCATAAACAGACACACCAATCAGTTTGAGACACGTGTGCCTATCAGATTAACAAATCTCGATCCTACAGAGCTCATATATTTCGGTCATACAGAACAGCTATAAGCCTTCGGGGTATTCTCATATATGTCTATCATACAGAACAGCCATAAGCCTTCGGGGCATTCTTATTTATATATCATTCAGAACCGATGAACTCGGTCATACAGTACAGATGAAGCATTCAGGATATTCTCATGTACATCGTCCAGACCTCCTGTTCTGGACAGTATTTATTCGATACTGCATATATGGTTTCCTTAACAGCCGTTAAGCGGGGAATAAGGAAACAGCCTTCAACACGGAAACTACTATCTATGGTTATCTCCATCTACGATTCAATGCTCCACAAGGTAACTGCAAATCTCTGATGATCAAATCCCGATATTCGTGGCGGCAAAACCTAATCAAAATTAGGAGAACCACGGCTTATATATTAAACCCTAGAGGTACGCTTTGGATTCTTATGCTCATTCTTTGACTTTCAATACAGTCTTTCAATTCCCTTACTTACTTAAGCATCGGAGCGGCTACCGCCGGAGCCAATCCGGTGGTCCTCTGATCATCTTTCTGAGTGTTCTACAGGTCACGGAGCCCTCACGTGTTGCGAGTCAAAAAGTGCAGTATCAGGAAGATTCTAGCAATTACTCTTTTAATATTATTTGGCATCCCAAATGACTCTCTAATGGAGGATACATGTAGCAGCATCTCTAACGAGTAGAAAATTTTGAATGCACAAGCAGCATCTTTGGCATATAATTCAGCAACCAAAACTCATGTACTATTAAGGGGTTGTTTGTTTCGACGTTTAGCTGAGAACTTATACCGTTATACGTGTTAGAACTTTCAACTGTACTTAATGAATAAGTATTTTGTTTGAATTAAAAAAATCTCAAATTGTACTTAATGTCTATCAACCCTCAAAATGTGCTTAATGAATCAAACTAGTTTCCCAGCTTTTTGGTAACCATAGTATGAAATTTTTCGTCTTTTCAATTTTTTTTTTTCCTTTCAATTATTATAATTATACCATTATTTTAAAGTCTATTTTATTCTTCAAAGTTTTCATTATTTATCATTGTATACCTATTATGTTTTACCAATTAATCCTTACTCTCTTCTAAAAGTTTCAATTATGTCCTGCCTATATAATTAAAATTTAGAATATATATTATAATTATATTTTTTGTTAAAATTATTTTATTTATATTATATCATCTATATATTTAATGACTTATTTTTTTTTTCTATTTTAATGGATACATATTTACATTTTTACTATTTATATTAATACAACACATAGTTAAATATAGAGGTGTCAAACGGGTCG